>CM052438.1:132140172-132213060 GCA_028533085.1 Varecia variegata | reverse complement strand
GCAATGTGCACTGTCTGGGGAATGGACACACTTGAAGCTCAGACTCGGGGGAATGGGAGGGACATGGGCAATATATCTAACCAGAACTTTTGTACCCCCATAATAAGCTGAAATAAAAACAAAAAAGCAAAAAAAATAAAAAATAAAAAATAAACCCCCAAACCTTCCTACTGTTCTCAGAATGAAATCTGAACTCCTTTCCATGTACACTTGTGTGGCCTGGCACCTGCCAACTTGTCTAACCTCCTTTCCGGCCATGCCCCACCTTGCCTGTCAAGCTCCCATGACAAGGGCTTTCCTCCAAAGGAAGGGAGGTTCTCAGCTGTGTCCTGCACCAGGCTCTGCACATGGCTGGAGGACACAGAGGCATCCAATCAGCAGATTGCTAGGAGAACACATCTGGGAGGTACATAAGCAGGTGGTGGGGTATAGACTCTATGCAGGAGTTCTGGAGACTTCTGCTTCAGAATTTTATGGAGGCTTCTTTGGATCCAAAATTTTGGGTCACTGAGGAATGCTAAGCAGATCCTCTAGGAAGTAACCATGGGGCAATAAAACTTCTTGGTAAATTTACTTGAAAATTGTGGTGCAAAGGCCTAGGGATGGCAACGAACATTATTTAGCACTTGATATGTGATGTCTTTTTAACTTTATGTAAGGGTTACCTTAGAGGAAAATAGATTTGATGAGACAACAGTAACTCCTCTAAGGATACCCAGGATTTAAGTGGCAAGTTGATATTTAAACCCAAGTTTTTTTTTGGTTCTACTACACATGAAAGTCCCCCTCTAAAAAGATGGCTTGATACTACATTACTAGAATTACTCAACTAGGGATATTTTAATTTCTTCACTAAGGACAAGACTGGTTTAAGGTATAGGAATGGAGCTAAATATGAAAGGAGGGGAACAGCCGTCCCTGTGTCTGGAAAACAAAGCTCGGCAGACTGGGAGCTGGAGGACCCTTATATGAAATGGTTTTAGAAAATACATTATCCATAAGATAAAATTATGGGAAAATAGTGTTTGAATCCAATTGTATATCTCCACTGACTTTAACTTATACACTAACAAGAGACATTTAATAAAAGCTTTACCTATCTTCAATTCTGTTTCAATCACTGAAAACAGCACAATTTAATTATAACTTAAAAACTTGTCATCCAAAGATGATTTATGATGGATTTTCAAGGGTTTTATGCTAAGGAAATCTTCTTGAGAAACATATATGGATAAAATGTTCTGAAAAACAATGTGGAATAGGTAGTGTCTGAGCTGGGGGATCAAGAGACCTGGGCAAGTCTTACCTCACACACTCAAAATCTAATTCCTATTTTACTATAATAACTTGAAAATGGGTGAAATCCTAAAATTTATTTTCAGGAATACTGTTAAAATTTAAAAAAAAAATACATTTAAATATTTTCTATTAAAATGTTGAAATTTGGTATGCCTGTGCATATTACAAAAGGAAAAAGTGAGTGACTAAGCCCACGACTACTTAGAGATCATTTTAAATAATCTTACTAAGGCACACTTATTGGCAGTGCTTTTATTTCAGAAATATTTAATTTACTACCTACATTAATTCTAATTGTGCTTCATATTGCTTTGCCAGAACATAGGATCACTACTGTTTACTACTAATGGTCTTTTAAAATTGCTAGAAAACAACAATAACGTAATAATAAGACTTTGCTCACAAAGTATGTCACCTGACTGCATCAAGATTCTGTGCATATTGAATCCCTTTTAGTAGACAGTGATATGGTTGAAATTACAAAACCTTTAATTTGATACTTTTATTTGAAAAAAAATCTCTTTTGCCACATTCTCTTTTTATTGGAACTACCTCAAGCTTCTATTATCTTCATAATGCATTTGGAAATGTGAAAACTTTCTTTATACACTACCTGATTTTTAAGATTTCATAAAATTGCATTTCTCATTTATGCCCACATCAAATGAGATATTTTGCTTGATTAACTCAATGATTTTCTTTTCTTTTTTCTTTTCTTTTTTTTTCTGGTAACATTTTGAGTTCAGGAGAGCCAGTAAAAGGCCTAATGTGATTTTCCCAGTCTGTGACCTAGGTTCCAAAACTGAATTTGGTAATACCCAATAATAAGAAAGCCTTATACTATAAAGTAAGTATCTATAAAAAGAGTGTGGTGTGGGTTTGTTTGTGGATAAGATGGCAAGCATCTAGAATATGAGCCACTTTCCCCATCTCCTGCATGCAGAACAGACATTGCTGGTCAATTGCCAATCTCCTCCAGAGCCTACTTTTCAGTTTCTTAACATAAAGCTTGGATCATAAATTGGTTGTTACTAGCTCATAAAAATAAAATATATCTATATTTATCCTTAGAGACTTATGACTATAATAATGTATACTGGGTGAAAAGATACAGAATTCTAAGTGGGTGATGTATTTATTCTGGAACAAATGGACACCTAGACTGATAAGAAAATGAGCCAAAGTTACTAATATAAAAGCCCAACAGTATCTACCCAGAGGCTTAATTTTGTATGAGGACTTGATGGTAGCTTTAGAATGCATGTCTAGAACCCCTGCCGTCCTCATGTATGCACATACCTGGAGTATATATTATAAAACGTATGGTGCAATGATTCTGGGGATGGTTCTATTGAAGATTTGGCTTATCATTAAAATCCTTATTGGCTCTGGGTATTAATTAGTCCATTATACACAACATTTTCTCTTAACCTTATTGTGTGATATACTGAAAAAAATGGCTTAATAGCCACATAAAGCTAATATTTGTTTTTTTGGTGTATCTTTTTTCAAGGACATCTTACAGTCTAGAACTAACTGGACATAAGATCCTCATATCGAAGAGCTATGGTCAATTTTATATTCATCCCTGTGTTAGGAGATACTATATGGAAGGAAAATTTTGAGAAGGAAAATTTCTCAAATCTAGATGAGAAATAAAATGAGAAAAAATATTCAGTAAGAACTTACACAAACTTGCAAATATAGATGGCATACTTTCCATTTAATGACCTGCATAACCTTTCTGTCCTAATTTTTCTTTTCTGGGACCATTTGACTACTATCTGTGCAACTAGATTATCCCAGGATCTGGAACAATCTTACACAGAATAGGTAATGTTTGTAAAGCATTAGTTGGGTTGGGATAGCTCAACATCAGATACAAATTTTATTAAATCTTATTTGACACATATCTTAATAAATAACTGCGTTCATAACTGGTTCTATCCTGTGTAAAAAAAAAAAAAAAAACAACAACAACAATAACAACAACAAAAACTATCCAATGTCCCAGGTTTCCTAAGATTGGTACTAAATCAGACTGTCTGAGACTAAATTCCTACTATGATGTTATTCCCTAAGTTTGATGACTGCTCACCTCCTCTCCGGTTCTGTTCATTTACTTAATGATCATTTATTGACTATCTACTATATTTTCTGAATAATTATTAGGTATTTTGACACAGAGATAAATAAAAATAGTCATGGTGCTTGTGACCTAGGTGGGAGAAATATATTTACTATCTATATTTAAATAGAGTGTTCTGGGAGGACAGAGAAGGATGCAGTTAAGGCTGGCTCAGGAAGTCAGGAATGACTTCTCAGGCAAAAGAAATCTGAGTCATGGCTTGAAACAAGAAGCCATAGTTTGATGTGTTTAGAAAAAATAAAATATGAAACAGCACGTGTAAAAGCATTGGAAAACAAAAGTGAGCCAGGAGTGCATGTTGCTTATTGTTCTGGGATGGGAAGGTGACCTGGTCATGACAAAAGATTTCTCCAGTGAGATAGATTGGGGCCAGAGAGCAAAGAGTCTTTAATGTCATGCCAGAGTTTGGTGTTAAAACTGAAGGTTGATGATTCTAAACAAACAGTACATCAGAATTACCTGAGGAAATGTGTTCAAATACAGATTCCTTGCCTCACCATGGATACTGAGTCAGTATTTCTGGAGGTGCACCCAGCACCTATATTTTTAAAGAGTCCCCTAATGATATTGATCTGCAGTAAGGTTTTAGAATCACAGGGGTGGGCAATCTTGTATCCATAACCTAGTTCTGTCATCGTTAAGGTCTTGGTTTGCTCTCATCAGTTCCCTCCAGAGAATGAAGTTGTGCTTCTGAACACCAGCCTTAAAGACATTGTTTGAGTTGTTCTCTAAGGCCACACATGTATTTAGGAGTCAAGTGGAGAGTGGAATAGTACTCTTGAAATCCTATCCATATTTTTACCTTTTCCTTTTTCCCTTTGTCTTGTATAGATTGTATGAGCAAAATATGGTTTGCCAAAGAGGAGAGTCATCAAACCATTTTAATGTGTTTAGGGAATTTATTACCCTAGAGATAAGATGGATAACTAATAGATACCTAGAATTATTTCCTTCATAAATATATTTCTCTTGGTAATGTCATTGTTTATCTTAGTGTCTTTTTCCACTGAGAACTGAGAGTCCCTTGAGGACACAAATGTTATGTTTACTATCTTTATCAGTATCCAACACAGAGCCCAATCCCTACTACATACTGAGAAAATGCTTATTGATTAAATGAATGAACCACTTTCAATAATTGTAGTCACTTATTATGCTGTTTAATAGTTAGTTTTCCATCAATTGCCTGCCTACTCTATCCCCACTCAGCTTGTGAGATCCTCAAGGGAAGGAACTGTGTTTCCTACATTCAAACCCAGAGTCTGGCACTTATTAAATACAGGTTACATGAATAAATAACATAATGCAAAGAGTTTTCCATCCATATTTAAATTAAAAAGTCAAATCAAGCCATAGTTTCTTCTTTGTTCACTTCTTACCTCCCCAGCCTAGAAAGACTGTGTGCAGAAACAAGATTTTAAACACTGGAAGACTTTTTTCTTTACAACCTTTTCTATAATTGAGAAGTTGAGGTTTTTATTAGCTAGGTTTTCCCCCATGAGACTCTTAAAAAGGACACCAAGTGAACAGATGGGTCTCTTCATGGACAGAAGGGACAAGAAGAGGCAGAGACTGTGGGACAAGAAGAGGCAGGGAGTGACGCAGAAGTCATCATGAACTCCCTGGAGCTAAAGCAGGCAAACTCATCTCCAGCATCTTCAGGAAAGATTATTTGAGATAACACTGACAGCCTTAGTTACCTGGGAATTATTTGGTCATGCCTTAGTTCTCTGACCCTTTTCAGATCCAGGCACTCCTTTGACCATATCTGTCAAACTTTGACAGCACCTTGACTCAGGGTGAACAAATGGCTCAAAGAATCTAACAGCATCCATATAACAACAGCCTCATCTATTCAAACACAGTATCCCAGCTTCAGAGGATTTTTTTGTAGCTGTACAGAGACTTAAGTATGGTATTAGGGTCATTGGATGGGGTCTTAGTCAACTTGGGCTGCTATAACAAAATACCACAGACTAGGTCCTTACAACAACAAACATTTATTTTTCATAGATCTGGAGGCTGGAAGTCCAAGATCAAGGTACCAGCAGATTTGTTATTGGTGACAGTCCTCCTCCTGGCTTACAGATGGCCACATCCCTGCTATATCCTCACATGGTGGAGAGACAGAGCAAGAGAGAGCTCTTATCTCTCCTCTCCCTTATTAAGGACACTAATCTTATGGAGACCCCATCCTCATAATCTCATCTAAAGCTACTTACCTTCTAAGATTCCCACCTCCAAATACCATCACTCTGGGGGTTAGGCCTTCAACATATAAATTTGAGAAGGACACAACATTCAGTACATAACAAACAGATGGCAATGTGAAGGAGGAACCAACAAAGAATAGCTGGGGATACCGAGATAAAAGAATATAAGTGTATGGACCATCTTGTGTCCAGAGTACAGAATTATATTCATATTAAGGTTTATGTGTGATTTTGTAATTTTCTAATATGAAACATTTTATACCTGAGAAATATGGCTTATCTATTCAATTCATTCATTCACACATCCACGAGATATTTATTGAGCACCCTTTAGATAATACAGTGAACAAGAGAGCAAGGCATACCTCCAGAATTTAGACAATTACAGTCTAAATGGCAGGGGATTGTGGTAAGGACCAACCATGGAGTACTAATATTGTATGGGACAGCACAGGAGAACAATCAGCTATTGCTTCACGGTGTGGCAGGAGCACAGTCAGGTTGATACTCAAGAGAATCCTCTACAGAGGAAATGGCCTCTTTTCTAAGACATGAAGAACAGGTAGAAGTTTTACTGTTGGACAAATATTTCATGAATCAATATGTATGAGAGGCTAGATATGTGAGCACCTGTAGTTGTCTTTGAACTGGAAATAGTTCAGTATTGATACAGCAGAGAGTTGTAGAGTATGTATGAGGGAGGGAGAAGTAGGAAGGCAGAACAGGATGGAAAAGAGGGAGGTGGATCTGGGGCCAGATCACAAAAGAGCCTGCACACAGCGTTCAGGAATATGGTCTCATCCTGAGAGCACTTGGACGCTAACAAATGGTTTTAGTCAACTGAGTGATGTGATCATATTTGAGCTTTATAGAGACTGTTCTAACAGCACAGTGGAGGATGGATGAGAGGTAGAAAGTCTGGAGATAAGTATCAGAGGCCCAAGTGAGAGACAGTGGCTTGAATGGTGTTGGATTTAGAGTGATGGACAGAACCGGCACACTTGACTTATATTCAGGTCGTGGAAAAGATAGGACTGAATAGTTGGTGTTAGAAGGCAAATGAGAGTAAACAAGGATGGTTCCCAGATATTGGCTTAATCTTTCTTTGTCCTGGGAAGATTTGTTAGATCAACACAGAAAGGCTTCCACTCACTACAAGGTAAGGGCTTCATGTACAACCTGGTAGGCATCAGTAGCTAGTGTCCAAAGCACACTTGAAGTATACCTGCCTATTAATGTTAGATACTCCTTTACATATGAAGATGAGCAGCAGGGGAAAATTGTCAAATTTGCAATTAATTATTTTACTGACTTTAAAAAGTCCTAAGGAAAAAAAAATTACTTCAAGCATTACTCAGGAATTAATGATACTGGTTAAGGAGAGTTATTTAAACTAGGTGAACAAAACTTATTTTTGCAAACATTATTATCATGGATGAACTGGTGAGAGTTATATCTCTCCTTTAAGTACATAAGACTTATAAGAATCTATTCTTCTGAGGATATGTTTCCTCTTTTAGGAGCTCTATATATTAATACTTAAAATACATCTAAGAAATACTAAAGGGAGATAAGAAACACAATTTGCAGCCTTCATAGTTTTAACAAGTTATTGTTTGTTTTGTTTGGTTTTGCATAGAAACAACCAATATAAACATTAAACTTATTTCAGTTAAAATTGAGGGATATTTTTGACGTACCAAAATAACATTACAAAACTATGAATTCAATCCTGACTCCCATCATATGTGATTTTGTGCAAAGTCATTTTCATTATAGGATGTTCTTCCTTTTCTAAAACATGAGCACTATATGCTGTGCTATGCTTTGGATGAAACAAAATACATACAGATGCTTTAAACTATAATCATAATTTATAGTATCCCAAATATTCATTGTGAATACAGGTCACAATCAGTATCTTTGAAAGGCAAAGAGAATGAGCAAAAATTTGTCTGTGAATACAGAGGAATTTAGATTAGAAGCCATAGTATTTATTTTCTCCTCCAGGTTAGGAAGACTGTCCATTGCCTCCATGGTCCTAAGCACATCGAGGTCATCAGATTGGGAAGAGCAGCAGTATGAAATTTTAGAAAGCATCTGTTTTGTGCAGAGTAGCTCACTGTAAAAAGCAGTACAAGCTATCTTAAGAAAAGCTTTTTTGAATGTGTTTAAAGTCTCCTGAATTTCCTGCATATAAATGTTGAATACCTCCAAAATGCCAATCAATCTTGTTTTCCAGTTAACTTAGAATAAAATGATAATGAACTTGCATTTAGCCAGCGCCTTTCACAGAGTGAATGTAATTAGACTTGGAAAAGATCTATTAGGATATCCAATTTCATCTCTGTGCCCAGAGAGAACTATTCCTCCTGAGAGTTCCCTATTACTGTGTCCTGGCTAGTTTTAAAAGTCTCAAGGGAAAAAATTTTTACTATATTCTTGGATTATTTAATTACAGGCTTAAGGGGAAGGAACACCTGCCTACAATCAGGAAGCATGGATTTGGTTCTTGATTTTGTCATTCATTAGTCTGTGACTTTGAGCCAGACACTTAGGCTCTATAGGCTTCAATTTACAAAATGGTGTCAAGTTTTTCTGTATCACAGAGTTGCCGTGAAAATCAAGAGAGAAGACCCATGTAAACAGACACAAAGCTTGGAACACTGGGGTTACCTGATAAATATAATTTCTCTCTGACAACATTCTTTACTGACCATTCCCTCACCTATTCTTCCCACATTCCCTTCTTCCTCCAATACTTTTCCAGAAGTATGTATACTTTTTGCATATTGGAAAGGATCCTGTTGTTTTTCTTCTTTCTAGGTCTCCGTGGTTATTAGTTTGGCTGGGCTGCCATCACAAAGGACCACAAACTGGATGGCTCAACACAAGAGATATTCACTCTCCCACTGTTCTGGAGGCTGAACACCTCAAATTAAGGTACAAGCAGGGCCATGCTCCCTGAAGGCTCCAGTGAAAAATCTTCCCTTGCCACTTCCTGGCTTCTGGTGGCTCCCAGTCCTCTTTTGCATTCCTTGTGTCCTATCTGGTTCCCTAGTGTCTCTGGATCCCTCTTCACATGGCCTCCTTCCTTGTGTGTTTGTCTTCTCCATGTGTTCTCTTCTTATAAAGACACTAGTCAGTAGTTTTAGTGCTCATCCAAAACCAGTGTGGCCTCATCTTAACTGGTTACATCTACAAAGATCCGATTTCCAAATGAGGTCCCCTTATGAGGTTCTGGATGGCCATGAATTTTGGGGGACACCAGCTGCCCTGTGTACCCTCAGCAGACTTTCCAATATAGCATCCTCTTCCATGTTAATATGTAAAGCAGACTCTAGTAAGTCATAGCTCTGATGGTTCAGGCATGGTCAATAATCAAACTTTCTCTTTTTACACAACCTTCAGTGTTTTCCCAAATATTTTTTTGTTTCATCATTCAAAGAAAATTATTACTGCTCTGACCAGTTGTTTTTTCTTTCTCTGAAGATCAGCCATGCAGAAGGAAGAAAGGAAGGATGAGAGGTTTCTATTCAAAGATTGAGGGAGGTTCTGAGTATGTGAGCACTCCAAATGTGTCAAATTCCTCTATACCATTTTATAATCTTTAGAATGAAAAGAGGTGACATAAGTCCCTGTTCTATCTTATGTTTCTGCTGAGTTACGTAAACAACTCATTTAACATCTCTCAAGGTCTCCATCTCTTTCTTATATGTAAACTAGGGGAAAAACATAACTAGTGTCTTGCCTAATACTTGAGATGGCAACATGGTATGACAAATTAGAAAATAATTCTGAAAGGTTAAGTGATATATGTATATGTGTGTGTGTTTGAATTATTGTGATGAGTATTTTTGTTGCCCTGCTACATTCGAATGACTTGAAAATTAGTATCATTTCTTTCTCATGCTGTTCTTCCTTCTCTATTCCTTTCTACAGAGGAAGTTATTAATGCCTCTAATAAAGATTTACTTATTTTGGAAGCTCAATTTATGTAAAATTAAATTGGATTCCTAATTTTTCAAATTTTGTGCTTTAAATAACTGTTAGCACAGATGTGTAGGAATATTTTTCTATAAGTTTTTGAATTCATTCCCAATTATTTCCTTATTCTTTTTAAAATTTCTTTTTATACTTGCCAAATGTCCTTTTGCCCTTTTCCAACATGAATAGCTAAAATCATTATTTATTTGCAATGAAAACTGTCCTACATAAATTGCTTCTTGTTGAGTTCCTTATAAAATAATTGTGAGAAATAACTACTGTGTATAAATCTTTTGTTTTGTAATCACAGATAAATAAAAAATACTTCATTGGTCCGGTGTCCACCTCCCAATCTCAAAGATAAATTAGATTAGCATCTCAATCCAGTTTTCTGGTGGGATCCACAAGGTCTTAAGCCAATACAAATAAAAATGGAGAAAGGTAATATAAAAACCAGAAAAAGACAAACTTGCTGATTTTCTCATTTATTTGCATGAAATATTGTGGTAAGCTTAGTGCTTCCAATGCTTAATTCATGTAGATGAATATATTCATGAGCATGTGATTTTGTTATTCTCAAATGAGTAGTCAAGGTGATATGGTAATTAGTTTTAGACAACATGAGGAATCAACCTCACTTTAGCTGTTGCTGTTTGACTTGACGACAGTTGGACCTAGCTATGGACCTATCCCCTCTTTTCTTTCTTTTTTATTTTTTTGTTTCTTTTTCTTTCAGCAAACTAACCAATCCATTTATTTGTGATAATCCAAACTCTCTCCCCTGCTACCTTCTTTCTTTTAACCATTCATTAAATTAGATATGATCCTGGGACACTACGTGGGATAGAGTTCTTTGGAATTTTTCATATGGACTAATTTGTTGTTAATTAGAAACACACAGGGGCATTTTCCCTCAGGTGTACTTTAATGAAGGTTACTATCATATTGGGAAAAAAAGGAGGTTCCATGTATTGGTTCTGCTTTTTGCTGGTATGTAACTTCATCTCTCTATACTCCTAGTTTTCTAATCTGTAAATATGGAATAGTACCAAGTTCGTATGAATTTTAAGAGGGCACTTGGGTATTGCAGAGACAGAAAGATGTTAACTGAAATGCTTCTTTCATTTAGTAGCTGTTTGGCTCCAGGGAAGTCCATTCACTTCTCTGAGCCTCAGTTTTCTCATATTTGAAGTGAAAATATCACTATTCGCTTCACAGTTGGGACGATTCAATGGGATGACAAAGAAGACACTTAAATGTTTTCTGAGAATATAAAATTATTTAGAAACTAGGTAAAAAATATATCATTTTAAAAACATGAATTCAAATTCTTCAGTAAGATCTACTTATCTTCAGAGGTTTATGTGGGGGTGAGATGGGGTGGAATGGTGTTTCCTCCCCTAGTATTATCTACTGCACTGAAAATTTTAAATTTCTAGATGCAACTGCTACGATGCTGTTTAAATAAAACTATCTTTAGAAAAGTAGTACTTTAAAAAATATATTCCTTAAAGCAGCAGTCCCCAACCTTTTTGGCACCAGGAACCAATTTCGTGGAAGACAAGTTTTCCATGGAATGGCGGGGAGGGGTGGCAGAGGGTGTGTGGGACTCTGCAGCCTGGTCCCTGACAGACCACTGACCAGTCCACAGCCTGGGTTTGGGACTGCAGCCTTAAAGCAAACACAGAAATTTTATTTCACGGAAATGTTAAATTTGAAAAAAATATTCTATTACCTCTATGGCCACTAGTAGTTTTTGCAGTGGTGGAGGTAACAGCAGAATGGAACCATTAAAAAACCCAACCAAACAAACAAAAAACAGAAGATGAATATATAAAAGACATTAGAGAAAGCCAGAGTTATAAATGTGACCTAAAGTCATAAAACGAAAGGAATAGGTTGCTGGTAATACTAACTCAGCTAATGCATCCCAGGCTGACGCCTGAGGTTCTTTGCCATGACAGAGTAACTGCAATTTAAAAAACATTTTGTCCCAAATTCATTTCCTACAGACTCCCTCCAAGCATCTATGAAGATCCTAGCTATTGGAGGAAACTATATCACAGTTGTGAACATATAGGCCCAAGAGCTTCATGCTCATCATGAACACATTTGATGTGTTAAGTGATCCTAGATCATTCAATTTGTGACCCCCACAGAGGTTGGAAAAGTAACTGGGTACAAAATTGCTAAATACATTTCAATTTAGATTAACTAAGAGCTTGTAAAAAGCAAAATGGCTAAAAAAATTATGTAATTAGTACAGCTCTCTTTCGGAAAGATATAATTATAGTAATCATAAATCATTTTTCTCCCATAACTGTAAATAGAGAACAAAGGGAAACTGACAGACTCTCTTTACCAGTTTTCTTTCTGGTGATAAAATATTTTTTGACATGGGTTACTGTCACCCATGATTGTCAGCTGGGAGAAAGAGAGGAAAGAAAAAAATCATTTTGTTTTAATTTCTAGAAAAATCATTTTTCAGTAATTGTCACTAATGTACTTTGACAAGCATGAACTTTTCACATTTCTGATCGTTCCCAGGCTGCCTTTGAGGATGGGGGAATGAGCAAGAAGCACCTTGAACTTTTGGGTAACCTTTATTGTAAGCCTAACGAGATCTTTTAGGGACAGGCTTTGACAAAGTGAGGTTTTTCAATTTATTTATTTTTCCCCCTTCTACTGTGGAGATCTAGAAGGGGAAAAAAAGAAAAAAGCCATTGATAAAACTGGCTCCAAATCATGCTGACCTACTTTTCAATTTCATTGTTAAAAAAAGAAACCTTTTAGAAACTTTAGTCTATAAATATGCTTGACTATAGACACAGTTACTTGAAGATAGATGTTTCATATTTGGGGAGAATAGAGGTTTTTAGAGCTATCTACAAAATTTTAATTTTTTATGTTTTTCTCCCACATATTTTCAGGTTGCTTACATTGATGATATAATTTTTGATTAGTATAAGTGCTGCAAATATAGGTCACCGTCTTGTTCAATCAAAGAAGAGACCAAATAAGAGGCACTGGTTTCCATGGTAAAGGCCAGCAGGGCCAGCAGGACCACGGCGGCCTTGGTCAACACCAGCACCTGGTCCCGCAGCGCCCCCTGCTGTGCTTTCACAGGAGCCCCGCATCTTCTGCGTGTTGTTACACTCCTCAAGTTTTTCTTTTTTCCAGATAGAAATGGATCCAGTTTCACTTGATGAACCATGATGGTGTTTTCTGGAAAAACTTTTGCTTTTTCTGATACAAGAGACAGATGCTTCTGGTTGTATCTTATCTACATCCCCAATCTTCCTGCTTTAAATGGGTGTCCAGCCTTCCTGTAACCATGAACCAGGGGCAAAAGAAATCCATAAACATTGAAGTGGCATTATTTGGGGACTTAACAAATGCCAAAAGGTGTCAACCTCCTAACTTAGTGCTTAATGTTTATTTATTTATTTTTCAGAATATTACAGGGGTACAAATGTTTTGGTTGCATGGATTGTTTTTATAATGCTTGAGTGAAGAGTATAAATGTGTCCATCACCCAGGTAGTGTACATTGTGCACATTAGGTATGATTTCACCCATTCCCTCCCCCTCCTCCTTTAATATTTATTTAATTCCATGATAATTGAACACTGGAGCTGAAGGCTTCCTAACCTAAGTATATGACTATTTTATTAGGGAGAAAAATGAAGAGGGAATCAATTTAGAAACTCAGCATTTTTCTTTCCAAGAGAGAATTCCTTGGAATTATCTGGAATCATGGTTTAATTTATTGTATTAGATGAATTTCAATCTGGATTCAAATATTCTTAGTTTCTTTTTTTGGTTTTGTTTCACTTTTTTCTAATTAAATACTTGGTGGGGACTTGTGGAAAAAAGTCTATTGTAATAGATGCCTTATTGTGCTAACACTATTTTTTCCTTCTATTTCACTGTATTTCTGTATGCATTAACCAACTCCTCCTTATTTCTCCTCTTTCCCTATCCTTCTCTACCTCTAGTAAGGAATTTTTTTAGCTCCCACATGTGAGTGAGAACATGCAACATTTGTCCTTCTGTGCCTGGCTTATTTCACTTAATATAGTATCCTCCAGTTTCATCCATGTTGCAAGTGACACAATTTCACTCTTTTTTATGACAGAATAATATTCCATTGTGTATGTGTACCACATTTACCCTATATTAATACATTCATCTGTTGATGGACACTTAGGCTGATTCCATATCTTGTCTAGTGTGAATAGTGCTGCAATAAACATGGGAGTGCAAACACCTCTTCTATATGCTTATTTCTTTTAAACACACACACACACACACACACACACTCCCCCAGAAGTGGGACTGCTGGATCATATGGTAGTTCTATTTTTGGGTTTTGAGGAATCTCCATACAGTTTCTATAGTGGCTGTATTACAGTGGCTCATACTGTCATATTTAGTCTATAAATATGCTTGACTACAGACACAGTTACTTGAAGATAGAGGTTTCATATTTGGGGAGAATAGAGGTTTTTAGAGCTATCTACAAAATTTTAAGCATTTCCTTTCTCTGCATGAGCATGTGTATGAGCATTTCCTTTCTCTGCATCCTCACCAGTATTTGCTATTTTCTTTATTTTTTATAATAGTCATTTTATCTTGTAGTTTCGATTTGTATTTCCCTGATGATTAGTGATATTGAGAATTTTTTTCATATACTTGTCCATTTGTATGTATTCTTTTAAGAAATGTCTATTCAGATCTTTTGTCCATTCTTTAATTGGATCATTTGGGTTTTTTTGTTTTGTTTTGATTTTTTTGCTATTGAGTTCCTTGAGTTCTTTATATATTCTGGTTATTAATACCTTTTTGGTTAAATGGTTTATAAATATATTCTCCCATTCTTTGTACTGTCTCTTCACTTTATTCTTGTTTTATTTTCTGTGCAGAAGCTTTTTATCATGATGTGATCTTATTTGTCAATTTTTACTTTGGTTGTCTGTGCTTTTGAGGTCTTATTCAAGAAATCTTTGCTGAGACAAACATCCTGGAGTATTTTTCCAGTGTTTTCTTCTAATAGTTTCATAGTTTCAGGTCTTACATTTAAACCATTAATCCATTTTGAGTTACTTTTGTATGATGGTGAGAGATGGGGGTCTAGTTTCATTCTTCTGCATATGAATATTGATCTTTCCAGTACCATTTATTGAAGAGATCATCTTTTCCCCAAATGTATGTTCTTGGCACCTTTGTGGAAAATGAGTTGACTGTAAATATGTATATTTATTTCTGGGCTCCCCATTCTGTCCCATTGGCCTCTATGTCTGTTTTTATGACAGTGCCACACTGTTTTGGTTACTATAACTTTGTAATATAATTTGAAATCCAGTAGTGTGATGCCTTTAGCTTTGTTATTTTTGCTTGGGATTGCTTTGGCTATTCTGGGTCTTTTGTGGTTCCATATGAAATTTAGGATTTTTTTTCTAATTCTGTGAAGAATGTCAGTATTTTAATAGAGAGTGTATCAAATCTGTAGATCACTTTGGGTAGGATGGACATTTTAACAATAGTGATTCTTCCAATCCATGAACATGGCATATATTTTCATTTTTTTATTTGTTTCCATTTCAATTTCTTTCATCATTGTTTTATAGGTTTCTTTCTTTTTTTTTTTTTTTTTTTGAAACAGAGTCTCGCTCTGTTGCCCAGGCTAAAGTGAGCGCCTTGGCGTCAGCCTAACTCACAGCAACCTCAAACTCCTGGGCTTAAGCAATCCTACTGCCTTAGCCTCCCAAGTAGCTGGGACTATAGGCATGCACCACCACGCCCGGCTAATTTTTTCTATGTATATTTTAGTTGGCCAGATAATTTTTTTGTTTCTATTTTTAGTAGAGACGGGGTCTCGCTCTTGCTCAGGCTGGTCTCGAACTCCTGACCTCGAGCGATCCACCCGCCTCGGCCTCCCAGAGTGCTAGGATTACAGGCGTGAGCCACCACGCCCGGCCTGTTTTATAGTTTTCATTGAAGAGATCTTTCACTTCTTTGGTTGAGTTTATTCCTAGGTATTTCTACATTTCTTTGGAGCTATGATAAATACAATTGCTTTCTTGATATCTTTTTCAGATTGTTCACTGTTTGCATATAGAAATGCTACTGATTTTATATGTTGAATTTATAAACTACAACTTTACTGAATTCATTTATCAGTTCTAATATGTTTTTGATGAAGTCCTTAGGTTTTTCTAAACATAAGATCACATTCTTTGCAAACAAGGGTAATTTGAATTCTTCCTTTCCAATTTGGATGTCCTTTATTTCTGTTATCTAATTGCTCTGGCTAGGACTTCCAGTACTATGTTGAATAAAAATGGTGAAAGTGAGAATCACTTTCATTTGCTGAATCTCTTGTCACTTGCTGAAATACCAATAATATTCTTCACAAATTTATTATTTTGCAGTTCTGAAGGCCAGAAGTTCAAAATGGGTATTTTGTGGTTATAATCAATGTGATAGATGCATTCCTTCTGAAGGCTCTAGAGGAGCACACATTTCCTAGCCCTTTTCAGCTTCTGGAAGATGCCTACATTCCTTAGCCCATGGCCCCTTTCTCTACCTCCAAAGCCAGCACTGTAGTATCATCAATTCTCTTTCTCTTTCTCTGGTTTCTGCTTCTATCATTCTATCTCCTTCCTTGACTGACTTTCCTGCCTCCCTGTTTCCTGTAGTCAGACACTTGTTGTTATGATTTCCTCATCTCAAAATTTTTAACTTAATTATATGTGAAAAGTCTTTTTTTGTCATGTAAAGTAACATATTCACAGGTTCTGGGGATTAAGATGTGGACAACTTTGGGGGTTATTATTCTATGTACCACAGACATAAACGGCATTTGAAAGCCCATTAATTTTCTCTACAGTAATAGAGATAGTTTTAGACAAACTACATTTAGGGTTCCACCATATATGTATTCTCTTTTGAAGTAATTTAATGAACTTTTTATATCTTAAAGATAATGTTCAATATTCATAGTTTTTATAAGTTTGTCCTAAATTTTGAAAAATTTTTAGGACAATGAAATCATATTTCATGTAGGTTAAGTTCTAAATTCACATATGAAGTCAACTCATTGGACTTTTAAGAATCAAATATTCTTGAGTAATACCTCAAAAACACAGGGAACTAAAGTTAAAAAATGAACAAATGGGATCACATCAAGCTGAAAAGCCTCTGTACAGCAAGGGAAATAATCAACAAGGGGAAGAGAAAACACACAGACTGGAATAAAATATTTGAAAACTACCCATCTGACAAGGGATTAATAACTAGAATATATAGGGAACTCAAACAACTCAATCACAAATAAGCAAATAATCAAATTAAAAAATGGACACAGGATCTGAATAGACTTTTCTCAAAAGAAGACATACAAATGGTCAAAAGCTATGTGAAAAAATGCTTAATATCATTAGTTATCAGAAAAATGCAAATCAAATCATCTTACCCTACTTAAAATGGATTTATCCAAAAGATAGGCAATGACAAAAGCTGGAAAGGATGTGGAGAAAGGGGAACCCTCATACAAAATTCATGGGAATGTAAAATTAGTGTAACCACTATAGAGAACATTACGGAGCTTCCTCAATAAAGTAAAAATAGAACTACCATATGAACCAGCAATCCCACTGCTAGGTATATATCCAAAAGATAGGATATCAGTACATTGAAAAGATATCTGCACTCCCATGTTTATTGCAGCACTATTCGCAACAGTCAAGATTTGGAATCAACAGATGAATGGATAAAGAAGATGTGGCACATATACACAATCGAATATTATTCAGGCATAAAAAGAATGAAATCTTTCCATTCTTGAGATACTTCATTTAGTAGAATGGGTTCCAACTCTTTCCAGGAGAACATAATAGATTCTATATCACCGTTGATCATCACCTAAATGCACATTTGGGAATAACACCAATTGGGTGTTGGGCAGATGTGGAGGGTGGGGGGGGGATGGGTGTATACCTACATAATGAGTGAGTGCGATGAGCACTGTCTGGGGAATGGACACACTTGAAGCTCTGACTCGGGAGGGTGGGGGGAATGGGCAATATACATAACCTAAACTTTTATACCCCCATAATAAGCTGAAAAAAAAAAAGAATGAAATACTAGCATCTGCAACAACATGGAAGGAACTGGATAAAATTATGTTAAGTGAAATAAACCAAGTACAGAAGGGCAAATTTCACATGTTCTCACTCATATGTGGGAGCTAAAAATTAAAACAATTGATCTCATGGAGACAGAGAGTAGAATGATGGTTACCAGAGGCTGGGAAGGGTAGGGGGTGAAGGAATAAAGTGAGGATGATTAATGGCTGCAAAAATATAGTTAGTTTGATAGAATGAGCAATATTTCATAGCACAACAAAGTGACTATTGTCTACAATAAGTTATGATATACTTTAAAATACCTAAAAGAGTGAAATTGGAATGTTCCTAATACAAATAAATGACAAATGCTTGAGGTGATGGATACTCCAATTACTCTGACTTAATTATTACATGTTGTATTCCTGTATGAAAACATCACATGTACCTTATAAATATATACCACTATTATGTACCCACAATAATTAAAAAAAAATTAAAGAAAAAATAAATTCAGCAAAGACTCAGGTTACAAAGTCAATGTACAAAAGGGAGTGATGATTCCAGATTAAACATTTCAGTGAGATCAAAGACTGATGACACAATAAAACATATATGGTATGCTAAATAACGGCTGTTCAAAGATGTTCACAGGCTAATCCCAGGGACCTACAAATATGTTACCTTACATAGTAAAATGGATTTTGTAGATACGAATTAACTATTTTCAGAGGGTGAGATTATCCTGAATTATTTGGGTTGAGAGAGAGAATCAAGAGGGCCAAAGTCAGAGAAGGAGGTGATTTGACAAAGGGAGGGAAGCAAAGGGAGAAAAGGTGATGGGATGCACGGCCATGAACCAAGCAATGCCGGCAGCCCGTAGGAACTAGAAAAGGCAAGAAAATACACCATTCCCTGGAGTCTCCAGAAGGAAACAATCCTGCTTATGCACCTTGATTTTAACCTTGTAAGACTCATTTTGCACTTCTGATTTCCAGGACCATAAGAGAATAAATTTTTGTTGTTTTTAGCTAGTGTGTGGTAATTTGTTATAGCAGTAATATAAAACTAATATAAGAGGCTCACTATGAGATCACTAGTGATTTTTAAAAGAAATAGATTTGGAGAAGCCAGGATGCAAAAGCTGAGAGATGAGAGGTTGAGAACAGAGTGGGGTGTGAGAGAATGGAGCACGAGAGTCATTGAGAGACCATTAACGATGGTATTCCTTCTTTTGAGCACCTAGTTTAATTTGTTGTACAATTCTTATGTCCTACTGTACACAAAAGTGTCAGGTAGCAAAGACACATAAGATTTTTCCCTCAAAAAATTCACAGTGCATTGTGGAAGTTATCAAAGTGTAATGAAACCATTCACATTATCATTAAAAAAAGACAAAGGTTAAAAACAGTGGTTCTTTTCAACTAGAGAAAGGAGAGTCTTGGGAAAGACTTCACAATAGAGATATACCAGAATTTGTGACTAACTAAATAGTAAAATTATCCCAGAGAAAGATTTGGAATCAGGGTACTACAGACCTCAGAAACAAATGAGTTGTGAAAAGCATAATGACATTGTGGGGATTGGCAAATTACTTGGCATAAGTGGAAATTAAAGTACACGAAGGTAAATACAAAAATTAGAATAACACACTTTGACTTTAATGGAGAACCTCCAAAATCTATCCCTGATATATCTACTGCTCTCCCTCTCTCCTCCTCCCACCCAATTCCAAGCATCATTATCATTTGTAACATCCCTTTAGTAGAAGCTAGTACCCATTCCAAGCTATATTCCACATACATTGGCCTGTTATTTTTTTTCCTCTTTTCCCTGAACATTCCCAGTTCTTTCTTTGTGGCCTTTGTACTTGCTATCACTTGTGCTTGGAACACTTACCCTCCTGACACTCACATGATTTTCCCTATTTGTCAGTTAGGTCTCACATTATTAGAGTGATCTTTCTTGGCTACTGTATCCAGGGTCACCCCCTTAGACACTCCATGTCATACCACCCTGTTTTATTTTCATCCTGGCATTCATCACTATCTAAAATTATCTCAAACACTTATTTACTTGATTGTCTATGTCATCTCACTCCCAACTTCTTTGAAGTCTAAGCATCTTGAACATGTGTGTCATTAACCTTGTTCACTCTTCTACTTCTAGTTCCCAGGTTGGTGGCTAAGATATAGTGGGCATTCAGAGCGTATTTACTGAATGTATCATGAAGGCTGTTGAATGCCATGGAAAAAAATGGTACACAAGTTGCAAGTTCAAAGTTTAGTCACTTACCATATGGTACTACACCTTTGGAAATTTATTTAAGTTCTTTGAATCTCATTTTATTGATATTTAAAATGATCTTACTTTGTAGGGCTCTAGTAAGGATCATTAATTAAGTAGCCAAAGTACCTAACATAGTGACATATTCATAGTAGGCACTTGTCAATATATGCTATTATTACTATTATTTCTCTTAGATCATGGGAGATGTTCATAGGAGAAGGCCATGAAGTAACTAAATTTTCAAAGATTAAAGAGTCAGTAGATGACAAGATGAATTAAAGAGAGGTATAGTTCAGAAAGGAAAATGATTCTGTAGGCGCTCTTTTATAAGGCAAATGCTGTGACCGTGGTAATATTTTCATCTATTAACATCTCATGGAAATTTCAAGACTAAGAGGGGCACTAAGTTAAGATGGCTTGATAATATTTGTGGATTGCTGACAGCCATTGTTATGAACAAGGAACAGAATTTATAGTACCTGTCTTAGCTCATTTTGTGCAGCTATAACAGAATACCTGAGACCGGGTAGTTTATAATGAACAGAAATTTAATTGGCTTGTGATTCTGGAAACTGAAAAGTCCAAGATTGAGGGGCTACATCTGGTGAGGGCCTCATCGGCATCATCCCTCAGAGGAATGCAGAAGGGCAAGAGAAGGCACAAGGGAGCAAAGTAAACTCACAACCTCAAACCCTTTTATAATTGGCATTAATCCATTCATCAGGGTGGAGCCCTCATGACCTAAACACCTCCCAATTGGCCGCACCTCACACCCTGTTACATTGGGGATTAAGTTTGCAACACATAATTTTTGGTACATTCAAACCATAGCACCACCATCCTCCAACCAAATCCTGAAATGATGCTTAGCCATAATACAGGATTCATGTAAAATGGTACAAAGTGAAGTTGACTACAAATATAGAAAAAATAAATCTGGTAGAATAAGTAGTTACCAAAGTTGATGGTTTCTTAAAATGTTTTAACAAATACTAAGTAAGTGAATGTCATTCCAAAAAGAATTATAAAGAATCAAATTTTCTATTGATTAAAAAGGCTGTAATGATAACACTTTGCTTGCATTTATGCAACCAAAAAGCTTCTCCAGCATTATAAAAATAGTCTAAACATCACATATCAACAAAAATCTTATTTTCCTCATATTTATTTGATTCTGTGCCTTAATTGATTTGTAAAGTGCCTGCCTTGGAGAGCGTGTGGGTACACAAAATACAATATTTGAAATAAAAGCAAGACAGGCTTTCCTCAATTTAAGAAAAAATTAATATGTTAAAAATATTCATTTAGAAAATTTATATATTTGAGGAGCTTCCAAAGAAAATTTTGGCTTTGCAAAATGACTCACCACCATGCGTCTGTTTATTTAGAATTTGATTTTAAAGCACAATGTTCAGATTAAAGTAGCTGTTACTCTGATTTTATTTGATATCGATTAGAAATCAACTTAATAATTATATTCAGTTTTATAAATCATATTTTAAGAGGGTCCTATATTGTTAAAAGGTCACTGATAACCTGGAAAGCATTCAGAAAAATGTAAAGAGAATAGTAATAGAACTCTTGGAACCAAGTTATGATAGCTAAATTAAGAACTGATGGATTTTTAATATAATGTAAGAAAGACACAGATGTTGTGGGCGTTACTGGGATTAGGCCGCTGAGATGGGTGGTTGGTCTGTTAGACTGTAGCAGTTTCCAAATATTGGGATGGCTGTCCTGTGAAAAGAATTACGTTCCACACATGCAGTTTAGAGAACAGGATAAAGACAGGGAGCAGAAGTTACGGGGCATATATGTGGGTCAACATATGAATAGATACTGTAAAAATGAGGACCACACACTTCCTAAGCCACGACCTCCATCTTAAATTAACATTGGAGGGGGGTGATAATGGAATTGCTTATATCTACAGGGTCCTTTTAGTCTAAGGAAATAAAAAAAAAAGACAAGTAGAAAAACGAAGGAACTCACATTCAGTACATATAGGGGAAATAAGTTTTACTGTCAATAAATAATAAAAGTTTGGATCATAAAATTTCTTGCAAATTTCTCTGTTTTCCTGGTAAGTTAATATTATTCATTTATACTGTTACTATTGCCAATAAATTGGTTACGTAGACATCAGTCTTACTCTCACTGCATGTTGTGTTTACCTCTGTCATATCTTATTTCACACAACAGAAGTATTAACTGATTTCTTCTCTTTTTTGTCCACTAGACTGGAAAATCTATGTGGATTAAGACTGTGTTTTAATTGTCTCTGAATCTCCTATCCCAAGCACAATGACGACTGTAACATAGACGATGCTTAATAGATGTTTGTCAGTCTGAATTGAATCCCCAAATTTTCCCTGTGCTATTATTCAGATGCCTGAAATTTCACTGTCTCTACATTTAAGCTTCATATTTTTAGTTGCTATCTGCGGATGTTGCTATCTAGAAAAAAATGCAAATTCTTCTGGTAATTTGCACATTTTGTTTTCCATCGTAACAATAGTTGATGTTTATTGAATGTCTACCATGCACCAGGTAAGCTCCTCATACATATATGATATATATTATACAGTATATAGTGTATGTATGTATATACATAACAAACACTGAAATCCCACCAAAAAAAATCATCAGATATGTATCAATTGACAGATAGGAGAAATGGAGATGCCGAAAAGTTAAACGACTTGTCTAAAGTCACCCATCTGAAAGTGGCAACTGACCTCAGTTCTCTCAGATTCCAAAAACCTGAGTGTTTG
This sequence comes from Varecia variegata, assembly GCA_028533085.1. Classification (NCBI taxonomy): domain Eukaryota; kingdom Metazoa; phylum Chordata; class Mammalia; order Primates; family Lemuridae; genus Varecia; species Varecia variegata. The sequence continues at coordinate 132,190,221 of CM052438.1, read as the reverse complement.
AATAAACCACAGTTTTAAAAAAAATGTTTTAATAATTTATTTTGAAAGAATTTACATGTACAGAAAAGTTGCAAGAACAGTACAGAGAACTCCAATATCCTTGAGCCCAATTCCATCTCTTCCCCTTCTCTCTCCCCTATCCTTACTTCTCTATACTTCTCTACGCTTTTCTTTACCCATATATATATCTATGTGCACATACATATTATTATACCCATTATTATACATTATTTTCTGAATCATTTGAGAGTGAGCTGTCAAAACCTTCTAATGACTAATCATTCCACTTAGAATAAAACCTAATGTCCTCACCATGGAAACAAGATTTTAAAAGCACTGCCCACAGTCTACCAATCTAACCATTCTTTCCTTTACTAAATCTACTCTGGCCACACTGGCATCCCTGCTGGTCCTCCCACTCCAGGACCTCTGTCCCTGTTGTTCTGCCTGTCTGGAATATTTTCCTCTAAATAGTCATGGGGTTCACTCCTGAACTTCATTAAGGTTTCTTCCTTGACAAACTTATTCAAAATAGCATCCCAGTAGTTTTCTCATCATTGTGCCACTTTCTGACCTTAGGTTATATATCTCTTGATTATTTTTTTATTGCCTATCACTCCAGTTGAAAATATGTGCTCAGTGAGGGGAAGGCATTGTCTCTCTTGGACACTGTTGTATCCTCAGTGCCTAGAACAGCACGTAAACCATAGCTGGTATTCATTAAATATTTGTTAGATGAAAGGAAATGAATGAATGGATACACAAATTATTTCAGTGTATTATTAGCATTATAGCCTACATTAGATTGTAAAAACATGTAGGTTATCGATGTCTCATCTTTTTATTACTCCAGGGCTTGCTACAGTGCCTAGCTTATAAATATGCTGTGAAGGAATGAGATAATGAAAAAAAAAAACATAAAACAAATGAATAAGAAAAAAAAAATGGCAGCAGAGGCAATGGTACAGCCCCAGATTACTGATTCTCATTCTAGTGCTCTTTCTGGTAGTCCACACAACTGTTTTCCTTACCTATTCAATTACCTACCTTCACTGTTTTCAAGGCTAGCCAAAAGTTGATTGGCAAACTTGATTTGCTACTGAAAATAGATGCTGGATAAAATTTTTCTTTCCTGCAAGTCTACCAAATTTCTTCTACGCAGGCTAAGAACAAAGTTCTTAGTTTGAAAACAGTTCGAAAAATAGCAATAGTACCTTGAGACACTTATAAAGTCTAAATATTACCTTTATTTTAGTGCCTTTTAAATAAGCAATAACAGTAATCTCCAAAGTATTTGGCTTTCAGTGATGACAATGAGGAACAAAAACCAAATAACTGTGAGCTCAGATACCATTAATGAGTTATTTTGTTGCCAAGAGTATTTAAACTGTCATACAAGGGAAAGAGAATAGTCACAGGGAGCCTGGAAATTGGTTTTGGATTCTTGATCTGATGCTCTCTTTACTCTTGGGCAATTGTCTGATGTCTTTCTATGTGGTGCCACAACCTTCCCTCTCCTTCCATTTCACCCATGTTCAGATCCCAGTCATGTCTCTGATTGTGGGACTTAGACAAGGTTTTCTCTGGACCTCAGTTTCCCCATTTCTAAAATAATGACATATCACCACTTCAGAAGTTCAAAATCGGGATAAAAGGAGAGGTTCTATGCAAAGTGTACCAAGTACACAGTAAATCTTACATAACTTATTTTCTGTCCCCTCTCTCCAGGACACAGTAGTACAGAAAATAGTAGTATTAATACTTACTAGAAACAACATTATAAAAATAGGGCATGATTTCCAGCTGTAATACTCTCAAGAATTCTCAACCTCTATGTAAAATAGATAAGGAAATAATAAAAGTGAGATATAAGAGAGCAAACTCAAACTTTCTCTGATGCACCTGCAACCTGCTCCCTGTGTACTGCCTGTCTAGTCAATAAGAACAGTAGTTGCTGCAAGTAGACATCTAAGAGGCGTTTGACTTCTGAGCCTTCTTCATCATTCAGATTGTTGGTCAACAAATCCTGCCTATTTCATCCCAGAAATGTCTCTGCCATTCCCCTCCACTTCCTAAACAAACACAGCTTCTTCCTCACATGAGCCTTTCAGTACTTTTCCTGATGAGCTTGGCGTCCCTTCCTTCTCACTTTAACACTTCCAATTCATTTGCTTCAAAACTATAAATTCTTTTCAAAATCTGGTTATGTTCTTCCCTGCAGCAATGGATTCTTGCTGAATAGAAGATAAATTAAAAATGAAACAAAATTTAAAAAAATAAAAAAAAAAACAAAATTAAAAAAAGAAAAACTATCACGATCCTTCAAGATCTGGTATTAAGCTATGTATGCAGTCCCATTTCCCACCACTCCTTTCTAAATTCTAAGTACCATACTTCAGTCACAACTAATTTCTCTGAACCTGCTGCATGGCCTCACAAACCCTTCACCTCTGTCTTTGCATATGTTACTCCCTGACCAATCAGTATGAGACACTATCTCATCACTCTGCTTTATTTCCTTTGTACCATGCATCTTTAACTGCCATTTTCTTGCTTATTTGTTTACGTATTATCACCTTATATCATAATATAAATCCCATAAGAATAATGATTTTATCTTGTTCAGTCATTCAATCCTAGTGTGATATTATAAACTATGTATTTGGTGTTCATCCCCATTTCCTGGCATAGGGCTCTTAAAACCCTTAGAATCTGCTGAACATAAGAGTGTCTTTTATATGCTAACAAGATGACCTTTGGCTGGCAGCCTCTAGATAGCTTCAGGATGGGGGCTGATAACCAGAATTACCAAGGGATGCTTAGGGGGTTGGGATGTTCAACCCAACCCTTCACCTCCCAGGAGTGAGGAGGGGCTGATGAGTTGATCACCAATGGCCCATGTTTGATCAATCCTGCCTACATAGTGACCTCCATAACAACCCCAGAGGACAGGGTTCTGGGAGCTTTCAGATTTCTGAACATGTGGAGGTACCTGCAAGGTGGCACGCACAGAGAGGGCATGGAAGCTCCGCACCGCGTCCCACAGTCCCACATACCTTGCTCTATTTATTTCTTCCATCTGGCAATTTATCTGTATCCTCTGTAACAACCTTTATTATAAATGGGTAAGCATAAGGAAAATGTTTCCCTAGGTTCTGTGAGCTGCTTTAGCAAGTTAATCAAACCTGAGGAGGAAGCCATGGGAACCTCCAATATATACCTAGTTGGTCAGATGTATAGGCGACAACCAACTACTTGCAATTGGCTTCAGAAATGGGGATCAGTTTTGTGGGACTAAGCCCTTATCCCCTGGGATGACCAGATAGTGTCAGAATTGAATTGAATTATAGGACATCCAGTTGGTATCTGCTGAAAATTGCTTGGTGTATTCAGGAAAAAATATATATATCTGGTGCCAGAAGTATTGTGTTGAGTAGTTGTGAGAATAGGAAAAACACTGTTTAATCCTATTTTTAGATCTGGTACCTATAAAATTACCTGGAAAACATTAAGTGTTTCAAATTATGTGTGTGATAAACGAATGAATGAACACCTCCTCTGACTAATTATCTTTCCTTCCTCTTATTGGTCAAGTAGTATCCATCTTTTAATTCTCATTGTAATAGACAGAGATTAATGATGTTCACCAATATTCAGTCCTCTTCTTCATGGGCACATAAGTAGTACTTTCCAGCCTCCCTTGCAGTTAGAATGATCATGTTACTATATTCCAACTAATGTAATGTGAACAGAAGCAATGCTGACCACTTCTAGACCTGTTCTAACACATATGGACTTTTCATGCTCTTATTCTTTGCTCTTATTCTCCATTCATTGGATGAATAGAGAAAGCCAATTCAGAGGATCTGTATAGGTGGAGCCATAAGATCAAAGAAGTCTGGGCCCCTGAATAATTGAGTAAAGCCTCTGTTTCCCATCCAGTACCCATGTTGACCTGTGGTTTGAGTGATAAACTTTTATTTTGTTAAGTTATTGAGGTCAAGAAGTTATCTGTAACAGCAGTTAGTTTATGCTGATGAACACAAATAGTTTAGTGAGAGTAAGTGACACCCACTCCCCCTCTCCCACTACATTATGGGCTCCTTAAGGGAAAGGGTCATGCATGGCTGTTTTAATTTTGCATCCTCAGCTCATAGTATAATCCCCAAAACTAACGATGTGCTAAGAAATAATGAATAATTGCAATGATATACTTTTCAAAATTCTAAGATATTTTCAAATATTACCAAAAAATCCCCTGTTATCTAACAGTTTTTCCTTACCCAAACTGAAATAAAAAGGAGATCTATAATACTGGCATGATGTAATGGAAAAAGGACAGCATGTGAGACCACGTAGTCTCGTTCTCAAAGACTGGCTCTACCACTTAATAATTCTGTCATCTTAAGAAAGTAATTTTACCTCTATGAGTCCCAGTTTCTTCCTGTGTAGATGGGGATAGCAATTATTATGAAGACAGGACATAATATACATAAATTTATAAAAGTACCCAGTAAATATGCTAATCAAAAATGGTATGGATTATTACTATTTTGATAATTATAAGTCAGAAGTCTGTACTTCACCATGGAAATTGTGGAAGAAAGCAGAGCGGCCTTTCTTTATAGAATACTTGAAAAAGTAGCACTGATAAAATTTCTTGCATGGGAGGGAAGCTGCACCATCTCTGAGGTTTTGGTCACGGTCTAATGCTTATGGCGACTGAGGCAGCATACGCCTTGATAGAAGGAAGATGACAGTGCTCAGAAGCATCGCAGACACCCAAGGGCTTTGGCAGGAATGCAGGCCATTTGTAAGCAGCAGAGACTGACCCAGCCACTGAGAATATGACAGACAGCAAACCAGAGACTTGAGGATCATGAGAACTGAGCAATAACAACAGCAATTCCCTAGTCATTCTTCAAAATTCTGTGGTATTGCATTTATTATTTGTAAGTGGATATTTTGCCAGAAACATCCTGCAAATTCAGCCCTTAGTGGTGAGATTTTAAGCTAGAGCTTTCTCTGGAGAGATTTATTTAGAACAAGCCTTTGAATCCTTTAAAAGCAAACCAGGCAAATCCTCACGTATTTTCCCCCAGGAAATCACCCCATTTCTAAGGGAAAGATCAGATGATACTCTACAACCAATATTGACTTATTGAAGATGTTATCAAATCCTCTGCCTTTCTTCGTAATGATATGAAAAGATAAAAACCCAGTCTGCTACTGAGTCTTCAAAGGAAGCAGAAAAAGTATAATATATTATTTTAACCTAGGGTAGAAAATTTGAAGCTGGCATAGAATTTGCTTCAATGTACTATTAGAATTCATATCGTAGCCCTCAGAAAAGTATGAGAATTGGTTCCTACCTGGAGTGTGAGCCATTAATTTTAAGGATTTCTCTGGACCAAGCAATAATTGTAACAATGATATTAATAGATATTAATTGCTTGCCTGTGGTGAATAACTTCCCAGTGTAAAAAGAACTTTCACAGAAGTTATTTACTTTAATCCCCCAAAAGAAACACTACTGGGCATCATGAGAATTCCATAGAATTAATGCCATGTCTATCAAAGAATTAAGGGTGTGAAGTCTAAATAGAAGAGGGTAGTGAATAGGGACTACCTCTCAGATTTGTTTTCTGCCTTGAAGGTACCTTTATCATTCAAGAGCTGAGCACTGCAGGAGTGAAATCCAGAGTAAAGGGAAATAAAGGTATGCACTTTTAAGTCCCAGCCAATGCCTACTGTTTGGTGGATCAGAATTGAAGTGAGAAGACTTGGATTTGGGAAGATTATACATGATTTGACACTGCTTCCAGAATCTTAAGTTTCAGAGAATAGAAGCACCAATAAATACTACTTAGGGTAGTATCAGCCTCATTTCATTGATGAAAACACTGAAAATAGAGGAATTAATGACTTAAGAATTCAAAGAGGAAAAGTGAAAAAGTAGGAATAAAAGTCAGGAGACCTATAACACCTTGTTCCACAACGGTATCTTCTTGATCTTGGAAGATGGGGATAGTATAAGTATAATAAGTCCTCATCTTTCAGAGCACAAGTTAATAAAAATGTCTAAAATTTATAACTCAAGAATTAGCAGTATACTTATTTCATTTGGTGATGTGGAATTAATGACCACAAGAAATAATAAGATGAATTATTAATACAATTAAAGTGGCTCCTAAGAAGTATGACTGAGTATGGAAATACACTTTTAAAAATTATTTAAAATTTAAAAACTATGTTGATAAATATATGGATTTTTAAAAAAATTAAATCACAATATATTAGAAAGACTCCTGGGCATGGTGACCAATATTTACCAAAATGACTTTAGGTTATTTCTTACACTCTCTAAAACCCCTACTTAATTAACAACAACAACAAACAAATCTGTATTAACACATTGAATATTTTGTCTGTATAATAGGTATAGCATTATTTTTTTACCCTCCCTATCTCACAGGGTAGAACTTTACTGTAAAAATTTATACATGGAACATAGGCAACTTCTGTTGATATTATAAGGCACTTACACTTATCATGATTATTAGATCATATGGTACAAAATGGAAAATGACTGATAATCAAGAGAAATATCTTCATCTACCCTATTAGAGTTGAAAGAGGCATCTTATCTGTTGACTTCAAAATGCACTAGAATGGAAGGATAATATATTGTTATATCAGCTATCAATGGCAATTGTGATCTACAATTCTTCTAACTTCTCGGAAGGGCAAAAGGTACATACATTTCATCAAATTTTTGCCATAAAAACTTGTGATAAAGGCTATGCCATAATCACATGGGTTAATGTGGAGAAAATCCCATCCATATATAACAGTTTGGGATTTATATCACAACAGTAAAATATTGGCTGTGTGACCCCACATAGAAGACTTGGGTGGAAAGAGGAGATAAATTCCTGGCAAATCTGTATGTGACTTTAGAAAATAATAGCTTTACCTTTAGTGACATGCACAGTTTTATATTCACCAGCTAAAAGTGACAACTTGTACATTTATAGATAAAAGACTTCATCTTATTAATGGTCCTAAGGGAAGCCATGGAATTACTAAAACATTTTTTTTCTTTTTCTTTTGTTTCAGAATAACTGCTAAACGAGATCTTAGTCAACACAGGGACCTGACATGTTAAAATTTCCAACGTTGTCTTTGCCATAAACTGGCATCCCTTGGGTGATAAGTTAGTATATGCAACATCAACAAATATACCGCTGAGTCTATGTTTTTCTCTCCATTTCTGCCTCTGGTTTGCTCCCTTCCAACCATCATTAACTTAGTTGGAAGAGTCCATCTTAAATAAATATCTGACCCTGTCTCTCAGTGCTTCAGCTGGGTCATGCAGCTTGCAGGATGAATGTAAGACTTTCAGCAAGTTACACAAGATCTGCCATTACCAGCTCTTCCTGAACTGTTTAGACCAACCTTTTTATAACCACGTCTAATGTGCACTGTGCTAAGCTCTTTATGTTCTCTTAGTCTCTAATTCCTACTTGTTCTTGAAGGTCACTTAGGTGTGATCTTAACTCCTCTCCTATGATTCCACACATTCTGGATCAAGTTTTCTTTCTCTGAGCTTTGATAACACTTTGCACTTGTATCTATGATGGCATTTTCACATTCCACAGAAATTGTCTGTCTTCCAGTGTGGGAAATCTTCTTCCATTACAGTCAATGTGATATAATTAAGTAAGAATGTTTACTCTAGAACTAGTCCAACTAGGTTCAAATCATGTTCAAATCATAGTTCTACCATTCACTATCTGAGAGACCTTGTGTAAGTTACTCAACTTCCCTGTGCCTCAGTTTCCTTCTGTATAAAATAGGAATCATCAAAGTACTATTTAGTTATGTTAATTTATGTTAAGTGATTAGAATGCTGTCTGGCACATAGACAGTTTGCAGTTGAACCAACCAATTTGACTACCTATGACAGGAAACCTTGATTAACCAGCATAAATTTATTCCTTTAGGTCTTATTTTTTCCACTAATAACAAAAATTGAGTGTTATGGATTATAAAACAGTTGAGAACACCTCTGTTTAAGGGATAAATGGACTTCACAGTACTTTATATGGACTGCTTACCACTTTCCACCTTGTAAGATAGTTTTCTGGTGTTTTTGTTTCACATCTTCCTTGAGCAAGTTAGGCTCATATCTTCATTTGTATCTCACCTTTCTTAGTACCTAATACAATGCCTGGTGCATAGCAGAAAGTTAAGTATTTGCTAGGTGAAAATACACAAACAAATCTTCAAGAAATCAAAAGAAGCAGTAAGTCTGATTCTATATAAGGGTTAACTGGAGTTCCCTTCAAAGTGGGTGCTTTGACAATGAACCGCTGTTGACATCCTCAGAAGTAAGAAACTTTGTAATTATAAAATATAACTTCATAAACTTCTATTATAATTCCAGATATGATAAAAATTAAAATATATCCCCACCCTCTAAAATCTTAATTTAACAGAACTGTTAAGCACTCAGCGAGTATTTATAGACTTCATTGCCGTATGGTAGAGATTTAGTGGTAAATATTCAGGATTAGACATTTGCTCTCAAGGAACTTACAAGTGTTTAATATCATTCTTCTCTCTTAACCACACTTTAAATATATTTTTATGATCCATCAAAAGAGCCCTGTTCTAATATCAAATGATATATTCTGCTTGTCTGTATATAATATATTTTGTGCAACATATCCCACAGAGAAGAGCTTGCTTTTTTATTTCATTTTTTGCAGTCCACTAAATATCATAAAGCTTATATTTAATAAGATGTTTGAAAAACATGTACTGACACACTTGTACATAAAATTAAAAAAAATTAAAACCACTAAAAATTCTAATTTGATCTAACATTTTCTTACTCCATTTAGCAAATCAGAGAACTCATGGCTTGAAATAAAAGTTTATTCGCCTTTTAATAATAATAGCCATTAATTTGTGCAAGTTAGTGTTTAACCCTGTGAAGCTCTTCTAGAGATCACCTAGACTCTGCAGGAACTCTGTTAAGTCCCTATTTCTAAGTGCTAAGACCTTGTTCAAGTTCTCTCTCTTTCTTCCCCTTTCTTTCATGCTTTCTTTCATTTTAGACCCTTGCTTTCCTCACTTGCTTGTCCACAAATTACTTTGAAAAATAAAGGGACAACATGGCAATAGAATTTTATACCCAAAACTTCAGACTACTCAATGTCTTTGCAAATACTGTTCCATCTCCTGCAAACTACTTCATCCTACCTCCTGGTTTGCTGCCTGGAAAATAAATTCACTCACTTCTAAGACACAGTGCTAAAGGTCCATTCTGGAGAATGTCTTCAATATCTCCACACCACAGTCAAGTTAGTTCTTCCTCTGTACTCTGTATCACCCAACATCATGATGACTTGTCAAATATTGGATCAAGCTTCTCACTCATTGTCTTGTTTCACCTACACAGCAGTCATATGACAAATGCACTGTTATAATTCCTAGTTTATGGCTAAATAGAAGGTGGCTAAGAAAGCTTAGTTATCTTGCTTGAGCTTACTATGTGGAGGAGCTAGGATTCAAATCCTGGTCTTCATGACTCCCAACCCTGAGTTCATAGCATCCAATCTATAGAAACTGTTATTAACACAAACTAACCTAATATTCTAGAATTATTTATCCCATGGACATTCAGCATCTAGTTGGTGGGTCCTTGAGGAAATAGACTTATGATTGTATTCTCAGTGCCTGGAAACTAATAGGGGTTTAATAAGAATTTGATGGATACATTGATGGGTTGGTGGACAGAGAGAGATGGATGAAAGAAAGAATAAATATACAGAAGGATGGATAAATAGATGACTGAATAAATCAAAAAAATAAATACAAAGATCTATTACTTGTAGATTGGCTTGAGGTCTGACATGAAGGTAAGATTGATTTCTTGGGTTGGCCTTACCATTCTCTGCCCTGGCTTATTCTGCCTTTGCTACCACTCATAAGTACGATATATCCTGATTGTTTTTCAACTCCTGTCCTTAATCCATACTAATTTTCATCTCTGCGAGTACTTGTAGAACATATTGCTGAAATTAAAGTGGTATTTTAATTTCTCATATATTCTTTCAGGTAATGCATATTACATTTTGTAAGGCAGTATTTCCACAGAATAGGTTCCTAATAATTCTCTGTTAAATATATAAACCAATTAATCAAAATTGAATGCATAAAGGAATTGGTCAATCGATTAATCAACTAATTGATTCTTGAGTGTAGAAACTGACATAAACTTAGTAGCTCATGTTTATTTAATACTATGGCTAAGGGAACTAATATTTACTCTCCAAATATGACTCTGTGACAGATACTATGGTAGGTTCCCAATAATCAGTGCAAACAAAGACTCAGAGAGGTTAAGCTGGATGGGTTAAGCAGCCAAGCACCTATGAAGTGGCAGAGCTCAGACACAAACAATGTCATTTTGACTCTTCATTGCTTGGTCTTTTCTTTGTACATAGACTGAAAAATGCCTTTGAAAAATACGTAAATCTGGTTTGCAATGTTTAAACCACTTATGCCCGCTTTCCTAATGACACTGAAGTTTACCAGTCAGATATATTACTGGAGTTACCAACCGTCATCCTGAGAGAAACATTTAAAAGTGTGGGAAAAGCTGAATCCTCAGTTAAATATAACTTGCTTTATTAAATTGGCCTCAGTTGCTTTCTGAAGAGCTGTGGAGAAATAGAGCCAAGTGCTTCCCCTAAATAACTCAGTGCGATCTATCATCTGCTCCTGCCTCCCACCTCCTTCTCTGTACATAGAAAGATAATCATGTATTTATGTAGGGCATTTTATAGCTCAACATATTTTTCAAAGGGTGATTCATTTTGGAGAGGCATTCTTATGTTTACAAACTTGGCATGTTCTCCAAAGGTAAAACTGCAGTTGGCATATGTACATTTTCCCAGGACAAACCCTGTATGCCTGCTTTATCCTGAACTTTTTGGTTTTAGAATCACACTAGACTCACAGGGTTAGGAAAATTTTGGACCAAAAAAAGAATCTAATGGATTCTGCCTTCAAGATAATAATTTAGATACCTGAAGAAAACATAAAGGTTCTAATTTATTTATTATATCAAACATCTACTTCACTACTCATAAGAAAAGCTTTTAGATTATTTATAATATTAGAATATATATGAAATAAGATTGTTACAATGAATCAATTCTAAAGGTGAGAAATCAGAAATCATTGCAAGGAGAACATATGGACTAAATATTTATGACATTTATAGTAAATATTAATTACTGTAGTTGAACATTTAAATTAGAATGAATTTTCTGGCAGCTGAGTTAAAGAAGGAAGACACTTGACGTTTCACATCCTTCACTGATAAAAAAAAAAATAAGATACTCATCAGAAGAGGTAATAATTTCTTCCTGTGACCTGCACTAGGAGGATTTTACTTTGGGCAGAGCCAAAAATGAAAAGCGGGGGCGTGGGTTCTGGATCACACAGCCTGGATGGGGTCTTCTCCATATATAAACTTGGATAGGTTATTTTTCTTACCTATGGTTTACCTTAGTAAAATTAATTTGTGTTTAACAGATTTGAAAGGAAAAATAATACCAAAGTAGTTCCAGGTATAGCTAGATTTAGAAACAAAATGTGACAGATACCACTGGTGACCCTGGATGTCTCTCTCGGGGGCCCAGTCTCTTCGCTCCCCTACCTTCGGAAGTAATCAAGCCCCCGCCATTCCCGAACTTTAGAGTTTTCCCCTATATCTGTGTATCCATAAGCAAGATATTGTTTAATCGTTCATGAATTTACATACATGTAATCATAAAGAACATATTTTTCCTGCAAGTTACTTTTTACACCCAATTTTATGTTTAAGAGTTATCCTATCAAGTACATTTAACTGTAGTTTGGTGATTTTCATTACTATATAGCATTCTGTTATATAACTATGATAAGACAATTTACTTCACCATTTGACTGCAATAATCATTTAGGTTTTTTCTTCAATTTTATTTTGTTTTGCTATTTTAAAAAACTGCTTCTATGGACATTCTTATCTATATCTTCTGATATATGTGTGTAAGAGTATCTGTAGGGGACATTCTAATGACACAGCAATAGTGCTGGATCAAAAGTATATAAATCCCGCCACCCCCAATCTGGCATGATGGACAACTGGTACTCATATTGGATCAGTCACAATAAAGCACTCATTAAAAAATGATCCATGCAAACATCAACATTTTTCACTTTCCTAGGCTAGGTAATGCCAGATTGTTTTCCAGAATGATAACGCTACTTCACATTTTTACCAGCAGTCCCTGGTGTTCCACATCGTAGAGAACAGTTGGATAGTTTCATTTCTCCAAATCTGGCAGATGAAATATGTTATTTCATTGTCATTGTAATCTGAATTTACCTTATTTCTAATGAAGTTGATTTTTATATGCCTATTGCTTACTCAGATTTCTTAAGTTCATATTTAAAGCTCAGTGAAATATTTCATACATGCTTATTAAAACAATGACTATAGATACATACCTAAAGTACCCAGCACAAGTCCTGATACAGAGCTGATATTTGATACATCTCAAAAATCATCATTAGTCCCCATCCTCCTCACAATTAAGAGCTATTTGATAAAATGAAGAATAACATCTTCCTCCAATGCTTTTTATAAAAACCAAAATATTATTCCAATAAATGTTTCTTCAGCACATATACACCACACTTGCACATACCACTAATGCATTTACCCAATTCACCGAAGTCATTTCTGTAAAAAGCTGAAATAAAATTGTCCTATTATGTTCATGTTTTGCATTCCAATTTTACAAAGAGAAAGAGTTTAGAGTTAAACAAATAAGAATTTGGCAAGTGAGAAAGGTATTCCAAAAGAAATGTCACAAACTGTAGGGGTTTTGTTAGTTTGTTTCTTTAACAATTCTAATTTGGGGAGGCTCTGAGCCCAAAATCACAATAGTGATATATTTAGCAATTTAAATGAGAATAAATGTAGTGAAATATAATTTTATGTAAATTTTAAAGTAACAAATATTTATATGGTAGTAAACTCATGCTTTAGTAAAAAAAAAATTGCTAATGCTATACAACTTTCTAGATTCTGTGGGTAGAGCAACTACTTTTTATAATGGTTAATATACACAAAATAAACTCCCAGGAAATCAGCAGGAACTCTTTCATCAGTTCCCAAAGTTTTGGAGGGATTCCAAGTGCAATTAGCCATTTTTAGGGATCTGAAACCTAAATCTACAAAGTATAGATGGTAATACCTTTTTTGAAGGAATATTTTTAAGATTAGAGAGTCTGCATATAAATTGGCTGAAGAATAGTAGATAATTAATAATAATGTATCCAATAATGCTTTATTTATTCAAGAAATATATATAAAGGGCCTGATATGTGCTGGGCACGGTGCTAGACAATGGAATATTATGTGTTCTAAGAGAAATAAAAATAAAACAAACTAAAGCAGAAACCATCCATACTACACACACACACCTACATATATATATATATATATATATATATATATATGTATATGTATGTATCAGTGTTCACTTAAATCTTTCCAAGAGATATGCTGGTTTGAATATTGGTATACTGTTCTAGTTATTAAAATATAAATTAACAAATCTTTCTTTTTAATTTCTTTTCACTAACTCTGTATTTTAGGCTGGTTATTCTTTGTTTTGGAGGCTGTCCTGTGCATTGCAGCATGCTTAGCAGCATCCTTGGGTTCCTTCTACTAAATCACTTAATGCAAGCGGCACCTGGTGCCAAGTCTCAGGGCTTAGCAAATGGTCTGGGGAAAGAAGAGCTTCTTTTTGCAAGGAAAGAAAAAAAATAATGTTTCCTAAAAATAGTTTTACCTATCTTGAGATAATTACAAACCTCGAGAATTAAAACATTAAAAGGTACATACAGCCATACACAACCTCCAGAGTATGAGTCAGCTCTAGCTCACCCCATGTCTCTCCTAGTTTAGTTAATTACAAACTTTCCCATCCTACGAAAACCATTGAGAATCAAACACAGAGGACAGGACATAAGAAATTAATATCATTATTTTCTTTTAGAAAAGTGGAATATTTTTGGAAGAGGGTCTCTGTTTTCCAAATCTCTAAAGCAAATAAGTGGGTTTCAGTTACTAAATCAAATTTATGAATCTTCTAAGAGACAGTGTGCTTTAAGAAAATAGGGGTTTCTAGTCTCAGCTCTGCCACCAGGAAAAATAAGCAACTACGGCAACCATTTAGCCCTCTATAGTGGGTTAAATTGTACATCCCCAAATTCATGTTTACCCAGAACCTCAGAATATGACCTTATTTGGAAATAAAATCTTTGCTAATGTAATTAATTAATTAAGGATCTTGAGATGAAGTCATCCCTGATCTAAAGAGGGCCCTAAATGCAATGACTGTTCTTTATCAGAAGAGGAGATGACAGAGAGAGAATCAGAGAGGAGAAGGCCATAAGAGACAGAGCTAGAAACTGTAGGGATATACCTATTAATAGAAGTCAAGGAACACCAAGGATTTCTGACAGCACTCAGAAGCTAGGAGAGAGGTATGCAGCAATTTCTCTCTCAGAACCTCCAGAAGAAATCATGCCTATCATATAACACCTTAATTTCAGGCTTCTGGTCTCCTGAACTGTGATATAACACATTTGGGGTTTTTGAAGCCACCAAGTTCATGCTATTTTGTTATGGCAGCCCTAAAGGAAATGAATATACTTTCCCTGTCCTTTTATTACCCCAGGTGTGATATATTGGGATAGAGTTATACAATTATCAAATATTTTTTTCAGTAACTATGCTGTGTTTGGGCTGAAATAACAATAGTAAAAAGACACAGACTTGCTTTCAAGGAGTTCACATACGAGTCAGAAATTGAGCCATGTAATTAGAAACTAAGAAACAGCCGACCATGTGTTACCATCATGGTTGATAGAAGGTGGTATGGGAAGACGGTGCAGCATGTGGGTGGTTAGGAGCGAGGTCCTGAGGCAGAGAAGGAAAGCCTTCAAGGAAAGGAAACCACTAGGCTAGGCACAAGGGAAAGAGGAGGGGGAGTCAATCTGGTGACCAAGGACCACGCAGAGTGAGGACTTTATGTAGTTTGATATCTCACAAGAATTAAGTGGTAGAAATTAGAAAGTGGGGAGACAAGACTAGAAAAGTAGGCAGGGTCCGATCATGAGTGACATATTGAAGATTCTAAAATTTTCTGGAAGGAATGTATCTACAGACTGAATGTCTATGTCCCCCAAAATGTGTATGTTGAAATCCTAATCTCCAAGGTGACAGTGTTAGAAGCTGAGGCCTTTGGGAGGTAGTTAGATCATGAGGGTGGAGTCCTCTTGAATGGAATGAGCACCCTCATAAATAGACATGAGAAAGCTTATTTCCTCTCTGTTTCTGCTTTCTACGATGTGAGGACATTACATGAAGAAGGCCAACTACAAGCCAGGAAGGGAGCCCCTCTCAGACACCAGATCTGCCAGCACCTTATTCTTGGACTTCTCAGCCTCCAAAACTGTGAGAAATCAATTTCTGTTGTTTAAGCCACCCATCCTGTGTTATTTTTGTTTTGGCAGTCCAAGCAGACTGAGATAGGAATCTGCTTCAGTTTCCTTATCTGTCAAAATGTGACTTGGACAAAGTCATAATTTTACCTCCAACTTCAGGGTTCTGAGAATCTGGGAATATTAAAATCCTTGAAAGTTAATGTAATTTTTGCTCTGACAAATTATGTAGATATGTAGTTAAGTGGTTGATTTGCTAACTTTAAAATACATTGCTGTGAAGTTCTGTACCAAAATATTAGTTTAAGGAAATCAATATCTCCATTCTATCCCTACAGCTTAGTTTGTGTCTTAGTGAAAGACACTTGGAGCCTTGACAATGGATCATCTACCTAAGAAGTAGGTTTTGTTTCTGTGTAGGGATATACGTTAGGCTTCAATAACATTCTGGCAGGCCACAGGAGAATACTGAACATGGAACCAATTTAAAGTGAAGAATTTGGGGGTGGGGGAGAGGATGGGTGTACACCTACATGATGAGTGCAATGTGCACTGTCTGGGGAATGGTCACGCTTGAAGCTCAGACTCGGGGAGTTGGGAGAGGCATGGGCTATATATTTAACCAGAATGGTTGTACCCCCATAATAAGCTATAATAAATAAATAAATTTAAAAAAAGACCATTAAGGTAACTGAGGTGAAATCCAACACCACCCCCCCCACACATATTTTGTGGGAGAAGTATCTTCACCTGATCATTTTAGACTGTTTTTATCAAGTTAAAATTTTGGCATTGGGAAGGAAGTTATTTCAAAGTTTATGGCAATGTCGATAAATCTTTCAAGCTGAAAAACCTGTGTTCTGATCCAGGCTCTGCCATTTATTAGTATATTTCTTGGGAGAAAATATTTAATTGAACATCAGTTCATCAGAAAATATTCTCTGAACATCAGTATCTCAGCTACAAAATGGGAATAATATACATTACAATGAATAGTAAGTGTGAAGATTTATGAAATTACATATCTCATCCCTCTGCTATAGTAATACCTAACACATTTTTAGTGTTCAATAAATGATAGCTTTTTAATTAGCCTTATCAATTAAGTCTATCAGAGAATCTTATTTTTTTTAAATCCTTGAATCTTGGATGATTTTTTATAAACTATATTAGAGAAAATGTTTTAAAGCCTTGAATATAGTCTTGGACCACTTCATATAGTGAAATGGTTCAATTAATGCTATCTTTTATAAAGAGTTATAAATATTATTTGTAATTCATCTCTATTAATACAAAATCGTATATGAGAATTGTGTTGGAATTTTCCTGGCAACTTAAGACTACATAAAACATCAGACCTACTAATAATGTAACCCAATTGCAATTTAATTACTATCGTCTATCCTCTTACCCTTGCAGAGGGAAAAAAACAAAAAAACAAAGAAATAACCCTACATTTCCACCTGACAAGGAATGACTCTCCATGGTTTAGGATCATTAATGAAAACTTCACATCAGCAGACAATAATGAGGGCTGTTCAAATGGGAGCCTAAGGTGTAGAACAGGAGACTAGTCTTTGACTCAGATAAAACTGGTCTCTCATCTTAACTCTGCCATAACCCATTGGAAGAATAGTGTAACTCTTTGGTATTGTGAGAATGATGACCACTTTATAGAGTTAATATGGTCATCAAATGAAATAGTACATGTGGCAACACTTAGTTTAATTCCTTAGACATAGCAGGTAACAGAGTAACTAACCACTGTTTTAAACAGTACATGCATGTATATATGCCACCCTCATTCTTTCTGTAGATGTAGATTTGCACATTTAAATAACAAGAAAGAAATAAGTTTGGACACCATGTCATTGACCTATTTACACAGTCATAATGCCTACCTCAACTGCTTATTTTTGGCTTCACATTTTCTTATACAGATCTGGGCAGTTTGTTCTAATTTTATATTCTTTATGGAGTTGAGTACTCTGCTGATGGCAAACAGTAAATACAACAGAGCATATCTTATGCTATTTATAGGTATAAAAACATCTTAAGACTTTTCAAATCAACTAGACAAACAGAATGTACAATTTATAGTGGCATATGTTAGATTACCATCTATATTCTAAGGTCCAGAACATTTTTTTCCTCTTGGCAAAGCAGCATTTTATTTATTTTTACCACCCATTCACTATATATCAGGATTTTATACATCCCACACAATTCCAAACACCAGGCATCTAACGCAAAGCAAGAATGTCTCTTGGTATGAAATACATACACACATGCACATACACACGTATCAACATGCCCTTGAAAAACTGACATAGTAGTATCGCTTATATGGAAAAAACCTATAGCACTTTGTATGGCTTATGTTTAATAGATAGGATTATATAAAATATATGTGGCTTTTTTCCATGATTCAAAATGGTAACAAAATGACATTATTGCAGTTGCCCAAAGATTTCATCAGTTTCACTCAGCCTTTTCCTTAAAAATCAGAAGACTACAGATGTAGGAGTCCTAACTCCAGGTCCAATATAATTACTGGTTAATTCAGTGCAGATACAATGTGACTACAA
Organism: Varecia variegata; assembly: GCA_028533085.1. Taxonomy (NCBI): domain Eukaryota; kingdom Metazoa; phylum Chordata; class Mammalia; order Primates; family Lemuridae; genus Varecia; species Varecia variegata. The sequence goes on along the minus strand of CM052438.1, from coordinate 132,172,054 downwards.
TGTGAGGATGAATGGTACTCTCTCTCATCAACAGTATTATTATTTTCTATGGTGCTGAGTGCCCATCTGTCAGAGAAAATCTCTCTCATCTCTGTTATATTTATGTTCTGAAATCTCCATTTAATAGAAAGTGGTAAAAAGGTAAATAATGATTTATAAAAATGATGGCTTCAGAAGATATTTTTTTAAGTAACTTTAAAAAAAGATACATAATGTTCAGACCCAAATTTCATATATTATAATAAAAAATGTCGGATTTGGCATTTGGCAACACACTGGGCTTGGTTCTTGCCTCTAACTAGGTAGGGAAAGTTGGGCATGTTTTATAGACGTTGATCTCAGAGTCTTATTGTGTAACATGAGTATAATAATACGTTACAGGTAGATCATCCTGACAGTGACCTTGGAGGAGTGTATTATAAAGCTTCTCATGCAGAGAAGCTTTTCTTTCTTTCCCTTGAGTATCCCTAGGACAATTCTAAAATTAACTGTGGCAGTAACTATAGGAATGGAAACAACAATGCACCTAGAATGAGATGATCTGGGTACATTTTGTTCTTATAAGCTAATACTTGTTCCACCTGAACAAGTCACTTAATCTCCCTCAACTGTAGTTTACTCATTATGTGACTAAAAAGAACATTACCTGGTTTGACTACCTCACTGGTTTGTGAAAGCTGAATTAAAAACTAGATTTCAAAGCGCTTTGTAGACTATATCAAAAGCATTTAAAGAACATAGCTCAGCAGTTAACTTAGAAGGTTTTCCAGGTTGTTTTTTTATAAGCAAATATTCAAATTTTATTTTATTTTATTTATTTCAGACTATCATGGGGGTACAAATGTTTTGGTTACATAAATTGCCCTTGTACTATGTGAGTCAAAGCCACAAGTGTGTCCACCCACCAGATAGTGTGAATTGCACCATTAGGTATGGATTCCAGGCTGTTTTAGAAATGAAAAAAAACAAACAAAAAAACTAAGATCTTGAGAAATACATAAAACATGGCTATGATTTTAAACAAATAATGATATAAACTATACATATCTCTATATAAATATCTGTATATATGTTTACATATCTGCATATATATTTATATACACAAATATCTGTTTAAATATATAACAAAAATATATAAAATATATACCTGTTAATATATATAATATGTAATATATAAGTATACATAAATAGATATGTGTTTACATATAACAGATACATATATATCTGTTTATATATATTGGTGTGATTCCATCAGCATGGATAAATATTAACATTGCTAACATGGGACACTTACTATGTGTGAAGATGAGAAAAGATTGGCATTGGATCAGCCAAGAACCAGCAAACTTACAAAATAATTTTAAGAAACTAAAGAAAAAAGGTATTATATTTAAGATAAATGTATGTGTGTGAAATAATCTATGCAAATTTTTAGTATATAAATATTTGTATATTATAGACATAGAGTAAACTATATAAGGATAATTATCAAAACTTTAATGATAGCCTTCTCAGAGAGAAGTGTCGTGGAAAAAGATGTTTCCATTTTTGTCCTATACATGGCCATATTATTTTATTTTTGTCCATTGAGTACATATTATTTCTAAAATCCAAAATTCACACGTATTTTCATTATGAAACAACAAAATTGCTAAATAAATCCAAGGAATTGTTGTCCACTATACCAGGCATGTTTTACCTATGTTTAGCTATTTCCCATACTTTTCCCACTGCAGACATAACTAGTTGATCATAATGTCCTTCCTTATCAAGGCTAGACACAGCCTCAAAAATATTCTTCACACAATGCAACCGGAGTCACTAGTAAGTGATGAGAGATCATCAAATTAGATGAAATAAATTTGTTATCAAGACATTAATTTACTTCCTTGAGGATATAACCCTGGATTTTCATCTCTGCAACTGCATTGCATTTGCAAAATTTTAGCCAAATCTGTACAGAATAAATTAATATTGAGATGATAATTTTCATAATGCTGTTAGACAGTAATTAACAAAAAATTAATTGTTCATATATTCCAATGATCCCATCAAGGAAAAAGGTCAAGAAAAGAAAAAGGATAGTTTAAAAGAAAGCTTCTAAAGTAGAAAAGAAAATTAGACATACATATCAAAATTGTATGGATATGCTACCACTACTGTGGAAGAAACATAGGACATTCACTTATTGGTGGAATGGATTATGATCTCAGCAAGATCATTTAAGACAGATTTCCAGTATGGTGTGGCTCTTCAAATTCACAATAATTTGCTGTGAATTACTTTACCTTAGACTCATTTTCCTCATCTGTGAAATGAAACTAGAGCAATTCCTCTAGTCTCTCAAAAGATTGAATACACATGAAAGTACACTTCTAACAACTAAGAGGATACAAATGTGAATAATTATTGAGCAGACAGAAAATGGTCAAACATCACACCAGAATGTTATGTAGGTGAGGGACAAACAGGAAAATATTCTCAGTGAATGTAATAAATGCTACAATGGAGATCTGTACAAAGTGCTAGGAAACAACTAACTCTATGAGAATGCTGGGAAAGATGTCATGGGGAATATTATATTTAAGAGAGGTTTTAAGAGATGAATAGTCATTTTTTCAATTTGAGGAGGTAATGGGACACATTCTAGATTGAGGGGGACTCTGAAGCCACTGCAATGAGTGAGCAGGTGTTCCAGGTGAAGAAGAAGCTATCTGCAAATGGAGTTTAGAGCATCTATGGTAGGAAGTAGCAGCATACACAATGGCCGAGGAAGGCACGGCAGGATTAAGCACACCTTAAATACTATGTTAGGGAGTTGGCATTTCGTCTTGGGATATATGGGGATTTGCTATAGTTTTAAGCAAAAGCGTTCCATGATCAGATCTGTATTTGGGTGAATGAGATGGGAGGAATGCCAGAGGGCATTTAGGAAGATGATCAGATGGAACAATAACAAGGGCTTTGAGGCATAGAGATGGAGAGGAAATGAGCTATGAGATTATTTTACTCTAAGGGTCAGCCATGGTCCTGACCCTGAGGGCCTTACACTCTTTAATTATGAAGTAAAACATTTACTCATGGGACTGTCTATACTACAAGGTAGTATTCTCCCTAGTATTCCAGAAGTTGAGCAGAGGGAGATTGCTTCAAAGGCTATTTGGAAAGACATTATATTGGCCTTATTTATCTTCTAGCACAATGGATCAGTATAAGTAACAGGATGTACTGGTTGACTGGTCTCCAATGTATTAAATATCAAAATCACTTAAAGGACCTTCACAAAGGATAGCTGATATACTCACACCCTTCTCTCCATAGCCACATACTATGCAAACACACACACACACACACACACACACACACTCCAGATTGTTTCAATAGCTCTGTTTCAGCACAGTCTGAAAAGCACATGTGATTCATGTCTTGATTCTGCCACTTGAGAATTTAATGACCAAGGATAAGTTAATCCATCTTTCTGGGCCTTAATTTTTCCTCATTTGAAACTGGGGTCATAATACCTCCATGTCAGAGTTCTGTGAGGATTTAAATAAGCAATTTATTTGATAACCTCTGGCACAATCTAACAGATAGTAGGTGCTCGTTTTTTTTTTTTTTTTTTTTCTTTCACTTTCGTGGGGGAAAATCTTTGTAACTTACACATTTTTAGTCGCCATCACCAGGGAAATAAATTTCTACCATGTATGATAGAAAGGGGTAAAAATACGGATGATGTTACAATATTCTTACACTACATGAAGAGCGCTGGCACTTACTAGGTCCATCCTAGGTGCCAGGCACTGTATTGAACCTTGGAGACACAGGAACAGCTAAGGAAAGGGCTCCTTCCTCAAACAACTCACAACCAATTCAGAGCGAGTTATATGCAAATCACATAGGTAACAAAACAGAATAAAGACTCCAAATAAGGCTTGTTTACAAAATCTCCACTGCGTGTAACATCCATTAATATGTCTGGAACACCTGTTGCTAGAGGATATTTAAGTAGTGGATTAATGTAGACTAAATACTTGATACAGTTCAGCATCACCCAGGAATTCAGTTTGTGTGGGAATATTTTCAGACCAAAGAGCATGAATCAATTTTACTAACCCCAAATTAAAGCTACATTTGAAAAACAGGAAAGTACTGTGATCTGCGAGAAAGTTATTTTTTCCATTTAATTTTGTTTCTTATTTTGCCTGTCTTTTCTCAGGATTAAGACTAACTCCTTTTTTCCCACTTAGCTTTGATGTATGTGTGTAGGGGCTGTAGATGGTATAAAAATAATGTTTTTCAATAATATATGCTCTTTCAGATAGACGGAACTCTCTCAGTAAAATATATATGAGAAAATTCCTTCCAGCCACTCACTATGATTCATTTATTACTCAGTTGGCCAGGGTTCTTGGGAAAAGAGAATGGTCACTCTCTCAACATCCACCCCCACAAATCTCCAACTTTTACCTTTTTCTGTAAATGTCAATCATATCTTATAAGGCATTTTCCTCACTCTGTCCCCCAATCTAAATATTTTCCCACTCCACCTACTATTCTGACTTAGTAGTTATTTTCTATATTAAAAGCAGATGAAATTTTGCTTGGAAAATTTAAAGTAAAATCCTTAAAAGGAGAGTGAATGTTGGTGGTTATTTATAGCTACTATCGCGTCTTCTCAAGTAACATTCCTTTGATGTGAAAGACATAATTTCAAAGGATTTTAGGAACATTCAGATTTTCAAATGATCTTTTATATGGATACAGTACAATCAAGAATTTCACCATTAGCCTTCCATTCTGTCATAAATAATACAGCATGCAGTCAACAGAGGACAGAAAAGAAGAAAAGAAACCATTAGAAGAGGTCTGGAGTCATTTCTAATGCCACAGTGTGTTTTCTGATGCTATCAATGGCTAAACCCAGAAAATTTTAAAACAAGAATTAGGAATCATACAGTAAGTCAGATTGCTTTAATTTAAACAGAATTAGAATTAATGATAGATGTGAAATGAACATAGGTAAAGAGTTGGCAATAAATATGCCTATACTCTGGGTTTAGAAAGCCATCATTCAACACTTATAATAATCAGAAATATGCTAATTAAAGTTTAAGAATAAATGCAAATGTTTCTTCTTTGAATATCACTATCACTTTGGATTAATAGTATTACTATTTTGAGAAAAGATGCAATCCATACTTTCCAGTTGGGCCATATATTCTGACTGAGAAATGCTAGGAATTAGGAAGGTTTCTTCTCTTTAACATTAAGTATGTTCTTTTTTTTTTTTTTATTTATTATAGCTTATTATGGGGGTACAACCGTTCTGGTTAAGTATATTGCCCATGCCCCTCCCAACCCCCCGAGACTGAGCCTCAAGGGTGTCCATTCCCCTAACAGTGCACATCGCACTCATCATGTAGGTAAACACCCGTCCCCTCCCCCACCCCCAACACCCCGAGTCAGATCTTCAAGTATGTCCATTCCACTGACAGTTCGCTTCGCTCTCATCATGTAGATATACACCCATCCCCTCCCCCCACCTCTGTCCGACACTTTTTGATCACATTCCTTTCTAAACCAACTTTCTGGAATACTAATAAGAAGCCTCAAAGAAAAGATGGTAAGTTTGTATAAGCATAAAGTTGGAAGGGAACTTTTTTAGTCCAATATTTTGTTTTACAGATAAGGAGAGTAAGATTTAGAGAAATGAGGTAACCCTACTAAGGTCATGCAGGTAGTTGGCAGCAAAATCAGAATAGACATGGACCTAATTCCACTACCGCAAAAACATATTGGACGCTCGGAATTCTCCTATGTCTACACATCCAACCTGCTCCTGTGTCATAGACCACACCCCCTTCCTTCCTCCAGCATCACAATAAATTGCAGTTGGATGCAGTTACTGAAATATCAAAGGAAGCTAAATTAAAAATCAAATATTCCTGTTACTTTCTAATGCCCAGTTTTATTTAGCTCATTCCCCAGGTGAAAGATTAAGGGAAAAAAATATCGTTATAGTTAACATAAAACAGTTGTTTGAAATCTGAATTCATAGCAAAATATGACATTTCTAAAACAGGTTTTACATATCATGAAAAAAAAAAAAAACAAACCTCCAAGGAGGCCTTGTTTGTAGACATATTTTTCTTATTTTTGTTTCTTCCTTAAACTTTATAGTATAGTCATCCTTTGGTATCTGTGGGCAATTGGGTTCAGAATCTCCCATGAATACCAAAATCCATGGATACTCAGGTCCCTGATTTAAAGTGGCAGAGAATTTGCAGGATATCTATGTATATCCTCCCCTATGCTTTAAATCATGTCTATATTACTTATTAATGTAATATCTAATATAATGTAAAGATACATGTTTGGTATAAAGACAATTTTTTTTTCCAAATATTTTTGATACAAAGTTGGTTAAATGCACAGCTGCAGAATTTACAGATAAAAAGGGCCTGGGCCAACTGTATGTATAAATTATTTCTAAGGTGGTCTTGTAAGAAAAATTTTAGTGGAATCGGAACTCTCAAAGATAGAATGTTTAAAACCTCATAAAAAGATAATTGTACTTGGCTTCCTTCTTTTTCTTTTTATTTCTTTCTTTCTTTCTTTTCTTATTTCTTTTCTTTTTTTTTTTTTTTGTAGTGAATGGTTAAGTGATATACTAGCTCTTTTTTCCTGTTGAACTTTTGGAAGGGGAGGTGGGTGAGTTTGATAAAGGATCTATACCAGGGAACACCTGGAGACACTATGTCATAAATGTCCAACATATAATGAGTGGTCTCCTTAATCATAACCTGCTCTCTGCAAAATTATAAAGAAGCTTAGGCACTAGCCTTTATCACTCTAGAAAATATCTACTACCATAGTTTTCACTTCTACCTACACCTGGAAGCCTCCCTAGATATAATGCCAGGACATTCTAGTGGACATTCATACCCAAGGCTCCTCAAATTCATTATGTCCAAATGCTCACATTATTTTTCCCTAATTTTCCCTCTAGTCCCCTTAGTTTCTATATAGTCTAACCATGACAGAAGTTCTGAAAACCAACAGGCTCTTTATGCATTCTCTTTTCTTTCAACTACCACTATCCTTGTTTCTACGACTTCTTTGTTCCTTACCTGGACTAATGTATAGATCCTTCAATTGCTCTCCTCCCTATCCCCTACCTGTTTCATTACAATTATTCTGCCATGGATGTAACAGTGTTTTTCTAAAATTTAAATCTGCCCATGATCTACCTGATTTAAAATCATCCAATGGCTTTTCATCATCTGCAATTTAATCTCTAGAGAATTAGTAGTCATTGCTCTATGATAGACAAAAGCAAACTTGGAAACAAAGTAAGTTTCCATTGTCCAGAAAGTTTGGAAATGCTGTCCCTTTTCCTTTAAACAATTGGTATGTCAAAAGACTTGCAAAATTGAGCCATGTGAAAACCTGCTTGACTCTGTTTTGTCCAAGCTTCTAATGATCAGGTCTATATACACACAGTCAGCCACTTCTCTTTTTGCCCCATTACTGTGGCTTTGACAACATACTATACCTTAGCATGGATTTGTCTCTCTAAAAGTCTATGTGAAATATATAGTACCCTTAAAATCAAGTATTATACTTGAAAGTATACCCTTGAAAACAGATACTCTACTTTCTGTATCTCTATATGCCTGTTACCTCTAATGCCTAGCACACAGTAGATTCTCAATGAGTACATGATGATAGAATGGGTGGATGGGTGGATGAATGGATGGATGATGGTAAATTGATAGGATGCCACCATGAATGACCCTTGACAATGAGGCAGAAAAGCTCTACAAAGTAAAGTTTGTTTAATAAAACAGTCCATGTAAAGAGACAAAGGCAAGAATCCATGGCTTTCTGTTCTGTTTTCATTCCTTGCCTAAGGGAATACTGACTCTTCACACCTGGGATTTCTAGTAATGAAGGTCCACACAAGCCATAAGGAGGTCATCTATGGGGTCCTTCTTTTCCAGAAAAAGAAGGAGATTTCAACTCAGATTTAGTTTTAAACGTTCTTTCTGGAGTCCTTCCTTCCTTTCCTCTTTTCCCCTTCCCCTTCCCTTTCCCCCTTCCCTACTTCCTTTCTTTATTCCTTGCAGAGTAGTGAATTTTCAGTTTAGAAGACTTATATTTCACAATATTGTAGATGATTCATTAACCTTGAGGGACTGTTTTGCTTTATCCCTTGTGTGTTCAAAAATGCCAAAGATGACTACCGGTCAATGAAAATTTGCAGAACAATTCTTAATTGAATTAGGATTCTGCAGTCTGGGCAAGAGTACTCAAAATTTATCTTATAACACTTGTTTGATAAGTTGATCTCTTATATTCATTAGTACATTAGGGTCCAAGTATTGAGACTGAGTCTTACACAAATAAATTCCCTTTTCCTATTGTTCCCATTTATTATAATATTCATTTAATATTCACTTTTTAATGTTTTGGGGAATAGAACATACATTTGATGCCATAAAAAATAAGATTGTTTCACTGCTAATGTATTCATGATGGCATCCCCTAAGATTTCAATGAGACCACATGGAGAATATTGAATCTCATCTCCATATAAGGAAACAAAGATTCTGATGAGCAAGAAATAAGACATTAAAGAAGCTTCAAACACATGCTAATTGAACAAAATATAAGTAGCCAAAGTCTAAAATACTAATCAGAATAGCTAAATCAGGTGGGACCTATTATATGTATTCACTAAGCATTTACATTACAAGGAGGGGAAAGATACTTGGACTGATTCAGTAAGTATCATAAGGGAAGTGTGATGCAGTTATTAAATGGAGATTTTCAACAGGTGCTAAGTAGTTACCTAACATGATCATGATGATTACAGTATAAAATACTCCTTGAGAACTGGATCAGAGAAGGCTGTAAGACTTTGGAGTTTTTGTTTTGTTTTGTTTTAAGTCCATTAATATTTGGCTCAATAGATTTTTTTAAATAAAAGAAGACTCTGATCTTGGAGGAAAACATTAATCATTTCCCCCATGAGTCAGTGATTCTTTTGTTTCTCTTGTATCCGGAATAACAAATTTAGGATTGAAAAGGACAGTAATAATAATGATGATGACGACATGTATACTGCAAAAATTATTTGTGTTTACAGAATGTTTACAGTTCACAAAGCAATTACATTTGTATTATCTTTTTGATCCTGTATGGGGGAATCCATTTGTATAGGCAATAGGTTTCTTAGGCCAAACCAAGATGACTGCCAGAGTGTTTTCAGTCCGCCATCCAGTAACACATGAGTCAGCATGCTCATGTAACCATGTATGTAACCATGATGTCACCTCTTATGTAAGACCCATGTGATCACGCCTTCTCTTGGACATATTGTCACTATTGTTCAGAGCCATACATAAGTGCTTGCCATATTCTTCTGTGGCATCACCCCGACAGTAAAGATTATGTCTCATTTACCTGCTGCTGTTCGTCTCTTCTTTCAATTCCTGGAACGGCTCCAGTACCCTTGCTGGCTGTGGAACTCCTGCCCCACAGCTCCACAGCAAAACACCAGAGTAGGTGACATTACTGCCATTTCAAACAAGAGGATCCCAGAGGTAGTGACTTTCTGAATGATACAAATCAGTGTAGGAAATTTCTTTTTAAATAATAACTATTGCCACCATTTTTTACTGCCTACCATGTGTCACCTATTGCCTACGTTCCTTATAAATATTTCTATTCCTTATAATAATCCTCTATAGAGGGGTTTATGAGTGTGACTTATTGATAATACAAGTAAAAGTCAAAGCAGTTAAGTGACTTTCACAAGGTCACACAATTAGTAAGTTTCAGGTTAGTCTTGCCATACCATTTTTACACTGAGAAATTATCATTCAGCTCCTACTTATATACTTCCAAAACTAGGAAATTTTCTGTGTACTTAGTCTGATTTATTGTCAGATATAATGAACAGGTTCTTCATTGCTAATTGAAATTACAGCTCCTTGTAAGATTTATTTAATAGTCCCAAAGACTTCTTCTTTCACAGAGGGCCTTTAATTCTGTGAGGAGAGTTGAAATACTCCAATACTAAATGCAGCAAAGAAAACAGTAATTGTTTTTGTTGGCACTGTGGACTCAAACCAGGCCATAATGCATCAGGGCCTTCATCCACTGGCTCCTCAGTCACAGGCTTGTAGTACCAATGTCCCTCTCAATCTGAAAACTCTGGCAAGTTCAACACTGCAGGTTGCTCTCATCTGTGGCCTATTTGTACATAATCTATCAAAAGCCAATCAGGTCCTCCAGTTTTCAAGTGATTTGAATAGGTCATTTCATTAGGTATCCCATCTGATACTTGTGAACCTTCTAGAAATACCTTATAAGTGAATGAAAGTACCCACAGTATAGAATGTAATGCAACCACAGGAATGAGAAACCCTGTGCTGTTTATCCTCTGTTGAATTTAGAACAGAGAAAATTAGTAATCTTAAACACTTACTCAAAACATCTGGCATTATTTTTCTTATTTTATAGGTGAGAGAGTCGAAATGAATTGATGTAACTTGTACATCCTCAATAGGTTTTGTGTAAGTATTTGAACCTAGATCTAACTAGTCCTTTCTTGTATACCACATTATCTAACAAAACCAAACATAAGCAAATCATTTAGCTGATTACTTCTGTAATACAGACTCTGAATGTGGTGAGGCTTTTGTTTCTTAAGTTGTTGGATTTTTTTTCCTTCTTTCTCTATATACTGGTGAGTTGGAATGAATCATTGGCTGAATAATGCCTGAATGTCTGTCTCCAGAGAACTCTAAATGTTTGACTGATAAAATCAACACATAATGGATGGGTTTAGAAATATGAATCGTCTTCTTAAGTAGAATGAATAATTCCCAAGCCAGAACAAGACTTGACTCATTGGTATCAGCTGAGTTAAAGAACAAAAAAAAAATATACGTCAAGAGAAAATAGGTTGTCAGTGATGGCAGCTCAGAAAAATGCAGAGAGAGGAAAACTAGTGTTGGCAATGCATATCTGGACAGTGTCCAAGGAAAGAAAAATGGAATCCGGATGATGTGAGGATTGTTTGGGGGAAACTTAGTGCTCCTCTGCAGCCCAACCCCCTCCTGATATACATGTCCCTTCCTGAGAAGAGGCTTGTACTAGAAGTGGTCAAGTTTATGAACATTGACTTGACCTGATTTTCTAGGAGATAGAGCCTTAATAGATTTGGTTTAAGAATAAGTCCTTATCAAGTTTCCTGTACTCTTCCTTAAAATCACTTCTTTGCACTAAGTTAGAAAGACGATCCTGGGTCCAGGGGCTTCTGATTCTATGTGGATGGGCACTAAAGTCCAGATACTTCTAGGCTTTTGGGCAAACTATCTTCTTTACTATGGGTGGAATGTCCAGACTTGGCTATACTTTGAAATGGAAATAATATGATCAACGATTTGGCAACGGCTTAATTAAAAGACCAGACTAGACTACTTAGCTTGCTATGATGCAAGTGTTATATCAAACTAAATTTGGCATGAAGATGCCTCCATACTGGAGTCCTTACATGAGGGCCTGCAACCTAACTTAGTAGGTAAACTAAAAATGTAACTTAGGAGTATATTTCTGTAACCAATAGCTGAGTCTCAGCCAATCACAGCAGCCGAGCTTCAGTCAATCACAGGCAGCCAACTCTTCAAACAATTTCAAAATAAGGCAAATTCTTGGTACTAATTAATCAACACTTATGTGCACATATGGAAGTAGCATTCATCGGGTGTTGGGCAGGTGCCGGGGGAGAAGGGATGGGGAAATTAACACCTAAAGGGTGTGGTGCACACTGTCTGGGGGATGAGCATTCTTGTTGCTCTGACTCGGGTGGTGCAAAGGCAATTTATGTAACCAAAGCATTTGTACCCCCGTAACATTCTGAAAAATAAATAAATAAATAAATAAATAAGGCAAATGCCAAACTGTAACTAATCAAGCTGTTTCTATACCTCACTTTAATTTTTGTCCCTCATTTCTATTATCTATCCATAAATATTGTCTGACCATGTTGCAGACCAAGGTTCTCTGAAGCTATTCCAGTTTTGAGAGCTGCTGGATTTGTCAAGCATTCTTTGCTCAATTAAACTCTGCTAAATTTAATTTATTTAAGGTTATTCCTTTTAACCCTGAGCCCTAGATTGCCTCTAAACTATTATATTAACTAGGATAGGCTAGATTATGGTGGAAAATAGATCTGCAGGACTGGTTAGTTCAATGCAATAGAAGTTTGTCTATTGTTCATATTACAGGAAAGGCTGGTTCCAGTTTGGTAGGAGTAAGTTGGTCATAGAGTGGGTGTGGATGTATGTGTTGAAGGGAGAAGCTCTTCTCTACACAGTCATTCATGAACCAAGACTATGAGAGCTCTGACATCTTCAATTCATAGCTCCCAAGTCTGCTCTTCAGATCATCTCCTTCCTCAGGTTGAACAGAGCAAAAATCGTGGAGGAACATGTAGAAGGGTTTATGGCCATGCCTATAAGTGGTACATATCACTTCTGCTCATCTTCCATTGCTACAATCCAGTCACATGACCAATCTAATGGCAGGGACCTTGGGAAACATTTTCTGTGTTTCCAGGAAGAATAGGAGAAAGGATTTGCCAGCACCATTCACTACCAACTGAGGAAAAATAAATTTTACTTATAGAACAGCTAAAATTACAAAAGGAATATATTAATAGAGATTGAATACAGTTTTCTCCATTACTCCTAAAGCATTTATTTTGTGTGTATGTGCACATGTGTGTATTTGTTGTGGTCATAGCATTTCCCCCCTTTTCCTTCCTGTCCTTTTCTCTCTGGTAGAGCTTATTGGAATAGACAGGTTTTGGAGTGGGATGATCTGAGATTGAAGGCCAGCTCTTCTACATTTCAGCAGCATGGCTTCATCAAGTTTTGGTTTCCTAATCAGCAAAATGAGGGCAATAATATCTAGGTTCTAGAAGATCCGTGTGGAATGAAATCTGATGTTAGGGATATTCTGTCTTTTGGCCATGTCTGTGCATATTATTGATAGAACAATCTGGTCACAAGAAAAATAGGAAATAATATACCTTTTGGTTTGACTGAAAAGAGTCACTTAATATTGTAACCATCTTTTGCTCTATTCTTTTTCTTTCATTAATTTCATTGAGGTATACTTTACCTACAAAAATATTCATCAGTTTAAAGTGTACAATTTGATAAATTTTGAGAAATTTATATAGTACTATAAAGGCAGTTATAATATTTATATACTAATGTCTATTTCCGACATCCCAAACCTTCCCCCTATGGTTGATACACTCCCATTCTACTCTTGGTCTCTCACAACGATTGATATCATTTCTGTCAATACAGCTTTTGTTTTTCTAGAATTTCATATAAATTAAATCATAAAGTTTCTTTTTATGTGTGGCCTCTTTAATGTAGCATTATACTTTTGAGTTTTATTTGTGCTTTGTGTATATCAATATTTCATTTCTTTTCATTGCTGAATAGTATTCTGTTGTATAGATGTACCAAATTTATTTATAAATTCTATTCATTGATGGATAGACATTTGCATTGTTTTTCGTTTTGGATAATATGAATATATCTGCTTTCAACATTTGAGTACAAGTCTTTGTGTGGACATATGTTTTCATTTCTCTTCAGTAAATACCTAGGAGCTGGACTTTAAGTCATTTTGCTTTTTTTTGATGTTCACTAATTTATGGGTGTTTGTTAACCTGGCTTCTAGTATAACTGTTCTATTATTGGGGAGGAAAATGCTTTACATAGAAAGAAAGGAGTTTTGATTACTTAAATGGAGTATGTCCCCATGTAATACCTTGACATTTCATATAGAATCTCTCAGGCTTGGGCAATGTGATTTTTACAAACAGCAATATAATAGCTATTCCTGGCTTTGTTTCCTCCATGTATTAAGCACTGATCTAGAGTCTTAACAATAGAAACAATAAGTATTTAAACCTCAACAACTCTGCCACCAAGATGTTTTTATGTCATTTTTTAAAATGTAGAAACTAAGTTATAGAGATGATTGGACTTGCCCAAGGTCATCAGTCAGGAAGAGGTTCAGACTAAAATCCAAACCCAAATCTACCTGATTTTAATCCCATATTCTTCCCATTGATCTCTGTTTTTTGTGTCTGCAGAGCTGCAGAAGACTTTCTGGCAATGGAGGACATTTATGGTTCTGTCTGTGAGTGCCTGGTGGCTGAGTGCCTGGTGGCTCCTCTTCCCTTTACTTTCCAGGCATCCTTCTACCTATGATACATCATGCAGAGCCCAGGATTACCTTATGCATTACACAAAGTCCACTGGGACTTTTGAGAGTTATTTCCATCAGATTCCTTCTCAATACAAAATTTAAAAAACAGAAATACTTAATGTTTTAAATATACGGTATTATAGCAATCCTGGATGATAGAGAAGTTTCCTAAAAATTAATCATCACCTCAATAAGGCAAGAGAATCTCTTCTAGTGGGAAAATTCCTTAGCAACAAAAAACAAACAAACAAAGCCCTATAAATTCTCCAAATTTTTTCCCTTTTCCTCAATGTACCACACCAAGCTGACTTTAGAATGTCTAGCCTCAACATCATTCATGACCTAGACAGAGAATAATGGAAGTACTACATATCTCTCAAACTGCCTTATCTTTACAAACATTAAAACCTCTTAACTATTTTGTATACATCTTGCACGTGAGACAAGAGTTGTGTTTTGCTCATAGTGGCTCTCAAATAAGTGCTTATTCTAGAGTCCAAAATAAGTTTGTCACTTCCCCGTCCATAGTTGCAGTGATGCCATCCCAGAATTACGAAATTATTTTCTAACAATAAGGACTTTGTTTCAGCGATGGCTGAAGAAAAGAGTACTCACAGATGTAATCTCAAATAGTATCATCTTGTAATGTAATAAAATAAAATAAATTCAACTATTTTCAATTCCATTAAATTGTTCAATTTATGATTCTTACTAAGCAGGGTGGGTGGTCTAAGGAAGCAAGATAGGTTCATATGAGTGACACTTGAGGCAATGGGTAGAGGATTTTATAATTGATTCAACATTTTTTTTCTCCTTTTTCTTTCCTTTTTCAGCAAAGCTTATCAGAAGAGACACAGTCTTTGGAGTAGGATGATCTGGAATTGAAGGCCAGCTCTTTCACTTTACAACTACATGATTTCTTCCAGTTTTAGGTTCCTCCTCAGCCAAATAAGGTATTAATAATAATAATATCTACTTACAAGTCTGTTGTGAGGCTTAAGTGGCTGCTTATTCCACTCGGTAAGGCAGCAAATAGAAAACGAGTTTAGGTGGGGAGTATAAACCTCATTCCTGTGATGAGCTCAGGTGCCTGTGGGACAATCATAAAATATATAAAAGACGGTGGTGGGTAGGGTAAAGTTGAACAGCCAGATCAGAGGTGTAGAGATTTGGGAGGCATCAGGTGGAATGATTATTGAAGCCTGGGCAAAGAAGGGATAATTTTGCCCAAGGACAGGATGCAGAGTCAGCAGGACTCTGGGCACATGGGGTAAGAACCTTGGGAACATCAGCATGTCAGGACTAGACAACAGTGCCTCAAAAGCAGTGTAGGAAAAGCTTCCAGAAACAAAATGCAAAACCATGTTCTTCTGCATCTTTGTGGGCTACAGTTGCAGCACTGTGCTATTTTTTGACGCTTTTGTTCAGTTGCTTAAAAAAAATAGTATCCTTGAAAAGAGCATTGGGGAACACAATGGGAAACCTGCAATTGCCTAAACATTCAAGTTTTTTAAGTTGTTGATGGCAGCTGGTCGAGCAGTCTTTTCTTCTACTTACTTTCCAGTTTAGAGGGAAATGCTGCCAATAATCTCTTGCTAGCAAAGGGACCAAACTGGATGCTTTCCTTGCAGCAGAGGCTGCTTTAGGGGTAAAAGTGAAAAGAGAGTGCCCAGCCTGTCTGACAGTGAAGTCTGTATGCTTGGCTTGATCTCGCTTTTCTCTTGGCTCCATTTAACAAATATCCTACTTGTTGAGCATCTATTACATATTGGGCTGGGCAACTGGGACAAAATATGAGTGACAAGCAGTCTCTGCCAATGGCAATTTTACAATCTGGTGCAAGACATAGCCATACCAATTTATGGAGACACACACTAAAAAGAATGCCTGGCCCCAATTTTTTTTTCCTATTTTCTTTAACTGGAGGGGAGCTTTTCATTGTGTACCTTCTCTTTGTCTCAAACAATATTAGGTTTTTATCTGTATTGTGGGAAAGGTATGATTACCTCCATTTTAAAGAAGAGCAAACTAAGTCTAAGAGACTTCAATTTGCCTAGGATTACAAAGTCAACAAAAGGTAAAGATAAAATATTTGCTGGCTCTATTGGAATGCAAAGCTCAGTTCTTCACCTGATGCCATGTAGTCACATTGCATTTATAAATGCAGAAAACCAATTGTGAAATTTTAAATGGGGATACCTTGTTCACCTGTTAAACTCAAGAGAGGCAGAGAGAAGTAAAGAAGTCAAGGAGGAAAGGGAAAAACAGAGCGTAAAAGGCAGAAAGAAAGAGAATGAGAATAAACAGAAAGAGTGAAGAAAAGAAAAAGAACTAAGAGATACAGTGATAATGCTTTCCTGAGCTAAAGATAAACACCCCTTCCAGCCAATAATATTTTGAAGAGTTCCTTCCCCAGTCTCCAGAGGGTGAAAGAAGATCATTATTCAGTAGGACCTCTTCAAAGGGTGACTAAAGGCTATGTAGTTAACAATGTAAAAAATCATTCCCCGAAACGAAGAAAAGTAGGAGAAATAAAATAATGCTCAAAGGGAAAATAGAACCAAAGATAAAAACGGGACCATGTTATTACTAACTCAAGGACATTGAAACAAGAGGAGAGTATTTATAGACCCATAGGCTGTGAAATGAAGGGCTCTGTTTCTCTAGCTTGCATACATGAAATATGAATGCAGGTGTATATGGACTTCATAATTTACCTACTTTATTTTTATCTCAGGATGTGCAAAATGTGGTAGAAAACGTGAAATTGGAGTTAGAAACCTTTACTTGAGTCTGGCTCTCACCTTTTACCCAATTATTTGGGAAATTAATTTATTTTATATGAACTTCAGGGTCCTCAATTTACTTTATATGAATCTCAGGGTCCTCAACTCTAAAATTGAAACAATTAATATGCCAAGCATATCTACAAAACTTGTTGTGAACAATTATCTTAACTAAAATGAATTGACATTATGGTGGCATAACAGTTAAGAACATGGGCTGTAGGGTACATGCCCAGTTTTGAATTCAGGTCCTGCCTTTTAACACTAAGCAAACTATTTTACTTCCCTAAGCATCCTTCCCTTATCTGAAGAATGGGGATAATAACAGTATCTAACTCATTAGGAGGTTATAGGGATTGGTTGAGATCATGCACATCATTGCCCTGCATACTACCTGGTAAGCAGTAAGTTCTCAATAAATGTTATTTGATGACTGGAGGTTGATGGCAATGCTGCTCGTAGGGACATGACAATGACAATGATAATAAAGAATATCTATCGAACATCTGAAACACTTGTGATAATATTTTAGTATAGCAAACTGTAAACTCCAGAGCAGTATAGGAATGCTCACTAGTATTATTGTAGTTGTTTATGTAGGTTTTGCTCTTTTCAATTATTCTTCCAAATAATAAGCACTCAGTGTGTTGGGAAGGTGTCCAATTCTGCCACTACCCGTGACTGTGAAAACAGCTGTTCTTTGTTTGGTATGAAGGCAAAGCAGGAAAAAATTGACTTGGAGCTGGGGGTTCGTAATACAACACAAAAGAGAAACAATGTAAGCTTTGCTGAGAAAAGTGTGGTCATAGGACACCAGCATAACCATCTCCTGGGATGTTATCCGAAAAGCAAAATCTCAGGCCCCACACCAATCCTATTGAATATGAATTTGCATTTAACAAAATTCTCAAGGGATCCCTGAATTTAAGTTACCCTGCTCCAAAACCCTTGACTCACTCACTGAAGCAGACAGTGAGCTCTCTTTTTCTGGATTCCCTTTAGGAAAGGGCAAAGGGAAGGAAACAAACATTTATAGATCACCTACTATGTACCAAGCTCATAGTAGGTGTTTTGATATGTGTTTTGCTTTAAATCACCCAGTATTTTTGTAGTTTATGTTGTTACCATTTCTTTTTTAGACAATATCCTGATGCTCAGTGACGATGACTAATGTAGCCAAAGTCACACAGTAAGCAAGTGGCAAAGTTTGATTATGACCTGATGATTCTGTTAATACTTCAAAGCCAATCTTCGCAGGAATCCTAAGCAGTCTCATCAAGCCCTAATTTAGTGAACTCTCTCTTGGTCTCCAAAACTCCCTTCCAGAACCATGACAGAGACAATTTTACCTCTTTCTATCTGAAGTTGTACATTGAATACACCTTGTCTAAAGTTCAGGTAGGCATGGGTTGAAATCCCAGCTCCTCTTCTTATTTGCTATGCAACACTAATGTGCATACATCTAAATAGGAAAATACCAACTCCAAAGGGCTGCTGCAAAAACTTAATATTGTGTGCATAATGCACTTGGCATAGTCCTTGATGCACAGTAAGTCTTCAACAAATGTTAAATGCTACTCCCATTAAATTATTTATTTCTAAACACAATCTCTATTTAATATAAATAACAATCTCAAAAAAGTCTTAGTCAAAGAACTGCTTGCCCCTGTGTTTTATACTCCATTGCTACTTGTTTAGTGCACTTGGTTATTTCAAAAGGTACTCAAACCAAATATATGCAATTGCAAACTCATGATTTTCCTCTGCCCTCTTCCACTACAGCTTGAACTACCTTTGTCATATCAATTGCTATACTGTACTGTAATTAATTAATGCACGGTGACTTCTTTGATATCAGGGGCTGCATTTATCTTTTGAATCCCCAGTCCCTAGCACAGTGCCTTGCACATCAAAAAACATTAAATGATTTTATCTTGTATTTGTCTAGACATGCTTTGTACTCTGCTGATACCGTGGTATGATCAGAGGAACACCATTTTTAGTTGTTCCAGAAGGAAATGTCATCTTTTCTTTACATCTTGATTTCAGTAACCACAAACTATTCTATTTGAGAATGTAGACTGTTCACCTAAGAGTCTAAGTTTACTGTTAAAATGCTCCTAAAGTTATAAAATCCTCTTTTATTTTAAGACCTGGAAAGGAAACTTCCACTTGTAAAATATTATTGGTTTTCCACTTACAAATAAATAAAAAAGATTTGCTATGATTCTGGTTGTTTGGTATGGAGAACAGATGATATGAGACATAAGACGAGTTATCATTATGTTAGTTGAAATATCAACTCTTTTAGAACAATGTCATATTCAATGATTATTTAACAAGGACTATATTTTGCCCTTTTCTGTTGCCATTAGATGGTTAATAATATAATGAAAATATCTTTTTTATAGAATGTTGTTTTTTCCTTTGGGTAAATACCCAGTAGTGGGATTGCTGGATCAAACAGTAATACTACTTTTAGTCCCTTGAGGTATCTCATCTCCATACTACTTTCCATAGAGGTTGGGCTAGTTTGTAGTTCTACCAGCAGTGTATGAGTGTTCCTATCTCTCCACATCCACACCAATATTTGTTGTTTTGGAATTTTTTGATAAAAGCCATTCTCACTGGAGTTAAGTGATATCTCATTGTGGTTTTGATTTGCATTTCCCTGATGATTAGAGATGTTGAGCATTTTTTCATACGTTTCTTGGCCATTAGTCTACTTTTGAAAAGTTTCTGATCTATAAAAAAGATATCTGCACTCAAATGTTTATAGAAGCACAATTCACAATTGGAAAGATGTGGAAACAACCCAAATGTCCATCAATACATGAGTGGATTAATAAAATGTGGTAAATGTATACCATGGAGTACTACTCAGCCATAAAAAATGGTGATCTAATACCTCTTATATTAACCTGGATGGAACTGGAGCCCATTCTTCTAAGTGAAGTATTGCAAGAATGGAAAAACAAACAAACACCACATGTAATTACCATTAAATTGGTACTAAGCGATCAACACTTACGTACACATATGGAATCACATTCACTGGTGATCGGGCAGGTGGGATGGGGGAGAGGAGGATGGGCAAATTCACACCTAATAGGAGAAGTGCATGCTGTCTGGGGGATGGGCATGCTTGTAGTTTTGACTTGGGTGGTGCAAAGGCAATTTGTGTGACCAAAGTGTTTGTACCCTCATAATATTCTGATATAATTTTAAAAAAATTAATAATAATAATATAATGAAAAATTTCAAGGGTATTCATTTGACCAGTCTCTCAGTAAACCTTAAGTTATAAATGTTGTGGAGCTGGACCTCAACTCTAAGTCTGTGATATAGCCCAAGGGTCTTCTATTTCACCGAGAGGTAATACATAATACATGGGAGGGATAAACAAACCTTGATATCAAACTGAAATGAAGCCTCTTTGAACTACAGCGTTCAAAATAAGGACTCTTCACTAACTATATACCTCAACACTTAATGGCTGTGTTTTCATGAACAGAAAAGGCATTACGATTCAACTAACCTAGGGTTTGAATTCCAGCTTAAA
The DNA here is from genome assembly GCA_028533085.1 of Varecia variegata. Taxonomy (NCBI): domain Eukaryota; kingdom Metazoa; phylum Chordata; class Mammalia; order Primates; family Lemuridae; genus Varecia; species Varecia variegata. The sequence goes on along the minus strand of CM052438.1, from coordinate 132,151,399 downwards.
AACTCTCTAATTGTATGAAGTTAAAAATTTAATTAACTTTGCTTAATCCCATTTTTTAATTTGTAGAATGAAAATAACAATCTAACTTTTGGGGCTATTGTGAAGATTAACATGAGGTAGCATGCACAGCAGGCAGGAGTTGTTCATAAATGGTAGCTATTCTACTTTTTTCTTAAGTGACTGTCTAGTTTCTGGTCAAATTTGATCCACTATAAAGGAATATCAATATATAACATAAGTTAATATTATCAGACTCCGTTTCTCTCTCTCTTTATCTTTCTCTCTCTTTCTTCCTGGATGGGTGTACATACATATGTATAATTAGATTAAGGTTTTCCTATAACTAGGTGATGCATTTCCCTCTGAGAGTTAGATTTATAAAGTCTACACATGATGCTTTAGCTTAGCAGAAGTTGCCTTAAAGGCTAGAATGCCTCCCAAATTAAAACAGGAAGGTGGAACCTGGAAATCTAATAAATATACGGCCAAAATTAGACTAAAACTTTTAAAATGATGGTGATGATAGAGGTGGTGAGGACAGCCATCATTTGTTGAATACCTATTATGTGCTAGGCTCTGTAGTAGATGTTCTATATACATTACCTTCAAAGCTTTAAAAATACCTATAAAGAAGATGCTATTACCACTAAGCTTAGTTAGTTTAAATTACTTGCTCAGAGTCAAACAGCTAATAACTAGCAGAACAGGAACTAGAATTTAGATATTCTCTGACTCCACAACCAGCACATATAATAGACAACCACTGTTCTCTATTAGAAGAAATGTCACAAAAGTATTCTGCCAAGAAATTACTAAAAGGAAATCCAAAAATAAAAAAAAAAATGCTAGAGTATCTGAAGTATTATTCAGAGGAGCCGTCAGTGCTCTGACTAGCTAGCACAAAATTCTGGTCACTTTGCAAGTTTAGCCCTGTGTGGATACAGATTTAGCTGGCTAATACAAATTATTCAGATTATCAAAAATAAACTTAGATACTGTGACTCAGATATCCATGAACTTAATCATCAGGATATACTGACAAATTTTCTTGCTCTTCAAAGTTGAATCTAGCCTGAAAATTGTGTTGAACCCCTCAGGCCTGGACTATATTGAGCTCACCTGTCATTAAGTCCATGTTAGAACACTTAGCCAACCTTCCACTGTGACATTGCTGCCTTTTTTTTTTTTAATAACATCTACCATCTTAAAACCAAATGGTTGTTAAATGGACATTTTAAAACAGATTTCACGACATTTGGTATGTGAGTAACATGTTCAAAATTATCTAACCATAAGAAGTAATCCCATTCTCTTTTAATTTTCCTATTTTTTTTATTTCACTTACTTTTTCTTCCTGTTCCAATAAAGGTATAAAAAATGTTTCCCAGACCACAAATATCATATGCATAAAAATCAAGTGGATTCTGTTAACCATTTCTACATGCCAGTATTTGATGAACACACTTGGAGAAAACACAGCCAGTTCTCCAGAAGGTGACTCAACTCTCAAATGCCAATGCCATCTACCTCCTGACAGGCTTTACCCAGCAGCTGCTGCCAAAGAGAGATCAGTCCTTGAATGTCTAAAATGGTTGCCAGTTTGTTTTTTCATTGCAATTAAGTGCCACAGTATAATGAGGATAGATCTGTCAAGACCCACATGCAGACACTGGCCCAATTACCAAGTGTCTGGTATCACCTGGATGGCTACAGGGGTGGGGAGACTGAAGGCATCACAAGGCATCACAGCTTAATACAATTGCTTTGAGGGAGCCCAAAAAGAAGTTCAACAGCGACAGAATGTGTTAGCTACCCATTCTGTTGGCCTGGTGGAGTTTGATGTTATCTTTTGTGCCCTGCTCCTGTCCACTAGTTTAATGAAAGCAAATCAAGTTGATTATTTAATAAAGCTATCTTTAAACAAAATTCATTGCTGATCAAATTAAACAATGGATGTGAAAGGGGGTTGGAAAGCATAATGCACAATGCATATTTGCTTTTAAGCCTTGGATTAGGTTTTTCTCTGGAATCAGACAGGTGCCTCCTGACAATCTTTGTTGGCATATAGGCTGTTCTCTGATGATAGTCCTGGAGTCTTGGCAAGACAGTTGGAAAAGAGTTAATAGCTAGTTACCCTGGACTTATGCACCAGGTAGCAGACACCTCTGCAGTGAAAAGAGTCAGAGTGCTGGCAGGAACTGAGCCTGTCTTGGTCGAAGTCAGTTACCAGCCCTATAATCTTTGCCAAGTTACTTCTTTCTCTGAACCTCAGATTCCTCATCTGTGTAATGGGTATAAATGTCTATCTCACACAGTTGTAGAAGAAACAACAATCTAGTATTTCAGAGTTACTCACACTGTGCTAGTTCTATCTCCTGTTTCCAAAACCCTCCCCTGTGACACTGATGTTCTAAGCCATTAGATAATTCCAGGAGGGTGTGAGGGGGGCAATAATCAAGGTCATGGCTATAAAAACCCAGAGGTCTCCAATTTCAACTTTTCAGAAACTGTGTCCATAAAATCTGTGTGTTCAATTCTTAGCTCATTTACTCCTTTCATAAGAGAATTCCTACCATGAAAATTAACAAGGTGACTATGATTTAAAGCCTACCAGAGTACAGCTGTTTTACCATCCATGTATCTTATTCAGGACCTTTCTTCTTTCTGAATTTAGTTGTTTAATGATGGGATACATCCTGAGAAATCTGTCTTTAGGTGATTTTGTCACTGTGTGAACTTCACAAAGTGTACTTACACAAATCTAGATGGTATAGCCTACTACACACCTAGGCTACATATTAATAGTATAGCCTATTGCTCCCAGGCTACAAACCTGTACAGTATCTTACTATACTGAACATTGTAGGCAATTATAACACAGTGGCAAGTATTTGTGTGTCTATATATATATATATATAAAAACATAGAAAAGGTACAGTAAAAATGTGGTAATATAATCTCATCATACCACCATCATATATGTGGTCTGTTGTTGACTGAAGAAACATCATTATGCAGCACATGACTATATATTTTAAGAGAGATACAGAAAGACATCTGTGACCTTGGTTTCCTCCTCAGTGCCTTGTTCATATTAGGCTTTTGAAGGAAGAATTAAAATAGAAAATATTGCATTTATAAATGGGAAGTCCTATGTTTTATATTTAAATAATGGTTTTATTCTTAACATTTTAGCACCACACATAAGTCATCTTTTTTAGAGAACAGGTTTGACTGCAATTTTGCTATTTATCTACTGAAATTATGGATGAGATATTACACCCATATTGAAATATCAATATTTTCATATTAAGTCAGCCATAATAGTCTAAAAGTCATGTATTTTAATTGATCTTTAATAAAAATACAGAATAACTGTAAATTCTTTTCTATAATATTTATATAATTCCCTAGAATGTGAGTTCTTTAAAAGAACTCATCTCTAGTACAAAGTCACTTTGTGGCACATATTACACACTAATTACCATAACAATGCATGAATTAACAAATGAATATACGCATTAGCTTACAAAATGACTAGATCTTTTAAAGGAAAGCAAGCTTTTTCCTTTTTCAAAAATAAGTGAGCAACTTGGTATAAATGAAGAATATAACAGGGACTGGAGGGAGATAGCTCTTAAGTTTAAATCCATTTAAGATACATAGAGAGGTACATAGATAGACACAGATATCAATTAAGATAGATGACAGATATATAACAGAGAAGGGAAGACTTTTGCTCACAGTAGAATGCTGGGTGTGTCAACTAGTAAATACAGATAAAGACATTAATGTCATGAATGAGAAGATGACCATTGTATGCCTTGATATGTGATACCCTGAGAAGAGCAAAGCATCATGCATAATCTGAATCTAATCATGATGAAACATTAGATAAATCATAAATTGGGGAACATTCTATTTAAGAAAAGGGGCGAGAGGGTATATTCTTTAAAAATGCAAATGTCAAAAAAGACAGGAAAAACAAAAAGCTGTGGAATATTCCAGGTGAAAAGAATTACCCAACTCAAGACTGAACATTGTATTGAGGGGGAAAAATATAAAGGCCATATTTGAATCACTTGGTAAAAGTAGAATATAGACAGTAGGCTAAATGAAAATATTGTACGTCAAAGGAAAGAACCCAAACTCTGTAAAATAATTTAAGGAAGTTTGTTCTGAGCCAAATATGTGCAATCATGGCCCAGAGAGCCACACCCAAGAAGCCCTGAGCAAGTGGTCTCCCTGTGGCTGGGTTATATTTTAAACATGTTAGGAAGACAAGAATTACACATAAAGTCATAGATCAATACATGGAAGGCATATATTGGTTTGGCCCAAAAAGGCAGTATATCTGGAAGCGGGGCATTACAGGTTATAGGTGGGTTTAAACATTCTTTGATTTGTAATTGGTTAAAGAAATGAAGCTTTGTCTAAATGCTTGGAATGTTTTAAGTTAAGATAGGGAACTCTGTTAATCAGAGGCAAGCCACTGGACTTATATCTGACATATACCCAGACTCAAGTGATCTGTTAAGTAAATTAATGATCTGCAGGTATGGTTTAAGCTTTGTCTTGTATAGCTTTAAGCCTGTTAATTAATTACAAATGATATCTCCAAAAAGGGAGGGAGGCATGGTGAGGCATGTCTAATCTCCCTTCTCTTGCCCAGAAATTCCATGTTAGGGTATTTCTGGGATCCCCTTGGCCAAAAGGGGTCTATTTAATCATCTGGGGGGCTTGAGATTTTATATTAGTTTATATATCAATATCCAATTACAATGTATTTTAACATTGCAGTTGATAACTGTACTATAATTTAATATAAGAGTTGATAGCTGCACTATAATTTTCTAAGAGAATCTTCCTATTCTTAGTAAATATATATTGATGTCATTAGGTTTAAAGACCCATAATTCGTATAATGTATTCATAAATGCCCAGAAAGTATGCAAAAATTATAAATCAAATAAAGTAAAATGTTAACAATAGGTAAACTTGGGTAAAGAGTATTGAATGTTCTTTGTACTACTTTTTTCTTACACCTTTTCTGTAAGCTTGAAATTATTTACAAATAAAATGGTAAACAATTTTTTAAAAATACTTTGGTTAAATATAGACAAGTAATTCATAACATGGAATTTTTTGGATGGATTTTTTGGATGCATATGGAAGATAATGTGGGGGCAGGATAAAAGTGACAAGTGTTCTAATTCCTTTAAGACTTCATAAGTTGGTCATATTCTTGTTTGCCAAAAGTCTTTTCTCACACTCTCAGGACATGATTACTATTGGTTCTCTTTCTGTTCTTGGATTTGAAACTTAGGTCTCTCCATCCTCAGAACTCACGCTTTTTCCCTGACACCTGACCCCTCATCAGAGCATCTTTTGAGACCAGGTGATACAAGGCAGGTGTTCTGCCAGTTAAGACCAGAGCCCTCTAGGATCTCCAGACCAGCTGGGCCTGGTGATCTGAAGGAGGAAGTACATGCCAAGCTCAGAGGATCTGATGAAGTAGATCTTGGAGTATGGATTAGACTGCTCTACCTTAAAAATTATAGGCATACTCTTGCAAAACTGCATGATAAAATTTATGGCTGCAACTTAAACAATAATATAGTCTTTGGTCCTTTCTGGTGTATATTAGGAGCAGATTGTTCAATAAAACAAGAAGAGGAGGATTTTTTGTTTCTCTCTCTCTTTCTCTCACTCGGCATGAAACAAATGACTGCACTATAATTGTGAAATGACTTCAATTGAAAGAAAGACAAGCCTGTGTTCTCCTGCTAGGGTAGTAGTCTATTATAAGAATAGCTCTGCAGTTTAGGGGTTAGCATTCAGACCCTCAGTCAGGCGATACAGATGAAATTGCTTAAGTACTTAATCTCATAATAATGTCTACCTTTTCTGTATATAGAGAATGTCCATGCTGGCAGCCACCAAAATTGATGGACAGCTCCTTAGTCTACAGAGATAGAGACTGAAATTTAGAGATTTGTGGTTGAACTAGAACAGGTAGTCAATTCCTAGTTCTAATTTGGTAGCTCTGTCTATTATGCTTCTCAAACTGGACTGTTATACCTTTGACACTTTTAATGCTATGAGAAAACACAGATACAAAAGGAGATAATACCTATCCACTCATCTTGGGGTGGTTTGACTGAGTGAATATTATGACAGTTAAGGGCAGATAAAGGATGAGTTGCTTTTTCTCCTGCACTATTATACTGCCTAGCAACGAGTTGGTGCTCAATACATGCAAACTGAATGAAGCATTAAGTGAATGCAATGTTATCATCCAACCAATTACCTACTATGCAGCTATTGTGCGTTAGGCACTGCTTTAGGTGCTCCACAATTCATAAAACACAGTCCCACTAAAAGAGTTCACTTGGGAAAACACGCAAATAAGCAGATAATTGCATTATTACATGATGAGTGTAACTGTGAAGAGGTGACCTGAAGATGTTATGAACCTTTGAAATTGAGAAAGTAAAAAGAAGTAGGCCTACATGTATTGAAGAGCAATCAGAATAAATAATTCATAGAAAAATGTGTTGTCATTTAAGACTTGCCAATCGAGGCTTTGGATGATATACTAATTTCCATCATGTGGATTTTTTTTTCCTAATTGAAACTACAGGGCTATATCATAGTCCTGCATATGGGGATAAGGTAATCTCTAAAAAAGATGGATATTTCTACCATCAGTCATCCTAGAAAAAGCTCTATCCTGCAGCAGAAAACAAGTACTCAGAAGGAAGGTGTTATGGGCTGAATTACATCCCTCCAAAATTTATATGTTGAAATCCTAACCCCCTTTATATGTTGAAGTACCTCAGAATGTGACTATTTGAAGATAGGGCCTTTAAAGAGGTAATTAAAGTAAAATGAGGTTGAGGTCATTTGGGTGGGTTTTAATAAAATATGTCTCATGTCCTTTTAAGAAGAGAAGGTTAGAACACAGAAAATACAGACTGGGGGATAACCAAGTGAGGACACAGTGAAGAGGAGACCATCTGGAAGCCAAGAAGGGGGGGGGGGCTCAAAAAAAAAAATGATTGATCTCAGACTTCTAGCCTCCAAAAGTAAGAGAAAATAAATTTATGATTTTTAAGACACCCAGTCTGTAGTATTTTATCATGGCAATCCTAATAAACTAATATAGAAGGCTTTAAATTAAGATGAAGAAAAGTCATCTCCTTCTGGAACCAGGAGTTAGTTTAACTTACACTTTGAGGTACTAGGATATCTAGGGCACTTGCAGAAGAAAGTGCTAAGCTGTACCCAGCCCCTGGAGCCAGGTCAAAAGTGAGGCAGAAATCTGAGTGGGGAAGGTACTCCAACATGTTCTTGGCCTGAGCTGGGGTCATAACTTATACTCTACACTGTACATCTTTCCTATTAGGGTCAGACCTTCAGTAAAATGTTGTTACAACTATAACCCGACATTTGGTTCTTTGGGATGGTTTGCATCCTTTAACTGGAGCAAGGGAAGAAGGAAAACTCGGTGACAGTCCATAGTGAGAAAACTGTGTGTGTGTCAGGCTCCGTTCCCAAGAAGGAGAGGCCTCGGAGAGTGCAGAGCCAGGCCAGCAAACCTGAGCCCCACGGTGCTCTTAGGAATAATTGGGGAATACCTTAGAGGGGTCTGATTTCTGCAGCTAGGAGGTCTTCTTAAAATTAAATTATTTAAGTGTAATATTACTTTCTATGACAGTTCGATAAATTCTGAAGTGTGCAGTTGACACAAAGAAAATAAGAGACATAAGATATTTTAAAAGTCCATAGAGAATTAGATTTTAAAAGATGATTACCAGTTTGGTATTCAAATTGTTGTTGTAAAGGTGTTTGTGAGACATATACATGTTCAAATCTACAAGGTCTCTTTTTATATCTCCATAGTATTTTTTATCATTTGTAAACATCTTACATAGGTTGTCAAATTATTTTCCTCAAATTCTCTTTGAAAACTGGAATAGTACTTCTACGGTCTATTTTTGTCATAATAATCACTTTCAAATGGACAGCACTTTTATCATCTCTATTTTACATATAAAGCATAAACTGAACTTTTTCAAGTTCGCACAATGAAAGAGCTGGGATTCCTGGTCTAGTGCTCATTTCATACAATGTTCTCTCTAAGAAAAGCTCCTTGCATCAAGAAAATTTTAATTTATTTCAGGAAATAAGACACATCCTAATACTATAGTCTACAGACCTACTTCCTAATGTTAATTTTTGTTTCTTGATAATAAATTCATTCTCTCATACACTAATGGATAACTAAATAGCATTTAGTAGAGTTCCAGTGAAGCAGTTCCCAATACAACTCTCTTTTGAAAAATAAACTTTTAGTTTTAGAATAGCTTTAGATTTATAGAAAAGTTGCAAAGATAGTTCAGAGTTCACATATACCCCACACTCAGTTTTCCCTACTATTAGAAGCTACATTATTATGGTACATTTGTTAGAAATAATAAACCAATATCTATACTTTAATATTAACTATAATCTATGTTTTATTCATATTTTCTTAGTTTTTACCTGATGTCCCTTTTCTGTTCCAGGATCCCATCCAGAATACCGTGTTATAATTAGTTGTCATGTCTCCTTAGGTATCCCTCGGCTATGTCAATTTCTCACTTTCCCTGTTTTTGATAACCTCAACAGTTTTTAAGGATCACTATCAGATACTTTATAGAATGCCCTTCAGTTTGGATTTTTATGCTGTTTTCCAGAGTTATACATGGGTTACGCTGCAGCGGTCTGCGACCATTTTGGCACCAGGGTCCAGTTTCACGGAAGACAGTTTTTCCATGCTGGGGGTGGGGGTGGTTTTGGAATGATTCAAGCACATTATATTTACTGTGCAGTCAAACCTCTCTGCTAATGATAAACTGTACTTGCAACCACTTCCTGGTGCTAGCCTTACCACCTCAGCTCCACCTCACATCATCAGGCATTAGAGTCTCATAAGGAGCACATAACCTAGATTGCTCGCATACACAGTATACAGTAGGGTTTGTAATGCTATGAGAATCTGATGCCACGGCTGATATGACAGGAGGCGGAGCTCAGACGGTGATGCAAGTGATGGGGAGCAGCTGTTAATACAAATGAAGCTTCGCTTGCTTACCTGCTGCTCACCTCCTGTTGTGCGCCCGGTTCCTAACAGGCATGGACTGGTACTGGTCCACAGCCTGGGGGTCAGGGACCTCAAGGTTACAGGAGGAGGACGACCACAGAGGTAAAGTGCCACTTTCATCACATCATATTAATGGTACATATATGTTTATCAACATGATTTGTTATTGTTGATGTTGATGTTCACCTTGATCACCTGGCTAAGGCAGTGTTTGCCAGATTTCTTCACTATAAGATGACTCTCCGCTCCTCCTTTCCATACTGTACCCTTTGGAAAGAATTCACTATGTTCAACCTATGTTTAAGGGGTGGGGAGTTATATACCACCTCCTTGAGGACAGAGTATCTACATAAATTAGTAAGAATTCTTCTGCATGAGAGATTTGTGTAACTCTCTTTTTGTACCTAAGTACGAAGATAATAATTTTTTTCACATGTATGTAGAAAATACAAGAAAAAAATAATTTCCACATAGTACCAGAAAACATTCCTTTTATCTAATAATAGAGAAAAAAAAGACCTTTAAGGCATAGACACACCAGCTTCTTCTTTTGTACTATTTGTTTTGAAACATCAGATCATGTTACTTTTCTGCTTAAAATCTTATCGTTACACATCAGATCATGTTACTTTTCTGCTTAAAATCTTTTAAAATCTTATCAAGTTAGAGCCCAATTCCTTTGACTATATAAAGGCTTAAAAATTCCTTTATAGTTTAAATTTATCTTCTGTCCTACTCCTGTGCCATCCCATGATTCTGCTATCCTAAATACTGGATGTCTTTTGAACTTGGGATTGTCTCATACTTCTATGTTTTTACAGATCTATTCCCTTTCCTAGAATGTCATTTCCTACCTTATCTGTCCAGCTAATTTCTATTCATCTTTTAAGTTCTGCACAACATTCCATCTGAAACTTTCCTAACTCACTGTCTTCTGATACTTCCTTTATAAAGGTCTTAGACAACCCCTATAATCCCAGAAGGCCAGGTGCACAAAATTCTCCTAGGAATATCACACTGTATTGCAACTTTAGGTTTATTTTTCCTCCCCTACTGGAAGGTCAGCAACCTGAGGGCATGTCAGGACTTGTTCTTCCCACAGTCTAGCACAGGAAGAAACATACTATGAATGAACAATGAGGTTATGATGTTAGAGCATACCCTTTCTTCTTAGCCAATGAGAAAGAACATTTTTAGAATTTCCTATATATAGGCATGATCTCCTACATTACTGATTTAGAAATAAAATTTTTTAATATGCACATTTAATGTTATGTAAAAGTTGGACTCAACTCTAGGTCGTGTGACTCTCAGTACAGGGCTCTGTCCGCACCACTGCAGTGCTTCTCAATTAGTAGCACTAGGAAGAATACTTAGCATGGATAATAAAGACATATTTTCTGGAAATAAAAAAAGCAAGATTCAAAAATCCAGAAAAATCAAAATGTCGTACCTGGAAAAGAATATGTGAGATTGTCTAATCAATTCTTTTGGATTACAGATTAGAGAAGACTGTGGCCAAAATAGTTGAAGTGTACATTTGAAGACTATACCGTTTATTAGAGAAAATGCTATGAACTAGATCGGAAGTCTTCTAATTTCCACCCAGACATCTTGCAGTGAAATACTGAAAAAGATGCTGGTAAAAAGAAGATATGCTTGATTCTATTAGAAACCATACAAGAGAAGCAATTGCTTTATGATTTATGCTATTTTCCTTCTTACAGTAAAAAGCCCAAAATTTCTGAATTCTCTGAGGGATATTTTTTTTTAAATAGTTTAGGTGTACAAGTTTGAATATATCAAGTATTCTTTTTTTATTTTTTTATCATCTTAACATTCTTTTTTTTTTTTGAAATTAAATAAGAAAGTTAAAATTTATTTTGAAAGAGCAAAGAAATCATAATAATTGACAAATTTTCAAAGGCTTAAAGTAATAAATCCTCCACAAAATAAAAAAAATTATGAGTTAACTACCTCTGCACCTTTACCATGTCTTTTTCTGAATGTTTTTGTCTGTATCCTCTTTGATCACAATAATTTTATAACAATATTTTCTCTTGGGAGAACAGATAATAA
>CM052438.1:131997971-132139672 GCA_028533085.1 Varecia variegata | reverse complement strand
ATTTTGAAAGAGCAAAGAAATCATAATAATTGACAAATTTTCAAAGGCTTAAAGTAATAAATCCTCCACAAAATAAAAAAAATTATGAGTTAACTACCTCTGCACCTTTACCATGTCTTTTTCTGAATGTTTTTGTCTGTATCCTCTTTGATCACAATAATTTTATAACAATATTTTCTCTTGGGAGAACAGATAATAACCCTTTCTTCTAGCATGGTCATTCAAAAATGTCTTTTTTTTTTTTTTTTGTTAACATTCTTTTTTTAAGAACCCAGTACCAATCTCTTACACCAATTCAAGTCAAATGTTGCCATAGTTGTCCTTGGGATTTCCAAGTGATCAAATTCTTGTTGCTATTCTCTAAACCTTTGATTTGAAGAATTCTTTTTAGAGCATATCAGGTTTTTGTTGTTTTGTTTTGTTTTCCCCCAAGACAGCTCACAGAATAAAAAATCTTAAAAGATATGTACAAATTCAGGTACTGACTGCTTTCAAATGGCTACCACTCAGAAGCTGGTGGGCACCCTAACTACTGATGGGCTCTAGGATATGCTACCCCAAAATGTGGCACCTTGAGGAAACAGAAAAAGCAAGAAAACCTTCTCCCCTGAATCAGGCCCTAAAAGAATTATCTGGCATTCCTCTGATGAAAACATTCATTCCAGAGGTATCGTCTCTATATCTGGAGGAAAGGAACATCCTTATTTTCAAAGACACAGGGATGCCAAGAAAAATCCTAACAAAGGCCTTGCCAAGTTCTCCCCAGCTTATTACCATTAGATCATACTCTTTTGTCCTCCAGTCATACTTCTGCATGACTATCCACTCTTTATCAAACTTATGAAAGTACACAGATTTTCTTATTTTTTGAATCTTCATTTCTGAAGGCTTCTGTGTTGTGTAAAACTAATATTAAATAAGTTTATATGCTTTTCTCTTGTTAATCTGCCCTTTGTTATGGGTGCCTTAAAAAAAAAAAATCTCTTCTCTCTTACATTACCCAGAAGTTATTCACACCTTATTTTTCTTTCTCTCAGCCATAATAGATATTTGGCCAGGATACTTACATATGTTTTAAATTCTGTAGGTTGGTAAATAGCTCCTGCCCTAAAACCTCTGAGTGCTTGTGCTGCCTTGGTTGACTTGCATCTTCCACCCTTAAAACCCTATACCTCCCCATGATATAAGGTCAGCTCCAGGACCCTGATATGGCCAGAATTCTACTGTAATTGGTTGGTTTTTCTACCATACCAATTGTTAATATTTTTATTACAAACCATTCTCGCAGCAGAATTCAATACGGATCTTTCAGATGTGTTTTGGCACTTCAGATTCTGAAATTTTTAAACTTCTCTCAGCCATGGTTTCTTATCCTCCAAAATGAGTATAATACTTGCCTCATGGTGGTGTTGTGAAAACTAGAAAAAATTCATGCAAAATACCCAGTGCATAGTAGGTGCTTGATAAAAGATAATATTATTTAAATACTAAAAGTGGAAGAAAAAGTGAATATTTCTACCTTTCTTGATATATATGTATTAGATGAGAATACAATTAATTCAGTTAACAACTGAAATAAAGAAGTAGAAGGTGCAGAAAACAAGGAGGGAAAAGAAAGTTATTTTATAGTATTAATAATATTTTATAGTTTTTATAGTTGTATATAGTACTGGGAGAACCTTTTTTCCCCCTAACAAAATTAATAATAGCAGTATAATGCTGAATATATGGTCTATATTCCCAAGGAATTTAAAATTTATTATATAATGTTTTCTTTTCACCAGCCAAATACATAATTCAATGTAAGGTCAGAAACTTTATGACTGTTGAGTCACTTGCAATCATTAGAACCATGGTTGGGGTATGTCACATTAATATTTATTGAACACATTCCATGGAGCTGGCAATGTTGCTGGCACTGGGGAATACAAGGATGAATAAGACCAAGCCCCTGACGTTGAGAGGCTCATCAGTTAATATAAATTACAGACCTATAAGCAATTATAGTAAAATGAAATGGATGCAAAAATAACAGAAGTACTGTCTGGGAGAACATGAGGGAAGCTTCACAGAATGGGTGTGTCCTAAGGGATAGGCAAAATGGGAGTTAGCCAAGTTTTTGAAGAAAAGGGGGACAGTCTAAACATACTGGACTGCTTTTATGCACTGACATGTGCAAGAGAGAAATCAAAGCCATATCCAGCCCTTGTCCCCAATGCCATTACTCTCTTCTGTAGAGTTTTAGCTTCAGAGCTGGGATAATTTTTTGGCATTGGACCTGCTCTTCTATTTGTTTAAGCCCACCTCAGGATATATTCATGTTCTTGTTAAATAAAATATAGTTTAGTGGAATAGGAAAATATTTTTGGTAAAAATATCATTCCCCCAAGAAAGCATACTCAATAATGGACTAAGCATTTTAGGTCTTTTAGTTGAATATTTCTATTTAGATTTCATAATATACAGGTGACTATTAAAGCCATAACAATTATGGTCACTTAATAATACTTCCTCCTCCTATTTCCTAGGCAAGGCAATTTATTTTCAAATGCACAAGCTGCAAATGGAGAGTTATTATTATGATAACTTATTAAAATGCAAAACAAATGTGGTCATGACACATGGAAAAACATTCCCACAATACTACCCAGCAAAGATTTGCACCTCTATGGATGTTAAAAAGATATGCTCCTTTATCAACATGCCCAGCCATTTATTCCATACATATTTCCTAGTGCTTCCTGTGAGCCAGGCATTGTGATACAAGGATGGAAAGCCATGGTTTCTGACTTCAAGATTCTAGTTGAGAGAAGAAATATAAACACTCTATCATGGGGCCATTTTTTAACTTGAGTTCTGCACAGAGGGGTTGGTCAGAGGGCTCATCTACATTTGCCTGGTGGTGTCAGGGAAGGTCTTAGAGGAGGTGAGAGCTGAGGCGGATGGGATGAGTGGAGTTTGCCAGATTAACAAGTAGGGAGAGGGCATTCCAGGCAAAAGGAACAGCACCTGAAAAGCCACAGAGCACAGAGAGATTTGAGTGCAGCGGAAGGGAAGTGGAGGAGAGAAGGGTTCAGAGAACTAAAACTGGAACTGAAGGTGGAGGCAGATGGGCAATGTTTCAAGTTCTGATGTTGTAAAATCATAGCTGTAAATCATGTTTATTTTAGAAAGATGGTTCTTTGAAAACATCATCTTCCCATGCCATATTTCAGTCATATATCTTTAGTTTCAGTCTGTCTTGTGAATTATTCACCTTAGTATAATCAAGAGTCAGCTTTTCCCATTTAACCTCTGGCTATCCCTCAAGACTGTAGGTAGTATGAGGGCAGAGATGGTTTCTACCTTGTTAACCACTATACCTCTAGCATCCAGTAAAGCATATGGCTCATAATTGGTATTCATTGAACATTTGAGGATTGAATAAATAAAAGGGAAAATTGATTACCGACCTAATAGCATTACAGCTCTGGTGAATATTAGCTACATCACCTTGAGAAAGGGGCTTGACATCACTGAGCATCATTTTCAACTGCAAAATGTGCTAAACTCCTCTTGATATGGTCAGGATTAAATGGGATAGTTTATATGAGTCTTAGTACAAATGCCTAGCCTACAAAATAAGTTTAATGTTTAATGCATGTTGGTTCCCATCCATTTTTTTCCATTCTTTTACTCTCATGTACAAATTCCAATTTTCTATCAAACGACAGAATTAAAGATGCAATCAAAACAGCAACCAAATCCACTCTGCAATCCTGCAGCTCCCTCATGCTTCAGCTGCAATGGTCTATCACTTTCCAACATTTCACTGTCAAACATCTGATAAAAATAATTTAAATTCACTACCATCTTCCTAAATGGCATACTTTAAATCTTAACTTGCAGGCCTTTACTTCCAAAATCCTATTTAGAATCCTTTTCTTTTTTTTTTTAATTATGAGTGGTCTTCTAATTGCCAAATCTATTCACCTCTTCTCTTATCGGGACTCTTAGCAAGAATTTCTTTCTCTTTCTTTGATTTTCATAGCACTTTATCCTCTTGGGCTCTTCCTTAATTCTTAAGAAACTATAAGTTTGTTCTTCCCTGCCTTTTCTTCTGTTGGTCCCTTAAATTTAGACATTTCTTAAAGTAGCATACATTTTCATCTCTTCTTCTCCTATAATTCTGTATAGACTAGGTTTTACAGCTTTGTCTTAGACCCTCAGCAGACACTAATAGCTCTTTCCTTCCACAATGACTAGCACCACCTTCCCCAGCTTCCTGTAAGACATGCCCACATGGGTGTGAGAACATTCTTCTAAATCACTGTGGCTAAGACAGATCCTCTTACTGTCTGCATTTTTCAACCTGGTCCTTCTCATGTATCTGTAAGAAGTGTTCTTATCGTTCTCTTTGAAATTATAATCATTTTCTAATTCTAAAAATTCTTCAACTCCCAGAGACTATTACTAGATTTCCAGAATTTTAACTTTACAGTACAATAAACTCTAAAGACCACTGCCTAACTCTAGCCTCATCATTTCTCTCAGTTTCCTCACCATCTACAATTTATGTCTTCTCCAGATCATGTTACACTCCACAGCTGCAGGCACTGTATAAAGCAGCGATCTATTCATTCCCCAGTTGGGCCACTTTTAATTGTTCCTATTACTTTAAAAAAAAAAGAAAAAGAAAAAAAATTATAACCCAAGGCATTTCAGCTCTGCAGCTAAATCTTTGAAACACCTCAGGCAACCTTCTAAAAGTGGAGTGAATGAGAAGACTTGCCTCATCCTCAATCCATGTCCCCTTCAAATATTTGACTCATACAGAAGTCATTACCATTCCCATGTGGTCTCCCATTTTGCTGTCTTGGCTTCTACTGTCTCTTCTGCCTGGGATGCCATCAGTCTTGGCCTGCCAAAGTTCTATCATTTATCATGGTTCGAATTATACCTCTTCAAGGTTGGTCTGGTGCCTTGAGTGATATTTTCTAACATCCGAAACAGAAAACAAATTCTCTTCTTCTAACTCAGACAGTTTGCCTCATAAATGTGTGTTATACTCATGCACAGAAATAATTTAGAGTGATGGTTATCTTTCATTCAGTCTGTTATTTTAAGCTTCTGCATTATCATCAACATTCGAGCAGGACCGTTGACTTTAGGTATAAGATTAGCGAGAAGGTTTATTACTCCAAATTATACCTTCTGATGAGATTCAAATTCTCCTATATAATTATTGCTAGCAAGAAATGATCCGCCACCATACATTTAATTGCAGTCTTATTTTTTTTAAAGGGGATGTGGGGGGAGAAGAGTTAGAAGGGGAGATTGATTCATTGAAGTGAGTCAGGTAAACAGCATTTAGTGTTGGGGGATTTAAAGGTTCATCCATTTCTATTTATTCCTGTAATTTAAAGAGCCCAATTAAGTCTAATGGGTTAAAGTATTAAAAATCTCTTTGATTATCACTACTTACTCAGTGAGACACTGATTAAAGCTTAGGTGAAAGACAATTCTATTCATAGAGCCGAGATAGGGAGAAAGATCAGAAACAGTTTACAGGCACTTCTCACCTTATATTCATTCTTCAAGGTCTTTAATGAGGGGGGAATATGGAAAATTGAAAATCTGTTCTTCAAAGGCTGACCTAATAAGAGGAGGAGGCAGCAACAGTACTGCAGTTATATTTGAGGGTGTGACAGCATATACATTTCAGTTGCCAGACATACGTCCCACACCAGCTTGCCCCATCTGTGCTCCCTGAGATATATTATATACTACTGAGATAAAAATGTGCTATCTTTTTTTCCTTCCTTGAACCCCTACCACCACTGATTGGCGCCATTTCAAATCATTTTAAAAAATAAATTCTTTGGTAGAATTAGTTTAACCAAGATGTCAAAGTGGCAAATAGAATTATGGAAAGACCACTAAATATGAAGTCATAGAGACTTGCTCTGAAGTCATAATCATACTTCATTCTTTCTTTCCTTCATTCATGCAAGAAATGTTTTATAAGCCAGCTATGGGATCTTGGCCAAGTTAATTAACCACACTAAGATGCAGGCTTCTCTTTTGTAATATAGATATAATCATTATGACTTGCCTGGCAGGGTTGCTGTAAGGATCGAATAAAATTATTAAAGTGAAATCACTTTAATATTGAAATCACTTGTGTACTCCAAAACACTATGTAAATCCACATGTTTTGATACTAAGAGAACAGTGACATAGGGAAGACTCAAAGGCCTTCTAATGCTCTGTTGGTTCTGTAGTGTTTCACACAGTTCCATCCAGTGAGCATTTAGCACATGGAGCACATACACTGGGATCTTCAGCAATACACAGAAGTATTATGTCATGATTCTTCCCGTAAGGCAAAGGGAGAGGAGAGGGAGAATCATTTACCAAGAGAAATAGCAATACAAGACAGGAGAAATCAAGAGTCAAATAATTGATGAAGGCAGTAATATGTGAGTTCAGAGGGAGAATTATGTGGACAAGGCTGCAAAGCTCCCTTCCTGGACTTTCATGTCCCTGAAGGGACACAGTCTCCATAGGGCCCTCATGGGTAGGCATGACACAGCCAACAGCTGATTTGGCCTGGCTGCTCTCCCTCAGAAGTACCCCCAGTGCAAGCTATGGGAAATGATCCTAGAAGAGAAGGCTCTGGACTGATGACTTGGTGGAAAACACAACCCTCTAGGAGGGTAGGATCAGGAGACTCCAGTTTCTCCTGCATATATGCTACTCATTCTTCTCCTCCACCCTAAGGCACTCTTTGTCATGTTTCCTCCCCTTCCTTCTCCCTCTTCTGAACTTTGCCCTTCTATGCTGTCATATTCTCTCTGATTTTTGGTGGGAAAAAAGTGTTATGTAGAGACAGAACAAAAGTACATGTGGGTTCTAGAAGAAGATCTGCTTTAATCCACAGCTTAGCCTTTGGAGCTTATGACAATATGCTTAACAATTCCCTTAAACACTCTGTACCCCCATTTGTTTCCTCTGCATAAAGGGAATAACACTCACCTGGCTAGATGGAAGACAATGTTCAACACACAGACATGTTTCTTGGACTTATAATAGGTCTCCAATAAATACCTCAATAAATAGTATTACTTACTGTTGGTTCTACCACAGAAACCACACCACACTACAGGGTGGTGGGAAGGAGATGCTAAAAGGCTTTAAAATAACATTCTTTTTAATACAAAACTATAGTGAATCTTACCTCATTTCAAAATCTGTACTTTGTATGAAATATCCAAAGTTGGCTAGAATACTTTCTAGTTTTTAAACAAATTCAGTAGCAATTCTACTTAATGAATCATATAGTTGGATCATTTCTAGATTATCAGTGTTTTGTTATTATCAATTTAGTGGAGAAGAAAAGGAGAAATTGTTTGAATTGATGAATTAAGAATAGTTATTCACTTTTAAAATAATTTTTTTTCCATTAAAATGCTGCTTTTTTTCTTTCTCTGAGCTGCTAGGAAGCTCAGAGTCAAACCAAAATCTCAAACCCACCAGATAAATTAACTCTTACCAAATTCCCAGCTTTCTTTTTCTTGCCTAGTTTTACAAACCATATTGAAAATGATTATTTTTTAAGTTGCGTCACACAGTAGCCTAATATCTTTAATAAGACCAACTTTAGATAGTTGGTTATTATGTATGTAAAAGAGGCATTGTTTGCACAGAAACAGATGGTTCCGAATTGATTTTACCTCAATATCATTTAGTTATTTAAATTATGATTTTTAGTATTTGATTATCCCTACAATGTGCCTCTCTAGCTCATAATAGTTGTGTATACCACTAAAACCACAAGTCTGCATCAGAATTTGCTTATATTTGCAAGCAGTTTATTGATAGAAAGCATCATAATTTAAATGTGCATTGCCATGCACTGGTTCATTTCATGTTGTGAATCATAGTGAGGCAGCTAATTTAAGGACTTTGGAGCCACTTTCCATTTCCTCATGGGAAAATTACTTAAAGCTATTATATTTCTCCTTAAGCGTAGTTCTAGCTTTTGTGAAATGGGCTTTGGTCTCAAATAAGCCTGCATCAAATTCTGACTCTGGTATTGACTGCTTGGAGGTTTTGGGAGATGTACTTTTAAAATATGCCTCCCAAATTCTTTGATACTGTTTCTATCAAAAGAAGGGAGTCTATGCTTCTCTCCTTGAATCTGAGCTCCAGGACTGCCTAAGAGAATACAGTGGAAGTGATGGTGTGCCGGTTTGGGGCATAGGCTTTATCCAACTGACAGCTTCCATTTTTCTGTCTCTTGGGAAGCTCACTCATAAAACCCACTTACCATGCTATGAATAAGTCCAAGTAGCCCTCAGAGAAGCCCATGTGGAGATCAGCAGAGGGCCCTGGTCCTCATTCTTGGCCATGTGAGTGAGCCACCTTGAAAGCAAATCCCCCAAGCCCCAGATGAATCACCTCCTTTGATGTCTGGTGGATCCCAGAAAAGTTGTCTCAACCAAACTCTACCTTATTTATGAGCAAATAAGAAAGAATATGGGGGAAAATGAGCTCACTTGTGTATGAGTCACTGAAGACATTTCACAGAAGCTATCACATAAAGTCACTGATGAAGGTTTAGTAGGATTTAGTCAGACAAAAGAAGGGAGTAGAAGGCATTTCAGACAAACAGAATTGTCAAGGTAGGGGTGCACATTGTGAATGGGGAATTCCACTTGTCTATAGTGTGGGATATGAGGAGACAGAGGGTAGAAGGAAGGCTACACTGTGATAAGCTGGGATGTCAAGTTTATCACATGAAAGTTATCAAATGAATGAAAAGTTTTAAATTGTACTGGGTAGGGAAAATAAAGAGATTGATGTAGATGAATTCTAAAGTTCTTAAACAGCAGGACTATAAAAGAAGGCATAGTGTAAAAGTTGACAGGCATATAGAAAATACAGAAATATGCTGATTCTCCTTTTCTGTTTCCAAGACTGATATAAGTAAAAGTTAAGCCATCATACAAAAATGTGTTAATGGCAATGTCACTGCCTATCCAAACAATCAGGTCAAGGGAGTTTGTAATTGTGCTGGAATAGCTATGAAATAATTTTTCTTGTGTCACAATTTTACAAAGCCACAGCATTTACCACTTTTATCTACTTCCATCAAAGATGATGCACTTTCAATGCTCTAACTATGGCCAAGAACTTGGTCTGTTTCCAAGATTAACAAACAGTACTAATAGATTTGAGCCCATACTGTATCTCTCCTAGGAAACCTTCTAAGGTGAGGTGACCTTTATTAAAAAGGAAACTATGGTAACTAGGCATAGAAAAATTAAAATATGTACATAGTAATCTAAGAGGTACTTATTCTTGAAAATAGTTGGTATATAGATGCAGCACTCTTGGAGTAACCCCTGGAACATATTCAAAGACAAAAAATTGTATGTCTTCTGGTTTGAAAGAGCTCTTGTCCTCACTGCATTATCGTCACATGGGCACTAATAGGATTGGAAATGTGCACAGTATGTCCTTGAAAGGTTGTCGACTAATTCAGTGACTTCAGTTGATAGAATGGAAGTGGGAAAAAAAAATCAAAGAGCAAGCCAGAAAAAACTGAGAACCGATTATTAGTAATTTTAAACAGACAATAGTTTTCCTTGATCAAAGACTCTTCAGGTTAGAACACCCTGATTTTTGAATTAGTAGCCAACACACAAGAAAGGTAAAATACTGATTTTAGTGTTTAATACTGTAAAAACAATACATCCAGAAATCATAGAGAAATGTTTATTGTCTACATAGAGCCATTATTATTCCTCTATGTTGCATCAAACTCCCCTGCCCTTTTTTTTCAAGAAGATAAAACATAAATAATTAATATATCCAAAAGTCATCTCCTGGCATAATGCCCTATCTTTAATGCCATCCAATCTAGTTGAGGAAAGGAGGACGAAGTGGGTTAGAGGAAAGAGTATTTGTAAGGCATGGACCAGCAATTCCTGGCATCCTTTCTATAAACTCATATTGGTCAACCTTTGGAAATAACATCTTAAAAAGTTGTGGATTCTGACATTCATCTGTTCTTGATTAAAACACAAGATCTTAATTATCTAAATGTCTTTTCACCACCTACACTAGGTTCTGCAATAATAGGGACACTTACCCAACTGTCTCAGCACCTATCACATAAAGGCAGCTCCTAGCTGGTCTCTTACTGGGGGACTCTCTTTTCCTCCCTTCTGGAATTCAAACACAATTTTTCTTAATCTTCTGTCTTGATTAGTATTTACTGATTGGCTAGCATTAAAAGAAGGTATGGCTTCTGTGAAAAATGGATATTGATAAGATTTGTACCCCTCTTTTCAATGTCACTTCACTGATGTAACAGTGAAGTTATATGTTTCTTTTTATATGCTGTCAATCATAAAAAAAATAGCAGCATCTATGTATTGAGTGCTTACCATGAGCCAGGCACTATGTTAAGAGCTTTTTCATATCCATCTAATCCTCATAGGCATTCTCTGTGGTACTATGATGATTCTCATTTAATAGCTGGGAAATTAGGTAAAAGTATAATTAACTTCTCATGATTCCACAGCTATTCCTGATAGGTTGGAATTAAAGGCAGTATCATGAGATATTAAATACCCTTCTCTTAACTAATGATTTCTAAATTTCTGTCCCTTTGAATATTGATTCCTTGGGTTGCTCCACAAAAAATAAATAAATAAATAAAATAAGTGATCTGAGGCCAAACAAGGTTTAGAAACCCTGCATATTATACTTTTCCCTTGGAGATTCAAAATGCATAAAAACAAAGTTCTAAAAAGTCATATAGTCAAGAGACCTGCTTACTTTAATTAACTATAATTTTTCCTAATTTGAGAAGGGAAAATCTTTTATTTCCTATATAACATCTTAAAAATCACCCACTCTGGATAATACCACCATACTTTCTTCTCTTGAGTAAATGATCATAAATCTCTTTGGGTTCCTGTCTCCTACTTTCATACTGTATATAAGCCTTGCTTAGTCACTCCACTTTCTAAAGCCTATCTTAATGAAAGTGGTGCCACCCTTTTCTGACCAGAAAACCCCTCTCAATAAGATGAATAAAGTTGTTTGTACTCCTTTCTTTCCTTCATCGCCTTCTGACTGGAACTTGAGGGTATAGCAACAGTATAGTCTGTACCAGAAAGACTCCCAGAAACATACCACCCTTCAGGTTTGGCGAGACTCTCTTCTGGTACTATGGTACAGAGCTCCGAGTGGTACACAGTTTTGAATGTTCTATTCAGCTCTTAAACACTTCGATATCTGTTACAAAGAAATCTGTAGAATTATAACCAGGAGCGTAACATCACAAAATTCATAGACTTCCTGGAGGCAGTGAGTCAAACATAAGTTCTATACTCTCAAAAAATGTGCTACTCTGGTAGATCGAACCCCTCTATTTCTTGAAAAAGTATTTACAAATTAAAATTCAAGTTATTCACATTGGCCTTTGAGATTCTTGGCAATATGTACTCTATCAACTGTTGTGGTTTTACTTAGATATATTAATTCCTTCTTTTCCAGTTCAAGAGTATTTTCATTCTTTTTATAAACATGCAGCAAGAATATTGGAAAGAGCATAGACTCTATGGGCAGACAGAATACCATTATAGTCAGCAGCCAAGTGAACATTACCAAGTTAGTTCACTACCTTGTGCCTCATTTTCTCTAACTGTCACTTAAACTAAGGAGCAATGTCCACACTTGTTGCTATGTATGTGAAATCACCTGGCACCTAATCAGTGTTTAATCAATGTTAGTCTTCCTTTCAATGCCAAAATTTTTATTCATACTCTTTTTACTATCTGAATCATAAATTGCCAAGATTTCTCCTGAAAATTTAATGGTATTATGAGCTTATCTATAAAGCTTGCCTATAAAGCTGATCAATGTGAAACAGTAGAAAGGACATAGGATTTACAATCAGACAAACTTAGACTCTTCCACCTCTCCATTTCTTAACTATGTGACTGTAAGCAAATTATTTAACCTCTCAAAAATTTAGTTTCCTTATCTCTAAAGTGGGGAGTACAACACCTACAACATAAGATCATTTCAGGTATTATGTGGAATAGCAAACAAAGAATTGTCTAAGATTGTGCTAATTTTAATCTCTATCATTTCTTGAAGCATTCAACAATAGCATCATTTCTTGACAGGTATAGTGGCTGGATAAGAAAATGTTTCTTCCAGTTAATGCTAGAGATTAAACTGAAGGAAACCTGCAGGGGTGTCCTAGAAGTTGATGAGATTTAGCAGAATCGATTTTAGCTCTACCATGTGGATTTGGGCAGTGTCAGTGTCAGGAGACACTAAAGAATGGGTAAAGAGAAACAGATGAAATATTTCAGGCTTCCAGGGTTCATGCAACCCAATCTTCCAACTCATATTCCAAGAGCAAAGTTGCTCATCCCTGTTGAGCTGGGCAGAAGAACAAAGAATTCATGAGCTATCCATGCCATAGAATTAGAGTCTGAAGGCTGGAATTAAATCAAAGATGATATGTTGTCCTTCCCCTTTGTACTGGAGCTATACAGTTGTCTGATTTGTTCCCAATCCCAAAATGTGTTTCTGAGAGTAGGGACATGGGCGAGTTCCTGCAACTTGCGCTTAAGCTTTTCTCCCAGCTGCTAAACCCTTACTTCTTCAATGCTTCCATCACATACCATTCCAGCTTTAACTTGTTCAGTTTCCTTTATTATGATGTTCAAGAACTATCTTCTGCTGCATTGATACTGGCTGACCTAGATTCCAAAATCTCATATAATGACCCCAGTTTTTACTATCATATTTCCTGAATTCCATACTTCCTCAGTTATGTCAGCATTCAGAATGACTGAAAATTGCTCCACTTTCAATAAATTTCTATTCTAAAAACAATAAAATTCTTACTGATGCTGTAAATAACTGCTTCATGTAAACACGATTTAGGCAGAATTCCTATGTACTTTGTTATTTTCCAATACCGCAAATTTTTAATAGCTTTATCAAGATAATTAAAATACCATATAATTACCGCTTTGAAGTGTATAGTTTTGGGTATACTCAGAGTTGTGCAACCGTGACCACAGTCAATTTTAGACCATTTTCATCACCTCAGAAAGAAATCCCCTACCCATTAGCAGTCACTCTGCATTCCCCCTCCCCATAAACAACCACTAATCCACTTTAGGTCTCTGTGGATTTGCATATTCTGAACATTTCCTATAAATGGAAACATACAATATGTAGTCTTTCGGAACTGACTTCTTTCACTAAGCATAATGTTTTCAAGGTTCATTGATGTTGTATCACATATTCATACTACATTCTTTTTTGTTATCAAATGATATCCTACTGTATAGATATACCACACTTTACTTTTCCATTTCTCAGTTGATGGACATTTTTGGAAATAAGGAATAACATATGCAGTTATGGGTGGACATATGTTTAACATTTTGAGAAACTGATAAACTATTTTTGAATTAGCTTTTGCAAGCCAATACCTCATTTTAATTAGGAAAGAAAGTTAATTTTTTCAACTCAATAAATTATAGCTCCCATTATTAGGAAAAGGTGAATCAGAAGGATCAAGTGATAACAGGTCACAGACATAGTTAGGGAAAAGTCTAGTGTTAAAATTCATCCTTTGACCTCTAGTCCTGTGTTATTCCCCCATACCTTTCTGGGCTGGGCATACTGCACCGTGTAAAACTGCTTGGGTCATTCACCTTATGTTTCAAGCTGTACCTAAACTATTTGTGTAAAAGAACTCAGTCTGATATACAAAGCAATTTGTACGAGACAGGACAGTACGGAAAATTCCACCTTATATATCAATGAACTGAAATGATATTTATTCGATTTCTAAAGACAAAATAAAATGAGACAAAGCCTCTGAGATAGAGTGAATAATAGGCAAATTAGTAAGTCTTTGCGATGCATTGAAATACTTACCTATGGTGAGTCTTATAAAATTTTGAGAGAAAGCAGAACTAGTCAAGGTGAGATACGGTTACTATCAAGCTTTAGTGTGTGTGAATACAACCTGGAATTGCTTGTTAAAATTGTACATCCCTGAGACCTGTGGCATGCCCCAGAAATTCTCACTGAGGATGTGTGGGGTGGGGCCAGAGAAGCTTCACTTAAACTTGTACACAGGGAGGGTTTAAAGCAGAAGGTTTATTGATAGTATTTTGGATAAGACTGGTCTGGTGAACTGAGCTTTGAAATTAAATAGGAGAAATTTGAATCCTTGCTTACCCATTGGCCGTGTGATGCTGGGAAATTTCTTAGAATAGATGAGCAAATTATCACTTTGCTCATAGATTCTATGGGGCTAACAATAGCCACTTCTCAGAGCTTCCATAAAGATGAAATGATAAAACACATTGTACATATTTAAAGGATCTGGCTCTAGCTAATGTTGGCTTCTTCCCTGCTTCCCTAAACCAAAGTCATAAGTAAGGGACTGATTTTTTTTTTTTTTAAATAGCTTATGTAACTGATGCAAAATGATTGTTTCTTTGTCTCACCTTCTTTCTTTGAGGCCAACCTCACTCCTCCCATAATGTCCCCATTGTGAGCATTCTGCCTCAACCCATGAGAAATTTGAAAACGCTCTCATTTAGGTGAACTAGTTGCAGCTGCAAACCTGACGACAGCAGGAATAAGGTACTATATATGCCCAGTGTTGATTAGTACCACTGCAACTCATTATTCTGATCAGCCAGAAGCAATTTACAATCATCTTTAAGAAAGTGCACATCATTTTCATAATTGACTTGTGGGAGCTTTGACACAACAACTTGTTGTAGCTGTCAATCACTGTCAGAGGCTAGGGGAGGAGGAGGTCCTTCTGTAGAGAAAAGCAAAGGCCAAAAGTGGACTATCTGTGGCTAGACAGGGGCCTCCATGTGGGACAGTCTGGTGATGCATCCTTTTTCATGTTGCTATTTTCCAGGTCTTTGAAAACAATCTTGGCTGGGCGAGGTGGCTCATGCCTGTAATCCTAGCACTCTGGGAGTCTGAGGCAGGAGGATTGTTAGAGCTCAGGAGTTCAAGACAAGCCTGAGCCAGGGCGAGACCTCATCTCTTCTGAAAACAGAAAAATTAGCCAGGCATTATAGCGTAAGCCTGTAGTCCTAGCTACTCAGGAGGCTGAGGCAGGAGGATCACTTGAGTCCAGGAGTTTGAGGTTGCAGTGAGCTACAATGATGCCATGACACTCTACCCAAGGTGACGGAGTGAGAAACTTGTCTCAAAAAAAAAAAAAAAAAATCCAATCTCCTCTAGATAGAGTCAGAGTAAAAGATCAGAGGGAAGGTGGAACTCAGTGATGCTATGTCCTGCTTAAAAGAAACATGGAGAAGAGTGACAGATTTGAGCCATACTTAAGACATTTCTGAACCTTGGGTTTTAATTTTTGTTAATTTTTCCCCCTTCTGTAACATCTCTCATTTTTTCTAGTTCTTAGTGAAAAAAAGGTGGCTTGCAAATTCATTCTTTCACTGTAAGAATTATACATTTTCAGGTGATTCCAGAGATACTGTACAGCATCTAGATAGATAGGACTTAAATCTTTTCTGAAACACATAGAAATAACATTATTTAAAATTTATGTATTTAATATACTATTTAAATTAGGAATGGAAACATTATCTAATTTTTGTATACATAATACCTAAGAAAGTGAGGAGTACAAGAATTAACATAAGTACATAGCCTTGAATGAAACAACAACAAAAACAAAACAGAAAAGCAAAATAGCAAACAATCGGTATGAAATAAATGTTACTTCTCAAATTTAGTATTAATTCATTTTTGGTAAAAAAGATATTAACTATATCAACTATATAAGATTTTCATGCAAGTTATAAGAACCAACAAAAATATTGTACCTTGTTTCAGGCCCCTTATCAATTACCTAATTTTGGTGAATAGAATACATTATTTTTTGTTGTTCTCATTTTACTTGGATTTTTTGCACATTTAACTAGTGTTGATGACTCTTGTCTTAATTTCCTCAATGTTACTGTTGGTTTTCTGCTACCTCTGTGGAATCTGCTTTTCAGTCTTATTTGCACACTCATACTCATTTATTCGGCCATCATGTGTTGAGACTCTGCAGAGTTTTGTCCTCTTTTATCGTCTATTTTTTCTATAGGATCTATATTATGCATCTGGATTTGATGAATTTCTACACACAGATGCATTTCTGAATTTTTATATCCAATACAGAACTCTCCTATGAGTGCTAGGCCTCTATCTAGTCCCTATATTGTAACTTGGCACAACCATCCCTTCTGGCTCAGCCAACCAGAAACCTAAGGACATTTCTTGCCACCTTCCTTTGTCTCACCTCTCCAAATCTAATCCACCACTGCTATGGTCTGAATAATTGTGTCATCCCAAAATTTATATATTGAAATCCTACCCACAAGGCGATAGAATTAGGAGGTGAGACCTTTAGGGTAGTGATTAGACTATAAAAGACTCCCCAGAGACCTGCCTTGGTCCTTTCACCATATGAGGACACAGCTAGCAAGTGCTGTCTATGAACCAGGAAACGGGCCCTCACCAGGCACCAAATCTGCCATCTTCTTAATCACAGAGTTCCCAGCCTCTAGAACTGCGAGACATGTTTGTTGCTTATAAGCCATTCAGTCCATGGAATTTTATCACAGTAATCCAAACAAAGACAATTACCAATGCTTATCAGCTTTACCTCTAAATACCTCTCAAATCTGTCATTGTTTTTCTCCATCTTTTCTACTTTTTATCTGCTTCAAGCTGTCTTCATTTTTCACTTGGACTGCTGTGTACTAAGTTCCTAACTAATGCTGTCTACTTTGCCATCTTCCAGTCTGTTCTCCACATTTTAGTTGAAGAGAGTTTTTAAAAATACAAACCATATCATTCCTTTATTTAAACACAAGATTTTCCACTGTTCTTTGGATATAAACCAAAATCACCAACATGATTAACAAGGTCCTCCATGGTTTGGCCATAAATCCATTAGCCTTATTCAAAAACTCCAGCCACACCCTATTTTAATCCTTAGACTGTGATCTGTTCACCTCTACCACCAGATCTAGCACATCTTTTCCTGCCTGGAATTTTTTTCTCAGTCTTCTGTTCCTAGTTAATACCTATAATCCGTCAAATCTATGTTTAAGTACTATCTGTGCAGGCTAACCTTCCCTTACCCCCAGACTATTGGGAGTCGCTGTTATACACTCTTATAGCACATCTCCGCATGCCATTTGCCACCATATAAATTGTATATTTGTGTGATTGATTGATGACTACCTACACATCCAGACTATGAACTGCTTGCACAGACGCTATTTTTAGCTCAGCCTTTCGAGCAAATGAGAGACACTTAAAAATATATTTAATAAATGACAGAAAATAATTGAATAAAATGTTTGACAGGTTCAATGTTAGCTATAATGGTTGATTCCCTTATAGTTTCTGTCTGCTGCCACAAATTATTTTTAGTTTTTTGATGGACCAGAATATTATTTTAGGATCTCTATGCATATCAGCAAAAAAGAGATGGCATATTCATATTGGGTAAATTTGAAGAAAATTCAATAAGAAAGGACTTACAAATGTGTGAGATGGGTATAGAGAAATCACAAGAGATAGTCACAGCAGTGAGAATTGGGGGGAGATCATTGTCCTCCTCTTTTTCCTTTCCTGCCTGTGGGACACAGTCACACTCACCTGTTTATGTATTGTCTGTGGCAGCTTTCCCACTACAGCAGCAGAGTTGAGAAGTTGTAATGGAGAAGACCTTCTGGCCCACAATGCTGGGAATATTTACTAGCTGTCCCTTTTCAAAAGAGTTTACTGAGGCTTGATCCAAGGCAACTTCAACCTCCTTCTCTTGGGGTGCTCCACTTCTTGTATTCATCCTTAACTTATATAATCTTTATGGGTAGTGACCCTCTTTTGGATGATATTCACCAAATAAAGCCATCTTTTCACTCATTTTCATAAAGTCCTCTATTGCAGAGATTCGGACTATCTCTCCAGTCTTTCAATATCTTATTGGATTTTGATTCTGTTCTCCAACGTATTCAACTCTCCCCTCATGTGATGGTTGGCATTATCCACAAACTTAAGAAACATAAATGTGATGTCTTTGATGAAGTGACTGAATAAATGTGGAGCAGAAGAGAGTCATCTAACATCAGACTAAAAATTTCCCAGAGGTTTGAATACCCATCTGTTAGTTAAAATATTCTTATCAGTAACACCCATATTTTGACAAAATTTCATTCCCAAGATCATTATTCCATCATTTATTTAGCACATCTTACTGAATCCCTATGCTGTCCTGGGCACTGTGCATTGTGCTGGGGAAATGATGAACAGAGCACACAGGTTTCCTGCCCATTAGAACATTCAGCATACTTAGAAATCACACTCAAAATAAGTGATTCCAGACAGTAATGACTGTTATGAAAAAATATGCCTTCAATTATTAGAATGTTACTAGATATTTATGCAATTCATTGCTAAAATCCCCCTTGTCTTCCCAAACAATGTCTTTTATAACCTTATGAAAGAAGAAGCTAAGGTTAGGTTCACACAACTTGTCTTGATACATCAGTGCTGGTGCCCAGTGATCATTGTTTCCTTCTCATGTAAATCTGAACCTTCCATGTATTTACAGATCACTTGGGGGTCTTGTCACGATGTAGATTCTGGTTTCGTAGGTCTGAATTGGAGGCTACGATTCCATACCACTAACAAGCTCTGAGAAGTTGCCTGCTGCTCCTCTACCCACCTCATTCGGAATAAGATGATGTTCACAACTTAGCTCTTTAATAATCAGCCCCTGTCCTAGAAGAACATGTCATTTTAGAAAGGCATTACAGCTGTGTTTCATCAGAGACAGGCAAGTAGCACAGTGGAAACCACAGGCTCTGGTGTTCAATGTGAATTTATACACAGACTTACACCTTAAAACCTATGAGTTCAACCTGTGTCTTCACTTCACTGTACCTCAATTTCCTCATCAGTGAAAATAGAAATAACAGTTTGTTGTGGGTTTATTGAGAAAAATAACTTTGAAACAGAGTAGACTTTAAAGAAATGATAACTGTTATTGTGTTTATTAACAGAGTAACATGGACAGAATTGTGCTTTTAGAAAATTATTCTGACAGCAAGATATGATTTCATTTCAAACGGGGAAAAATCTGGGGTACTTGGATAAATCAGATGTCTCTTCAACTAATACTTATGAGCATGTCCTGTGTTTTAGAAACTGTGTTTGATGCTGGTGGTATAAAGCTAAATCAGGCACAGTTTTCAGAGGTCAGTCTTGGAGACATATCGGTAAACAATCATTAAATGCTGAGGCATTCTGATTAACCTGGATCTATCAATTCATTTTACAATACGTCCGGGAAGTAGCAGCTGTGACGAGGAGATGGAAATCGGTTTGTGATATATATTACAGTGGTTGAGGTGATAGCATAAAATATGGATTATGACAAAAAGAAATGTGTCAGTGATATTTCTGAGGTCTCAAGACCAGAGAAGATTGTGGTTTCATTAACAGAAATAAGCAACGCTAAAGAAAAATCAGGTAAAGGAAGGGCAAAATTCAGTTTCGTTTTGCACATGTTGAATTAAAGAGAATTTGGGTCATCTCAGTGGAGATGAATTCAAAGTCATTTTGAAATAGAATCACCATGGGTAGTGTAATTGAAGCTCATTTACAGAATTCATGGAAAACTAATATGCACTTTCTGGCTATTTTTGTAACAATATAATTTGGATCACATGTTTGTATATATACTCTGCGTTTGCAGATACAGAGAAAGGCATGCACGTTTATGTTTGGTGTTTACCCTACATCAGCAGTTTAAAAAAAATTACTACCCTGTTTCT
The DNA here is from genome assembly GCA_028533085.1 of Varecia variegata. Lineage (NCBI taxonomy): Eukaryota > Metazoa > Chordata > Mammalia > Primates > Lemuridae > Varecia > Varecia variegata. Next base: position 132,119,750 of record CM052438.1, on the reverse strand, counting down.
ACTCTATTAATGACAGTCTGAATTTGGAAAGCTTGATAAGTTGTTTACAAGGAAGTTCAGAAGGAGAAATCAGTGCATGTTTGCTGAATATTGTGAAAACATTTTTCTCAGGATGTGTTGCTGGAAATGGCAATTAGTCAATGTAGGGAAACTAATATATCTTTAGACATTAAGTCACACTAAAACAAACATCCAGACCAATGCAGTTTAGCTTCTGAGGGAAACAAGTGCAATTATGTTGATGTATAAAAAGTTTCACACAATTCACATTTGTTACTCATGCATTCTCATTAAAGTTCTCAGAATAAGCCAAAAGGAAAGCTTTCATATTTATACTTTAGAGACAAATATAATGAGGACTGGGGAAATAAGGGACTTATAGACTCACAAAGAGAATGAATGAGTGCCTGAAAAGTTTATATAAATGCCTGCTATAAACTGTGTACTATCCCAGGAACTTTTACATTTGCCTCTTGCTTCTCTCTCACAATGATCTTGTGCATTAAATATCATATTATCCTTGTTATTTTGAAGATGAGATAATGCTGTGAAACAGAGTTTGAATAATGTGATCAAAATCATTTGTGGGTTGCATCCACATCAACCACTTCTCCCTTTCATAACAGCTATAATTTCTGTTCAGGGATCGATGTGGTTTCAGGGAAACGGAACCCATTTCTGGCTCCATGGCTGAAACATGTGAGCTAAACTAAGCTAATTGAGGTATTGGATTACCCACAGAGTTTGGTGTAGGGATGAGCCTGTCATCTAAGCTGCTCCAATCACAGAAAAATCTAAGAATCTGTGGTGGGAATTCTAACCCAATGTCACTCTCTCGTGCTGGTTGTGCCCAAGGAAGCCACGGACTGGATCAAGCTTTGCTGATTTGGGCTGTTGGAGAGATTCTGAACATTTCAGACACTTGGGCCCATACATAACCTTCAGCATTTAAGCAAATTTGACTCTTCCACTTGCAAAAGTAAGCATTCTAACTGCTGCAGAAGTCACCTAGACCAATCCCCTTATGCTAGAGTCGAGGCTATTAAGCTGAAAAAAAGAGAACCCTTGTCCCAGATGGCACAGGTGACTCATGACAACGCCAGGCCTAGAGTTGAGGATTCTGTATACCCAGTCTAGAGATCTTCCCAATGCAGCATTTTCACTTACCCAGGGTTCCACAGTGGGTAAAGGAAAGGTCTAAGATTTCTAAAATATTTAGAATGTGTTATTTCTAAAAGAGCTATGGTTAAGTACTAGCTTTTAAATATTCAAGGAGAAAAGTAGCAAAAGAGAAAAATAAACTGTGGAATGAATGTTTTCACTTTTCATTTATAGAAAATATATATGGATGTTTTGAATATTCTTTGAAGCTGGATGCTTTAGCTTATAGACTTCTCTATATCTTTCACTATGCCAAGCCTCACATTGGTCATAACAGGTATTCAAATAATTCTTTAATATGTCTTCCTTACTAGGGTATATATTGTGATGGCAGGGACATTTCCAGTGCTTTGGTGCATGGCATATTGTAAATAAACATGTATTAATGAAATTAAATACCATCACTCTCTGCGCGTGGTACCCTGTTTCAAGGGCAGTTCTCTACGTAGCCATGTAACTTGGCCTACTTACACAGCCTATCTAGACCAGCACTGTCCAAAAGAAATACATGAGTCATAAATGTGAGCAATGCATGTAATTTAACATTTTCTAGTAGTTGTGCTAAAAAAGGTTAAATTAAATCAGTGTATTTTTATTTAACCCAATATGCCCTAAATATTATCATTTAACATTTTCAATATGAAAAGTATTAATATTTTACATTTTATTTTGTACTAAGTCTTTGAATTCCAGTGTGTATTTCATCCTTACAACATACCTTAATTCAGACTAGCCACATCTTAGGTGATTAGTCGCCATATACGCTAGTGCCTACTATGTTGGACAACTCAGAGTTGGACATATCTATGACTATGACAGTATATATAAATAATTCTCCACGAGCTAATTTGTGAGAGGATTTTATGTGAAAACCAGTGTTTCAGAAATTTATATTAAAAATTCACAGTACCACTACTACATATATAAGAGTTCTGGTATTACTTTAAAGTATCCAAAATAGTCCTTGTCACCCCAAAAACTTTGCCTTCATAATGCCCAACCATGATGATGTGAGTATCATTATGGAACAAGCATTTATCTAGCACTCAATACTATTGTTTTCACAGCCAAATTTTTTTTAGTTTTGTTTTTTATTATGTAAATGTTACTAGTTTATGGCATAAATGAGTCTAGTTAGGAGTAGTCTTAATTAATTTTCTTATATAAGCTAACGTAGTCTGTGAGAAACCTACTACAGTTTCCAGTTAGTAGATGTGAGGATTTCTGTTTCAGAAAGTCATTTGATTATTGCATAACTTAGCACCATGGCTTAAGTCAAATTTCAAGGTCTAGTCATTCAGTAGCCATTTATTGAATATTTCAGGTAACATGTAAGTGCTAGGGATGCAGAGAAGAGTACTTATTTCTTGCCTTCAAATGACTAACAATCTAGAAGAGCAGATGACCAGGCAGATTTATGAAGTGACAGAGATTTTCTGACCGAAGTTAGCACAGGACCCATAGAAGACACACAATAGTCAATGTTCATTTTACCTGGTGGAAGGGAAAGTAGGTAGAAAAGACTTCCACGGAGGAGAGGAGCTTAAAATAATTCTGAGAAATGAGCCACTAGGTCTAAGAGAACTAAGTTCACTGTTTCCTACTGCTCCAAGCCGTAGTGTGGGATTGCAAGGGGGAGGGGTGGCCATGCCCAGGTGGGGGCAGCAGCATGGGAAACCACGCTGCAAAAGGCACAGAGGGAAGCTCTGGGCTTGGGGGAGACTCAGCCAAATGCAAAAGGCCAAAGTTATTGCAATTTACATATTTTCATGTTGAGACTTCCCCCCAACCCTTTTAACCCATATGGTTTTGATAATTATTTTTAAATGGAAATTCAGATAGCAGCAGGCAGTGAGTATTTGAATTAGGACTTCATATTGAGAGGCTCCATGGGGCACTTGGCAACTTTTATTTCCTCTTCCCCATAAACCAGAGCAGAAAGCTGGCATTTCTAATCCTGATTGTAGGAGTTCTACTCCCTCTCACTCTGACCACCAGTTCTTAAGGAGGCTGCTTACTGTCTCCTCCATGATTACACTCCCCTCCCACCCCACACACAAGCAATAAACACTTGTTAGAGGTACAGAGTTGGCTTATACGCCAATAACCACAGGGCATCACAATACAGGGCCCCAGGGGAGTCAGCCATTTGGGCTAGCACACTGGCACCCTCTGAGTGGTGGCTCTCTAGAACAAAATAGCACAGACCCTGGCGAACTGTCCCAAGTTGATACATCTTACGCGTCTACTATAGTGGTTCTGAAATGGTGATCCACAAAAACGTTTTCACAGGTCTGAAGAAAATAAATTTTAGAATAACATAGTACTTAAATATGTGAGAAAGAGGTTGCCAACTATCCTTTCTTGGAAAGGAATATGTTTTTGTTCTATATATGTCTGTGCTAATTTCTTATGATAATAAAATTCCTTCATTTTAGTAAATGGAATTTCTAATAGATATAGCTATTTTTTAACATAATTACTTTCTAAAATATAATGTTGAAACCCTATGATAAATCTCCATTTTTAAAAACTTCATCCACAAAATCTAAAAAAACTAGAAACCACTAGTACAGCAAAGACAGTGGCTTGAGAATCAAACTGACAGAATTATATCATTGCTTGACCACTTACTAAGTGATGACCTTGGGCAGATTACAGTACTTAGCTTCTCTGAGCCTCAGTTTTTTGTTTAGAGTTGTAACAATTGATGTTTAATTAATAGGGCCAAAATGAGAATTAAATAATATCACATACATAAAATGTTTCAGAATTAATTTTCCTTCCTCTCTTGCCCTTACCCACCTGTTAATGACTATACCCTTTAATGATCAGAAAGGATCTGAAAATTTGGCTTAATAGCCCTCCAAACCTTCTCATATATACTATATTCCCCATAAACAGACAGGCAAGGTGAGTTAGAGTCCACTTGACCTCTGTATTCATGGAAGAACTAATTTTAATTGTTTTAGTTCTGGTTGCGCTATAATGAATTACTATTTATATTATCTTCCACATCGTCTGTGATGGCATGAGTAAGCCTTTCTTCTCTTTATCTTCAGCACAAAGGACAATGCATGTGTCAGAGCAGCTGACATTTAAATAACTGTAAATGGTACAGATGGAAGGAACACATGTTATTCCAGTCATATTGCCATTCCCTTCTGTTATTCAGAAAAGGTTCGAGATTGAACCTCTAGCTTGGTCATGTTATAATTCTGACTGAATGCAAACACATATGAGGACCATAGTAAGTAATAGTATGGACTTTCCCTGAAGGAAAGTAAGGGTCTCTTCAAGTCAGTGTCAGAAAAAGTAGAGGAAAAGGAATAAACTCAAGAAATACTGAGGATATAGACAAAATAAAATTCTTGCTAAAATATTATCTTGCATGTACATTAGTAGTAGCTGGGAATTCCTTAGTTTGGGATTAAATTGTTTCTACTACCTCCCACCATCTGATTACTGACAGTTTATTTCTCCTACTGGCATTATGCAAAAGTTGACAGCTGATTAAAGGGAAGATGAGTCACTTAAAAAAAAAAATCTTGCTTTAGGTAACAGAAAAAATAGAGAAAATTCAAGATAAATGATCATACAATTGCCTTTACTAAGACATTAGATAACAGTAGCACAAGAAACAGTAATCAGAATCAGTAAAGGATTTTTAAAGAGGGTTAGAAAAAACCACATAATTAGGACAATTAATAACATTGTCTGAAAATAACACCAAAAGATCAACTAATTAATTTATCTTAATGAGAACAATAATGAATAAAGCCCCAGATTTCAAATATATTGGATTAAGTACAGGCAATCTTCAAGAAGTATATTGTTGCCTGATCAACCTGAAATCCACCCACATAACACAAAGTGACATTAGTGCAAGCACTTAGTGGAAAAAGAAACCAAAAAAACAAAAAAAGCAAATTTCCTATAACATGAAAATACAAATTTTAGGTTGCTAATGAGCAAAGGACACTTTAAATCATCTTACAAAAGAGCCTGACCCAATTCCCAGTAAATGTACATGTACCAACATGAACAAAGTTTGGGGTAGGAAAGAAGCAGAGCAGGAAGTATTTAGAACATTGCACTGTGCATCTGAAGCTCAGTTATGGATTTTATTAGCTGACTTGCTTTGCATAAGTAACTTAATTTCTCTAAATCTCTACTTTCTGAAGTGCAAAATGAAGATAAGTAATGTCTACTTCACAAGTTTGTTTTGATGATATAAAGAAATACACATGAAAAGATCTGACTTCGTTTTTGGTAACTATTAAGTCTTATTTTATTAAATATTAATATCATTTCCCCTCTCATCTATGAGCTAGTAAGATGAGGTGGGAAAGCATGGACTTTGAAACCAGGTCACACCACTCTGCCATCGATTGTAACTTCACTTCTCTTAGCTTCAGTCTATCCATTAGTAAAATATAAACAATGTCAACCATACAGGATTTTAAAGAGAGAGTTTGTAAGTGTTTAACAACTATTACCTATGCTACTATTTGTTTTCTATCTCTTTATTCTTTCCCAGAGAAGACTAAAGAGTTTTGATTTGCAGCATCCTAAACTACAGTCAAACCCTCTTTTAAGCCTTTCCAATGCCACGATGTCCTCACTCCAACCTCAAACCTCCCCTGGTGTGTGGACATGTCAGCCTCACCCATCATGTGCCTCCTATGCCCTGGGATGAATGTATTTCAAGATATCTGCAGCTTAACTCATGTGAAAATAATAGAGTGCCTGCAAGATTGTTTTAATGGATTTAGTTTGGATAGACTTTGCCTGTCCAGTAAATCCAGCAAAACCTCACAGCACACTTCATAGCTAGGAAGGATGCTGAGCTTGGCCCTTGCTCTCTTTCTCCCCATTCTCCACAATGGTCTCTCACAATAGGCTTATACACCAAGGCCAGCATTTACATTATTTTTTTATTCATAACCACTTAGATAATTGCAATAGTATACCGATACATTTAAGAAAATAATTCTTTAAAAATTTGGTCTTTCTGATGGTAATGAGAACAATGGGTTGATGCTGAGAATGAATGATGGCAGTATCTTGGTAGGGGCTAGTGATGACGGTGGTGATAGTGATGATGGTGGTATTGGTCATGGTAGTGAGTAGTGATGGTTGTGCAGATTCTTGGTATGCTAGAGGATAAACATATTTGGCTGGTAGCATTGACTCCCATTTTCAAGGGGTAAATAGCCTTACCAATTCCTATTTTGAGCTATTAATACCAGTACATCAGTGAGTGCTGAGTTGGGAAGAGATGGAAATAATCATACCCCATGAGCTGGCAGAAGCCAATCCCAGCACATCACTAGAAATGGTGGTGACAGTAATTGCGGTGAGTGTCATGATTATGGTGATGGTATTGGTGGTGGGTAATGATGATGATGGTGGTGGAGATGGTGATGATTGTGATGGTGATAATAGTGGTGTTAATGATTGCAGTGGTGGGGGTGGTGGTTATGGAGGTGACAGTGGTCATGTTTGCATAACGTTTTATAATATGCAAAGTACTTTTGCCTGAATTACTTTATTTAACTCTGAGAGAAATATTTGTTTAACAACACTTTCGTCCCTTTTTACAGGCTAGAAAGCTGAATCTCAGGGGGCAGTAAAGCTTAGTGGTAAGAATAAGGCCTTGGAGCCAGGTAGCTCTGCTTTAGAATTCTAGCTTTGCCCCTTCCTAGCCATATAACGTTGCAGAGTTATTGTTTAAGCCCAGTTATATCATCTTTAAAATAGTGAAACTAACATATTTAGATCCTTTTAGAATTTTCATGACACTATTAAGATATTGTAATTATTTTTAAATTTGCATGAAATTTTAAGAGATGGGACTACTTGTAATAACAGGAAAATAAATTCCAACTTTCTAGGGGTCATGGTTTCTGTTAAATAGAAGGTATTTTCTAATTGTTTTTGTATTATATTGTTTTGTTTTGGTCTATTGATTTCCTTGATGAATACTTAACAGATGAGTACTTGATCTTCAGGACTGAATAGAGTTTTTATACTTGTTTTGTATAATGGAGGGGAGAGTTTAGCTCTCCTCAAATAGTGCTTGGGAGCATTTGCTAAGAAGAGAGAAGATGGGGAAGAGTGGGGAGGGGAAACAACACAATGGAAACAAGCTGGAATTCAGTGAAACAGGCTGAATAATGGCTGAATAATGGCCAAAGATATCTTGTTCTGATACTTAGAACTTGTAAATGGTACCTTAAAAGAAACAGAGAAATAAAAAAAAAAAAAGGATCTTTGCAGATGTGATCAAATTAAGGACCTCAGCACTAGGAGATTATCTTGGATTATCTGGGTAGGCCCTAAAGTCATCACAGATATCCTTATAAGAGGAAGACAAGAGGGTATTAGATACACATAGAAGAGCAGAAAGTCATGTAATGACACTAGCAAGAGATTGGAGTGATGTCGCCACAAGCAAAGGAGTGCCACCAGCTACCAGAAGTTGTATGAGGCAAGGAATGGATTACCTTTAAATCTTGTGGAGGGATTTTGGCCCTGCCAACACATTGATTTTGTCCCAGCGATACTAATTTAGGATTTCTAGCCTTCAGAACTATGAGATAATAAATATCTGTTGTTTTAAGCCACCAAGCTTGTGGCATTTTGTTACAACAGCCACAGAAAACTAGTGTAAACAGTGTAATAATTCTCAGTGTTTCAGAAGAAGATTTTAGAAATAGGTTGTTTAATATGGATTTTAACATTGTTTGTAATACTTCACCATTAATCCTGTTTTGGCATACCCCTCCTAAAACAAAATGAAACAAAACAAAAACTTCAAATTTAATTGTGCCTACAAATGCTTTACTTAAGTGGATTTCAATTTCTGTTTCATCTTCAAAGAAATGCTAACCTTCACATATAGGGCAAGGAATAGCATCGCAGAGATGGAGCCCAGGAAGCAGAGAGACCATGAACATGTAAGAACAGAGAATTTGAAACTTTGGGAGAGAGAAATTGGTTGTACACAGGCCACAGAATTAGAGGAGGTTCAAATCAATAAATTGAGTGGTGGGGATCACAGAAACAGAAGGCTCCTAAATGGTATATGAGAGACATTGTAACTATTATTTTGTTTTATTATAATGGTTGCTGTTTTCTTAGCTTGGGCTGACATAACAAAATACCATGGAATGTGTGGTTTAAACAACAGATAATTTTTTTCCACAGTTCTGGAGGCTGGAAAGTCCAAGATCAAGGTGCCACAGATTCAGTTCTTGGTGAGATCTCTTTTCTTTGTTCATAGACACTCACCTTCTCCCTTGTGTCCTCACATGGCTGAAAAAGGAAGCTCTCGTGTCTCTTCTTGTCCTCAAAAGGGCGTTGATCCCATCATGGGGTCTCCACCTTCTTGACCTCATAAAATCTAATTATTCTCAAAGGTCCTAACTCCTAATATCATCACATGGAAAGTTAGTGTTTAAAGGCATGAATTTTGGAGGTACACAAACATTCAGTCCATAACACTGAGGTTATTACTTGTTTAAGGCTATGACAGTTGTTAACAGGCAAGGAAGCATGAAATAATGCTAATGAGTACAGAGACTAGAATGAGGGGGAACATAGTTTGAATCTGTGCTCTACTTAATACAAACCATATGTCCTTTGATATATTATTTACCTTTATACTTGAATGTCCTCATACATGAAATGAAGTATCATCTTCCCTTATAAGGTTATAGTGAAGATAAAGGTAAATAAAGCATGTAAAATGCTTAGTACCCATACTGGCATAAAATAATTGTTTATCAAAATGTAACTATTATAATTACAATTCTTATTTATTTTGATGCTCTCAATAAAAATCTAATTTACATTCAAATCTACTTGACTTGCCACTCTTCTTTGTCTTACTAGTATCTTAATTAGAACGTGCTCAGGCACTACCTTCAGGTTGAGATAAAAAATCAAATCAAATTGTGTTGCTCATGGGGGCTAAAGTTAAGCCAGGGAGGCCTGAGGAAGCAGTGTTGAGGAAGTTTCTAAGTCATGGAGAAGAAACAAGCTTGGCTTACCTTTGAACAGGTTAAACTAAACACATGATTATAAATAACAAAGTCAGAACTTTAGGAGTCTGGGAGCAGGTCATAATAGATAATGAAATGGTTATAGGCAAATTAGGATAGATGCTATAAACTGTGATTATATGTCCATATTAGCTATCTGTTTATGTATAACAAATTATACCAGAATTTTTAGCTTAAAACAATAAATATTTATCATCTTACATCTTTTGTGGGTCAGAAATTCAGGAACAGCTCAGCTGGGTGGTTCTGGCTCAAGGTCTCTCATAATATTGTAGTCAAGTTGTTGGCTAGGGCTGTAGAATCCATTTCTATTCTTTTTCTTTTTGTTTATTTTATTTTTTTTTCTTATGTTTGACTCAGACAAGATCCAATAGAATCCATTTATAATCACATGACTGTTGCCAGGAGGCCCAATTTTTCATCACATGGGCTCCTCCACAGGCTACTTGAGTCTTTTTATGACATGGCAACTGGCTTCTCAAGATCAAGTGATGTAAGAGAGATAGTGAGGTAGAAGCCACCATGCCTGTTATTATCTGGTATTGGAAGTGACACATCATCATGTCCACCGTATTCTATTTGTTAAAAGTGAATCAGTTTGAGGTTGCTGTGAGCTAGGCTGACACCACGACACTCTAGCCCGGGCAACAGAGTGAAACTCTGTCTCAAAAAAAAAAGTGAATCACGATGTCCAGTTCTTACTCCAGGGGAGAAAAGTTAGGCTCCACATCTCAAAGGGAAGAGTATCAGATTTGTAGACATATTTCAGAACCACCACAGTGACAAAAGTATAGCCATTCATGATTAAGCAAGCCTGCTGCAATGGACCATGTCAAGCAAATTGCCTGACTCAACTAATAATTCTTTCCATTTATTTCTCACTCTCCTTACTTTCTTTCCTCTTTTCATACTTTTTAATTTCTTTTTATTTCTTATTGATAAAGGTAATTTATTTATTTATTTTGAGACAGATTCTCACTCTGTTGCCCAGGTAGAGTGCAATGGCATCATCATAGCTCACAGCAACCTCAAACTCCTAGGTTCAAGCGATCTTCCTACCTTAGTCTCCCGAGTAGCTGGGACCACAGGCACACGCCACCACCCCCAGCTAATTTTTCTATTTTTAGTAGAGATGGGATCTTGGTCTTGCTCAGGCTGGTCTCAAACTCCTGAGCTCAAGCAATCCTCTTGCCTCGGCCTCCCAGAGTGCTAGGATTACAGGCATGAGCCACCACACCCGGCCAATAAAGGGAATTTAAATCTCTACCAGCATAGAGGAAATATTAAAGGAGAGACAAAACTGTCAGAAATGAAGAATAATTACTCACACTTATAAAATAGAGCGACAATTCACTTAGTTTAGAAAGAGAGCTATTGTTTTTAGGAAACTTTCCTAGGATTAATAAAAATATATTAAAAATCATAATTAGTATTAATAGTAAGGGCTACCCATACCCTAGCATAGGAACATAGAGTAAAGGACTCTGTCCACACAGAGGCTATCTCGTCAGTTACTCCAACCAGAACAGAACTACAGCCTTCTTGTATTAGTCTGGGTTCTCCAGAGAAACAGAACCAATAAGATATATATAAACATATAAGAAAATATTTATTATGAGAATTGGCTCATGTGATTATGGAAGCCCAGGAATCCGTTGATATGACATCTACAAGCTGGAGAATTAGAAAAACTTGTGGTATAATTCAGTCCACATTTGAAGGCCTGCTCAAGAAAAGAGAAAATTCATCCCTCCTTCCTTTTGTCCTATTCACAAAGGTCCTCAGAAAAATTGGGAAATGCCCACCCATACTGGTGAGGATGGATCTTCTTTAGATCCATCTTTGCTTCTTTAGTGAAGCAAAGACTAGTGATTCAAGTGCTAATCTCTTCCAGAAACACCCTCCCAGACACACCCAAGAAATAATGTTTTACCAGCAATCTGGTTTTCCTTAACCCAGTCAAGTTGACACATAAAATTAAACATCATACACCTTTAATTTGGTTGAAGACTAATGTTCTTAAGAAAGAGAAATTGGAGAGTGCTATTAAGAGTGCATTGTAGAGCCTTCAGCGACAACTGTGTTTACTCTGCCCCTTGAGAATTACGTAAAAGTGAATCACAGCCCTGCAAAGAGTTTAACTCCATCTCCAGAAGGCTACATATGTCTATCTAGTTCCATAGCCCTTTTAGTTCCATAGTCACTTTTGGCTTTTAAATCGTGTTGAAATCTCCAAACTTTTATCTTAAATTACATGCATTTTTTTTCCCTCTGTTTCATGCTAGCCCATGTTTCCTTAGTAAATTGAGATGGTCCCAGTCTTTTTACAAACTTAGAACATTCTAGAAACAAATATTTCTGCTAGGAGAACTACTTGGACAATCCACAAGTTAACTCTGTTGGGAGTATTTGGAAAGTGAAGAAAAGAAACACAGGAAATCCCATCGACTGAGTGAAAGCCAAGGAGAATTCGCATGTCCTCGGAAGAGTATGGGCCTCAGACAACACCAATAATTACGGATTCTAGTCAATTTTCAAAATTCAAGTGAGCTGACTTCCTGATGACTCTCACAGAAGGCAGTCATCACATTAAGAGGAAACTTGAACTGCAATCCCTCATTTTCTTTTCATTTTCATGAAAAAAAGTCAGCATAATGGGAACTGATAAGAGAGCCAAATCACTGAAATATGAAAATCACAGAATTAGCATTTATCCAAATTCCTCAGCTGAGCCTATCATGGAAAAAGCTTGTTTTAATCACATCGACTCACTGCTTCGTGACTGTGGAGTTTCTTATGAGCTAAAACACCCCTTATTTTTATAAGCAAAATTAATGACTCAACCAAAGAATGAGATTAGTGGAGCAAAGAGCCTTGGAAGATCTCCAGGAAAAGCCTCCTCAACATTTTTAAGTTGTCACTCCATGAAACAAACCTCAGTGCTAAATCCTTTGGAATTAGTCAATGTAATGATCACCTCCTCATGCCTCTTGTTCTCAGACTCAAAATTGGTCTCTCTTACAAATGTTAGTTTTACTTAAGGGCCAGGGCAGTTTGCATGGCCACTATTGGCCCAATGACTTTGTAAGAAATGCTTTAAGTGAATTATATTCATGGCCCGTGCCTTCGAAGTTCACTGCCACTGTGGGCTTGGCTCTGCCACTGTGGAGTCCAGAAGTTTTCTGTCAGTTAGCTGGCCTGTCTCATTTAAGGATTATTTTATTTTGTTTCTCAGTTGTCTATGTGAAGATATATCTTCATGAGAAAAACTCATTGCACTGATTAGCTGTTTTATTCTCATACTGTTTGTTGGCTGTTAAGCAGTTTTTGGATTATCATTAACTCCATCCCATTGGAAATTACTTGTTTACTCTGATTCTAGGAATGAAAGCTTGGATAGTCAAGATGGTGAAAGCTTTGGATAATCTTTATGAAATATTAGTTTGGCAGAACTGAAGGAGCAATTTCAAGGTGCAAGCCATAGGCATATATAGTAATAGCTCTGCTATGATTAATACAGGCCAGGGCAGGTCATAACATGGCAGAGTTCTATGATCTTTTTCCATCACACTATGCTGCAGACAGCCCAGCTCCTGCATCAACAGACTCAGAGATGCTACTCAAAAATTTCAGATGTGGTTTACCTCAGCATACTTTGTTTCACTCAATGCTGCATTAAAAAAATATCTGTTGCTCTGTCATCTACTTTTGCCCCTTCTCTGCCCCTTAAGCACCCTAATCCAATATTATTTATAAATAAGTTTTCAAGTTCTAAGTGTATCTGTATATAAAGGTATGCATAGATAAATGTATATACTTTAAAATCAACCTTCATTATTCATGGATTCCATATTTGGAAATTTGCCACTTAATAAAATTTATTTGCAACCCCAAAATCAATACTTATGCTATGAGGTCATTTGTGTACATATGCAGAGCAGTGAAAACTTTGAGTCATATGATATGCAAGTTCCCAGCTGAGGCTGAACAAGGTGAAGTCCTGCCTTCTTGTTTCGGCTCTCCCGCTCAAATAAATGTCCTTCTCACAGTATATATATTTAATGACACATTTTTGGTACTTTTTTTTTAATTGGTGATTTCACTGTTTAAAATGGTTTTCTAGTGTAGTGCTAAAGTGCTGTCTAGTGTTCCTAAGTGCAAGATGGCTGGACAGCTGTAGTATGCCCTATAGAGAGAATACACGTGTCAGATAAGCTGCGTTTAGGCATGAGTTATATTGCTGTCGGCCATGAAGTCAATGTTAGTGAATCAACATGTATATTAAATAAGGTGTCTTTAAACAGAAACACACTACTCTGGGATTCAGGTATCATAGTCCATTCAGAAACATAAAACACAAAGAAAAAATACATATACATAATATGAAAAGACAGAGATTTATACTTAATGATCACCTTTCCTTCTTTCTGTTCTTGCTTCTTCTCACCTAATGAAAAGGACTATGTTTTAATTTGATTGTATTTATTGCCAATAAATTATTAATTGCATGTAATCATGTTATTTGGGCTGTTTCATATAAAAAGTACTTATTGTTCAGAGATACATACTAAACTATTTACAGATAAATTGTCATGATGTTTGGGATTTGCTTCCAAATAATGCTAAATCAGTGAGGGGGTGAGGGATGAAGTGGTCTGACACTTTTTGAACCTGGATGATGGATACATGAGATTCATTATTTTCTTATCTCTATTTTGTAGACTTTAGAAATTTTCCCACAGTCAAATTTGCAGAGATGAACAACAAAGTGGCAAGTATCATTCTTCTGTGCCAAAATCCATGCTTAGAGCTTTATATATATTGTTTTAATCAACCCCCACAAGGAATGCATATTTTCTTTCTTAATTTATATTGAAGCAAACTGAAAAATAAATCTCTAATTAATCAGAGATAATATCTACATTTTAAACATAGTTTTCATTCTTTTAATTTTTGTATTATTTATTAGATACATACCTTATAACAACAGTGAATGAGTGTTTTTCTTTTCTAATTTTTTAAATGTTTTTTGGGGGGTCTTATAGTGTATTATATACATTTTAAATATGTATTTTTAGGACTTCTGCGATGGTTAATTTAATCTGTCAACATGATTAGGGTAAAAAATGCCCACATAACTGGCAAAACATTGTATCTGGGTATGTCTGTTGAGGGTGTTTCAGAAGAGACTAGCATTAGAGTCATTAAATTGGGTAACAAAGATCCATCTTCACCAATATGGATGGACATCTTCCTATCTGCTGAGGGCTCAAATAGAACAAAAAAGAGGAGGAAGGGTGAATTCAATCTCTTCTTAAGCTGAGATAACTAGCTTCTCCTGCCCTTGAACACCAGAGCTCCTGGTTTTCAGGTCTTCTAGGACTTGTACCAGCAGACTCCGTATTCTCAGGCCATTAGCCTTAGACTAGAAGCTATATCAGCTTCCCTGGTTCCCAGGCCTAATTCAAATTCAGATTGAATTATACCACCAGATTTTCTGGTTATCCAGCATACATAAGGCATATCATGGGACTTCTCAGTTTCTATACTCATTTGAACCCATTCCCATAATAAATCTCTTCTTATATATCTCTACATCTACATCTCTATCTATATCCTATTGGTTCTATTTCTCTGGAGAACTCCAATATAGTCTCCTATTCATGTGCCTCATCAGCAGAAGTCTCAACTGCTAGGATCATATTTCTGGAACTAATATCTGGAAAGCAAATGTCTGAGATAAAGTTTTGCTCAAGAGTTCTAGAACTCAGATCTAGATATGAAAGATACAAACATTCAAGTCCTATGGGGGAAGATTGTGGGAAGGTTCTACTCAGCCTTAAAAAATATATAGCAGCACAATTCACAATTTCTAAGATGTGGAAACAACCCAAATGTCCAACAATTCATGAATGGATTAGTAAAATGTGGTATTTGTATACCATGGAGTATTACTCAGCTATAAGAAATAACGGTGATATGACATCTCTTTGGTTCTCCTGGAGAGAGTTGGAACCCATTCTATTAAGTGAAGTATCCCAAGAATGGAAAAATAAGCACCACATGTACTCACCAGAAAATTGGTTTCCCTGATCATCACCTAAGTGCACAATTGGGAATAACACCAATTGGGTATCGGACAGAGGTGGAGGGTGGGGGGAGGGGATGGGTGTATATCTACACCCATGAGTGTGATGCGCACTGTCTGGGGAATGGACATGCTTGAAGCTCAGACTCAGGGGGATGGGGGAGGCATGGGCAATATATCTAACCAGAACTTTTGTTAGATATATCTAACCCATAATAAGCTGAAATAAATATATATATATATATAAAACAATGATTTTTCTTTCTGAAATAAATTTCACCATTATTAAATTAGAATCATAATATATTAAAGCATCTGAAGTCCCCTAGATATCCAATCTTCTTATATTTCAAGAAAATAATTTTCAGAGACAGAAAGTATCTAAAAGTGGAGACCACATCTCTTAATTTCCAGACATAATCTCTTTCTATTATCGCACATAGATTTATTTACACAATGCTGAAAAATCTATCAGAACTCTAGGAACTTGGAAGAATAAATGAATGTGCATAAACACGTACATGAACACAGACACACTATGCACACAAACACAGATTAATATAAGACATTTAAATTAACTAAAATGTTCCTTACCTTAAACCAGAATAGGCATAGGTCAGCTGGAGATGGTTTTATCTAAATCTGTTTTCAAATCTATAATTAAATCCCTGCACACTGGCAGCTACACAAAATATCACCCTGTGGTATTACCTTTGGTTAAGGATTAATTAGATTAAAAGCTTCTAAGACTAATTCATTGAGATAAGAAATGATAATTTAGGAGTCTATAAAACAGAACTCTTCTTACCATATTGCTTTTCCAAAGAAAGCTTTAATTCTCTCTCTTTAGTCAAATGTAAAAGTATCTTTTCAGCTTAAAATATCTACTGAGGGAAGAAAAAAATTCTATTGAGAGACCATATCTACTTAACACAGAAAAATATTCCACCATGTAATTAAAACATTAAATATGAATAACATAAGTTAGAGGCATACCAACACAGATGCTATGAGTCAATGTAATGCCCCTGTCTATTTTTCTAAATCTCAATCATCATTTGCTAACTTAGATGAATATTTCTTTCCAGGATAAAAAAGGAAATAAAACCAACATTACAGCAGTACCAAAAACAAAGGCAAACATACCTTAAAAAACAAATCTGCTTGCAAACTGCTTTTAAAAATTATAGTGAATCAGTGTTAGCTACTAATGAACTGCATTGCGCTTTAGCATTTACAGTTTGCACATATTGCTCTGTACTTACGTAAAAGCTTCAAAAACAGTAGCCTCAAAAACAGGAAATAGGTAGGGAAGAACTGGTATGGCACTTGCACAGTAATAGAACTCAACAGAAAGTTACAGAAAAAATACATACTTAAAGTTCTAACACATGATAAGGGTGATATTATAAACCAATCAGAAAAGAATGCAATTGTCAGTATATGGATTAATGAAAATTTGAAAAAAAATCCATGAGTAAAATTTCACACCATATATCACAATAAATTTTAGAAAAAAATATGCATGTAAAAACACCACATGATTTAGAATATATAAAAATTGCTTTTCTATAAGTTGAGAGGTAAGGAAATCATTATAAACATTATACCAAAGGAACAGATGACAAAAAGATTGATTGATTTGACTGTTTAATGTGGATATTTTCTTCATGTTTAAAATTTCTGTAAATAAAACTCAAAGAAAAAAATGTATCAAACATAGCAATCAAGTTTTTTATGTTAATAACAGATGAAAAGTTTCTAAAATTATAGAAATGTTTCTATATCTGTAAACATATGAGCAAAGGTATGGAATAGCAATTTATAAATGAAGAATTTTTAAGTGCCAATAAACACTAAACGGTATATCAACTTGAAAAGTAATCAAAAATATAAGTTAAAACAATCAAATATGATTTTCATTTATAAGATTGAAAAAAGAAAATATAAATTGTGAAAGGGAGTATCACCTCCTACCCATTCTCATAGCCAGCTAATAGAAGTTCAAATTGATCTAAACTTTCCTCAGAGAATGTTGTCAAAATGTATGAAAAATGCAATATGTAGCAATTTCACTTTGGGAATTTTTTTCTCCAAAAAAATAATCAAAATTACAATAATCACAACAAACACTAATATGCTAGTAACACTATTACTATGTGTCATGCACTGTATTTAGCACTTTACCTACATTAGCTCATTTACTCCTTACCACAAGCCTGAGAGGTAAGTCCTATTATCTATCACAGTTTACAGCAAGAGAAATAGAGACACAGAGACAGTGTAAGAAACCGGATCCTGCTCTGCTCTTCCTTTTTTCTTTACTTTCTATTACTAGCCCCAATTTTTAATGTCCCTGTTATTCTAATTAGCCATAATTGAGGATATTCTGCTATATTCAAAAACAACATTATAAAATTTTAAAACAAAAATATATACATGCATGTATATGTATAAACATGTGAACACATGTATAAATATATGTGTGTATATACACAATATATGTTTACATGCATTTAAATTTTACATGAGATTTCACTATTGGAGAACGATTAATATATGGGGGATATTTTCTACCATATGTATATATAGCAATTGTTTGAATATCTTTGATTTTTAGAACGTTCTTATAGCCAAAGAAACTAAAGACTAGTTGTAAAATATGACTAAGTTCTGATTCCTAAATCTATGTTTGTTTTTTCCTAGACCTGGAGATGTGCTGGAGCCAGCCAGGACCAATTCATGAGAGTCAGCTGTTAAATTTTCTTAAAAATTGTGAACCATTATTTAAAATTGAGTTACATAAATTTAAAATTAAATACAGGAGATAAATGCTCAAAATTCATATTTCATAACAATTTGACTATAATGTACTGAACGTTATTTCTGTCTATTATATCTGTATAGTAGAAATATTGTAAAATGGTATCCCATTGTGCATTTTTTTAAATTTTGAATTTAGTGATGTCCCGTTGGTAGCATGAAACTTGGTGTGGCTGTAATATTTTCATCAAAGACATCAGCAAAGTCTACAAATCAGAGTGTGATTTATTGTTTTGCTGATTGGGTAGATTTAAGAAAGTGTTGAAGAAAATGTAAACAAAGCAGAGTAACTTTCAAACTGTAATATAATAAGGCTTTATTCCTAATTTATTTGACCAATTCCAAATCCATATTATTGAACAGATGACCTGTAATAATTTGAGTCTAAAATTTATGATAACATTAATAATTCTTCTTATTAAGTGAAGACATGACCATTCAGGTCAAAGATGTTTGAAATCCATATATAAAGGCTTGATTATTGTTCAAAATAACAGTAATTACCACCTAATTTAGGAAATTAGCTGCATTGGTTAAGTGTTAATGTTTTGTACTTTATATTTTTTGTACTTGTGATTCATTTTTAGTGTTTGCTCACTTAAAACCACCAAAGATAATCTATTTTAGTTTAGCACAATTATTCATAAATAACAATAAAAGTTGCAACCATATCAATACCTACAACATGGAAAGCTGCTTCGATATTAGTGTGGTGCAAACATTGCCATTTAGAACTTGAAACAAAGTACCAAAGGCTTCTCATTAGCATGTGAGGTTTAGAAAATTTCATGCTGAAGCATCATCACAAATTACACATACAGATTGCTAGATGTGAAAAAACTAAATATACAATTAGGGATAAGAAGATCAGCTGAAAAAATAATGAACAAAAAGAATATGGCTTCCTTCTTTCACACCATAGTGACTTCTTGGGCTGAGGCTAAGGGTCCACAATTACATGATTTGATACTTATAGCTTCTCTAGTACTTCCCTCTGCCAGTAATGCATGCCCCACCCCCCACCATGTCCTGGGAAAGCCTTATTCATTTTTGCAATCTCAGATAAGCTTCACCTTCTCTTAGGAAGTCATCCCTACTCTCCACCGCCTCCCAACATACATATATTGGGAGCCCTTGTCCTCTATTCAGACTTTATCATAATCCCCTGTTGTGTGTTAAACTGTATCCACCCCCCAAAGTATGTCTAAGTCCTAATACCTGGTACCTGTGAATGTGACCTTATTTGAAGATAGGGTTTTTACAGATGTAGTCATGCTAAAATAAAGTCATACTTGATTAGAGTGGGCCCATAACTAGTATCCTTATAAGAAGAGATAAATTTGGACACAGACAGACATGCAGGGAGATTGCTAGGTGATGACAGAGGCAGGGATTGGAATGATGCATTTACAAGCCAACAAAAGCCAAGGACAGCCGGAAACCATCAGAAGCTAGGAAGAGGCAAGAAAAGATCCTCCTCCAGACCCTTCAGAGGGAGCATGGTCATGCCAACCCCTTGATTTCAAGATTCTAGCCTCCAGAACAGTCAAAAAATTAATTTCTGCTGTTTTAAGACACCCAGTTTGTAGTACTGTGATCTCTCAGCCTTAAGAAACAAATACATTCCCTAGTACTCTCTCCTCATTCATTAATTCAACAAATTTTACTAAATGCTGACTACATGCCAGGCAGGATATGTGCTTACTCTCTTCTTACTTCCCTACTACTCAATACAACCCTTCAGGACAGGCACTTTATCATTGCATTCTCCGTAGCCTGCACACTTCTATGCACAGAAGAGGGTGCTAATAAATAATTGTTGATTAAATGAATAAACATCACTCTTGATTTTTCAAAGTGAGATTGTTTTTAACACATTGACTGCCACACTAGAAAAAAATTTTCCTTGGGGCCATGTGTTTTATTACAAAACAGAATAAAAACTTCGAAGACAGAATGATCCTAATTTAATGAAAAATTTGTTATTTTGTACTATTTTCTGTGTGTGAGTTATATGCAATTAACACATTAACTGCCATGTGAGTTGTGTTTAACTCATGCTAGTTTTGAGCCCAGGGCCCCGTGAAGCATATACAACATCCACGAAATGGCACCATTGTTTCATCAATACATATTTCCTTATCCAGAACTACAGCAACCTGAAACCTTTCAAGAAGATGATCAAGAAGTGGCTGAATCTCAAACAGATGGTCACCAGTAGGACATTCGTCATTGTTAGAGAAATACCACAATTTCAGAAGCATTTCTAAGTGGTTACGTGATGTAAGCTTTTTCACTGAATTGCCATACAAAATGTTTTTGACCAATAGTCCAGAAATCTTGGTTTCTTGCTAAGGCCCATCTAAAACAGTACTCCCCAAAATAACAGATTTTTCATTAAGTTGGAAAGAGTGGTTTTGTTTTCAAAGCTTTTATTCTATTTTCATAATAAAATACCGTGGCCCCAAAGGAAAAAAAAAAATTTTCTAGCGTGGCAGTATGTTGAATTGTCAATATTAATTGTAACAATAAGAACTTCAATAAGATTTTCATGAACCAACTGCAGGGTTTTTCACAGGGAGCCACCCATCACGTAACATGTGTGCTATAGCATGGCAGTGTAAGTTGCCTGTGCACCACACAGCTACCAAGGTAAAGAGACATGTGAGTTCCATATGCATCACGAGGCCCCGGGCTCAAAACCAGCATGAGTTAATACAACTCACATGGCAATTAATGTGTTAAGGATGCTGTATCTCCCAGTGAGGAGTGATATTCAAAGAAATTTTGAAAGCTGAGGAAAAAGGGGAGCAGTCTTTTAATGATAATCACAAGTCTAAAGTAAAAAAAAAAGAAAAAAAAAAAAGAACAGAATATGTGCATTTTAAACAAAGAGATCTTAGGGTTTTTTGTTGTTGTTCTCATCAACTATGCAAATAAAATGTCATTTCTCTTTGATTGTATGAATCTTCTTTGCTTCATCAACATAAAAACAGCCAAATGGACTTTCAATGAACTTGAAGGAAATGTTTGTGAAGGCCTGAGAAATAGTACAGCATAACAGACAGACTCTGAAGTCAAAATTTGAATTTTTGCTCAGACACTCCTGAGGTATAACCTATAGGAAGCATTAATCTCTCAAGACCTGTAGTTCTTCACCTATAAAATAGGATTAATATGTATATATTATACATACAGCCTATGTGAGGATTCAAAAAAAACTATTTTTAATACAATGTCTTGGATATAGTAAATGCTTGAAAAAGGTTATTGATTTATTTCTATTGTATTACTGTCATTAATACTTGACTTCTATAATTGTTATGGTTATAAATCTTGGTAGCAGTCTTTGTCCATCTGTGCTGCTATAACAAAATATTTGTGATTTGGTAATTTGTTAAAGAATAGAAATTTATTTCTCATAGTTTGAGAGGCTGGGAAGTCTAAGATCAAGGGAATGACATTTGGTGAGGGCCTTCTTGCCATACCTCACTTGGTAGAAGGTGTAAGGGCAAAAGGGAGACTCATGCTATGTCATCTCATGGCAAAAGAGCGGAAGAGAGTGGACCTAATCCTGCAGGCCCTTTTTATAGAGGCATTAATTCATTAATGGGGCAGAGCCATCATGACCTAAATACCTCCCATTAGGCCCCACCTCCCATCACTGCCACACTGGGGATCATGTTTCCAACGTATGAATTTTGGGGGACACATTCAGACCATAGTAGAGATCTTTAGATATTCGCATTAACTCAGAAAGATAAAATATCTAAGATCCTAGAAAACAGCTGAGATCGTCGATTTATTAATATTTACTGGACAATTGCAAAATTGCAATTGCAGTGTCAATTGCAAAATTAAGTATAAAAAGATGGCTTTTACTTTCAAGAAACAGTCTACTTTTGATCAGCATTCAAAGACTAATTTTAAGTATCTAGTAGCACTGAAATATAAATAACATGGTTGGAGAGAGAGAGAGAGAGTGAGAGAGAGTGTTCCAGGATTCACTGGCTCCTGACTTTCCCTGGAAAACAATTGTAACTCCTTAGCTAAACACAAGACTCTTTACATTCTCACTTCTACTTTGGTAGGGGTGGGGGTGGGGATGGGGATTTGTATCTCCTACCTTATATTTCTCTTTTTATTGGTTTTGCTTCCTTTGTTTCTTTTTCCTTTTTCCTTCTTTTGCTGCTTCTTTGAATGGATTCTGTTTATAAAATGTCATTTTTCTCTCTCCTGGGTGGAAATTTATAAATTCTATTTCTATTCTTTTTGAGATTAACTTTTGTATTTTTAAAATACACTTTTGTAGCTTAAAATTGGTAGCTGTAACATAACACTGGGAAAATTGAAGGATGTTACAATACTTCAAACTAGTTACTGCTACCTACTACTTGCCCCATTCTTGGTTTTCTATATCATGGTTCTTTTTTAACTATCCAATAAGATATTATTTTATATAATCATTTTAATTAACTTGTTTGTTCTCTACTTTTTTTTTTTTCCTTTTGGCTCACCACTCCTACTTGTATCTCATATCTTTTTCTGGGAATATTCACCCAGAATACTTTTAATAAAGTCCATTCAAAAATACATCCTTTAGAAATGCATATATTGAAGTGCTGTAAGTGGCAAATGCTGTTTTTAATCTGATTCTTATTCTTGAACATAGTTGAGCTGGTAGTCATTTTTTCCTTGGACCACTTTGAAGATCTCACTTGCTTGTCCATTGTTGTTAACACCTGCACCAGAATGTTTATAGCAGCACAATTCACAATTGCAAAGATGTGGAAACAACCCAAATGCCCATCAATTCATGAATGGATTAGTAAAATGTGGTATATGTATACCATGGAGTATTACTCAGCTACAAGGAATAACAGTGATATGGCATCTCTTTGGTTCTCCTGGAGAGAGTTGGAACCCATTCTATTAAGTGAAGTATCCCAAGAATGGAAAAATAAGCACCACACGTACTCACTAGCAAATTGGTTTCCCTGATCATCACCTAAGTGCACATTTGGGAATAACACTAATTGGGTATCGGACAGAGGTGGGGGGTCGGGGGGGATGGGTGTATACCTACATGATGAGTGCGATGTGCACTGTCTGGGGAATGGACACGCTTGAAACTCAGACTCGGGGGGATGGGGGGGCATGGGCAATATATATAACCTGAACTTTTGTACCCCCATAATAAATTGAAATAAAAAAGAAGAAGTCAAATTGAAGTCTATCATTTTATCCAAAGTAATCTAATTTTTCTCTTTATTGGATTTAAGATATTTTATTTGTCTCTGGTATATGGCAGTTTCTCTATGATATGCCCTGTTGCAAATTTCTTTTTATTTTAATTGAGATTTACCAGGCTTCCTTAAAGTCAGAATTTATGTATTTAATCAATTTTGAAAATTATCTACCATTATTAATTTATTATTAAAGTGTTCATAATAAAGTTATTCAAGTCTTATTATCTCTCCCTCCTTTTTGTTCTTCACTTCTGGAACTCTAAAGATGTACATGTTAGATCCTTACCTTTTGTCCTCCATGTCTCTTAACTATACTTGCTTAGTTTCTGTATATTGCACTCTGTGCTGTATTCTGTGTACTCTCTTTGGTCTTTTTTATTTCCCAATTCCCAATTCATTTTAGCATTTTCTATTCTGCCATGTTACACATCCATCAGTTTGGTGATCTTTTCTTCTCTTTGTTGTTTATGCTAACCCTTGCTCATGGTTTCTTATTTCCCACATGTTTTTTTAAAAGTTTTATTGTGAGCTTATATTCACATCTATGTTCCATTATAAGAAGTCTTTAGAAATAACAAGATAAAATTATTTCCTTCTTTGATAAATTTTGCTTTTGATTTGCCAGTTGCCTTTATAGGCTTCTAATCTGAACAACCTATATTTGATTTTTTATTTGCTTATAATTTGAGGACTCCAGTAGCAGTATAAATTTGAACCCTAAATCTAAATAAGATCACAATTTTTCATGGGAGTTGTTTTATTATTATTTTGCATCTAGATCCCGGGTTAAGTTATAATCATAATGTTTCTCTCATTTCCTTTGCTGATTAACAGATATTTTCTTGCTTGATCTTTCAGTGAAGTATAGCACTTACGTGTGGCAATATTTGCGAGTCTCATTTCCATCTTCCCAATGTGGTAAGCTTAATAAAAGCATAAATAAATTTATGAATAAATGAATTATTAATGAATGAATGTACAAAATTTGGAATTGGGAAGTACCAGGTTAGAATTCTGGCTTTTATATTTTAGTTTATCTGTGACCTACAAAAGGCTTTTTGTTACAAGTTTATTTTCTCTATTTATAACATAACGATGAAAATTTCTGTCTGTAGTTATCAGAATTATTTTGATTTCAAATAACAGACTAAAAACAAACTGATAATGACAAAGAGAAAAAGTTATTGGCATGCAATTGAGAAAGCCAATGAAAAATTAAAAGTATTTCGTGGACGTAAGTGATTGATACATTCTTTCTTTCTGCATCTCTATCTCTTTCCTTCTCTCCTTGTACAACTATTTTCCTTTTGCTTGGTTCTATTATCAGATAAAATTTCCAAACAATGGCTACCAAAAAGTGTACCTATTTTCTATTTATGGTACCCCAGGACTCATTGGATATGATTTTCCATGCTTGTATCAGATAGATATCCCTGAGTCAAAGGATAAAGTTAGTAAGGTCCAAACCATATGGCCTGAGCAGGGAGAGTTGGTTTTCCGACGGAAATCAGGGCCCTGTTACAAGGAGGAGAAATGAATGTGAATAGACAAAAACAACAGTAATCCACTTCACCAACACATAGGACTGCCGTGAAGACAAAATGATGTAATGATAGGAAGTTACTATAATACTAATAGCAGTAATACTACAGTACAGTGGTAGTTGTCATAGTACAGTTATCCCTAGGTATCTCTGAGGGCCTGGTTCCAGGACCTCCTGTGGATAGCAAAATCAATGGATGCTACTGTTCCTGACATAAAATGGCATATTTGCATTTAACCTATTCACATCCTCCTATATACTTTAAATCATCTCTAGATTATTCATAATATCTAATAAAATATAAATGCTATTAAATAATTGTTATACTGCATTGTTTAGGAATAAGGTCAAGAAAAAATAGTCTGTACACGTTCTGTAGAGAAGCAATTTTTCCTCCTGAATATTTTTGATCCACAGTTGTTTCTGTAGAACCCACAGGCATGGAGAGCCGACTGTACTACAACTTGTAGTAGTAACAGCAGGTAGCAATAATATTAACAGTTCTGGGCTTTCATGTTGATGATTAAATCAGAAGAGTGGATAATTTTTATTCTTTGTATCATTAAGTATAACATCTGGCACATATTAGATACGCAGAACATTCATGTTAAAACAGTAAGAAAATAAATGAATAAATTAAAAATATCCTAAGCATCTTAATTTAGTGGGTTTTGAATATTTCTAGCTACAGAAGAGTTTTTCTTATTTGTTTTCCAAAGGTACTCATTTGACAACCTCACCCTCTCAACACCCCCAAGATGGGAAAGTAAAGTATTCTTTTGTGCTCCTGAAGTAGGTCACTATGATAGTGTTCACCAGGAGACACAAGGGAGGCAATTACATCTGAGAAAGCAAGGTTCTTGAATTAAAAAGACTAAATTTTACACTAAATGTTAAAGGAGTGGGTAGGGTGCCAAATATATACATCTTAACTGGGAGAGACCTATATGAATCAGAATTTTCTTTTACCTTAATCTGAGAAGTCTTTTTATTAATAAAAGAAATACATGTGGTTTTAGTCACCCTAAGTATTTTCCGTACCTCTTTTCCCTGCCAGTTAGTTACCAACTTGTCTTTAAAAAAGATCAACTACCTTGATGCTGGTTAAACTCTTGGGTTATATTTGTGAACATCTACTATTTTTCAATTGTAAATAATATTAATAATTTTGAAACTATATTTTCACATTTATTTGGAGTGTAATATTTTCTTTGTGGTGTGTTGTCACTATTATAATTAGATTTGTTGTGTTGTTGTTCACTGCATGTAGCTAATTTTTCTATTAAAATCCTCATGTCCACCATCAGGACAATATTTATTCAATGCCTACTGGGCAACTTGCCCAGATTTTATTTGGTTTTATCCTCACAAAACTCCAAAGTAGGCATCACTACTAATTTTCTTTAATGAGACTTTTTAGTCCAAAGAATATAGGTTAAATAGCCCAAAGACTCACAATTTCTAATTCTTCATTTGAAATCCAGGCATGTTTCATTTTGAAATCCTAATACTTCTTTTGACAACAGATTCATGGAATAAAAACCTCTGAGACTCACAGATGCCAATTAGCCCTGTCTATAAAGAATTTGTATTAAAATTGATGTAATATAGTTCTAGTGTAAATAAATTTACACTAGATAATACAACTAGATGATACAACTGCATAACTGGGACAGAAAGTACAAGATACTCTAATAGATGTTGATGTTTTACATAAAATATGAATATCAGCCACAAAGTTTTTCTTATCTCTCCTGAAAGATTTAAAATTTACTACTTCCTTGGTGTAAAATTTTTCATAATTTCAGTGATTATCTTTGAACTCTACTATGTTTAAATGCATATCAATGAGTTGGATGAATATAGCTGTAATTGGAGTAATACATTTTCCTAATTTAATTTTTTCTTATTTATTACTCCACAGAAAGAAATGTCATTAACCCACTCTACATTCAGCAAACAGGTTCAAGTCTGGTTCTGCTGCCCTTGGTTTGTGTTCTTCCCTTATTTCCACTTTAACATATCCTTTACCATGAGCTTAAAGTTACCTTACTCCTTTCTCTTTCTTCTACCAATCCTGTATGCATTTGCCAGAAGACAGTCCTTACTGCACTGGCAGTCCTTGACTCTTAGTGAATAGGTGCTCGCTTATCTGTTGAGTGGAAGGAAGTTCCCCTGTGGAGTCCATTGGGGCTTCCTAGTTTTAGGCTAGGGGTTCTTTAAATGTATCATGACTGAATAACTAATTAGTTACATAGCATGGCTTGAGTTTTACCTTGCATTAAATATTTATGGGTTTACCTTAACCTGGTCTAAATTGATAGAGACTTGATGAGGCAACCTCCAACACCCCACCTCCATTCCAGTTTTAATGCTGTTTTTGTTTTCTCTTTCGAAAATGTAGTTCTGATCCCATGCCTACCTGCTCCCAAACCTCAAAGGATATTCTACCATCCCCAAATCTCCCCAGCAGCAGAGGTCACTAAATTTCTACACAAGAAAATAGAGGGTATGAAAACAATTTAACAAGTCATAAAGAGCCTATGCACTTCTCTTTCTCCCTCTCTTTTTTACTTCTCATATCTATTATATAACCTATAAAATAATTCTAGAAACACAGAAATTGTATTGGTTCCAATGATCTCATTTCTGTCTTGTTTCCATTCCCACTTTCATGGTCCTAATTTAGACCCTCATCATATTTCATTTGGGCTGTTTCAAGATCTTCCTAATTCACTTACCTGAATTTTACTGCTCTAGCTCCAGTCCATCCCTCACCTTATAGCCAGTGGGATCTTTTTAGCAGAAAAATTTGATCACATTCCTTTCCTTTGTGGGGACCCACTTGGAACCCTAGAGTTGTTATGAAGATTATTTTAAGCTGAAGACATTTGAGATCCAATAGATGCATAAAGAAGCCTTCTCAGAGCTTCCTTTATCTGACTAAATGCAGCAACTTCTGAGAAATGAATCAAGTGACCATAGATTCCTTCTTGAGGGTGGGTCTGCTTCCAGGAGGAAGACCAACAATAAACCTATCATCAATTCCCTCTCAGGGGAGTTTTATTGGCCCAGAAGAGATGGC
Source organism: Varecia variegata (assembly GCA_028533085.1). Classification (NCBI taxonomy): domain Eukaryota; kingdom Metazoa; phylum Chordata; class Mammalia; order Primates; family Lemuridae; genus Varecia; species Varecia variegata. The sequence continues at coordinate 132,091,732 of CM052438.1, read as the reverse complement.
AAGTCCACTTGTACCTGCATAGACAAACATTAGAACAAACTTTCATAAGTGCCATTTGTTCTCCTAAAACCCTTTGTCTTTCCTGAAGACACCTCTTAGTTCTCCACACTCCCTTACTAAGTTAGGTATATAAGCTTCTAACTTTAACCATTTAACAGCTAGCTACTTCTTCTTTTAGCCTCATGTGCATAAGAATAAGCTTTTTTCCCTCCCTAACACTTCCTTATCCTGGCTGTTCCTCTGAGATTGGGCAGCTGCCTAAGTCTCCAGCCCTTCCCCTGCTCCTCCTCTGTTCCTGCTACACCAAATCCCACTGGGCAGACAACCTGTGTGCTGGCCTTAGTCTCCTTCATGTCTGTCAAACAATCTCTGCTTGTGAATCAGGAAAACTATTTATTGTTCAAAGTCCTGTTCTGATCCTTACCTCATGTTTGAAGTTTTCATTATTGCTCTCTGTCAAGATCAAATTATTCTCCATTCCTCTGAACTATCCACATCCTGAATGTAATTTTTCCCTTTGCTCCTATCTCATAGTTACTTGTGGTATTAGGGTTATTAGTAATTATTAGTCTCATTTTTATCTTATAACTCTTCAAGCCAAGAAAAAAAAAATCAAAAGATGTTTCTGAATACTGCTATGTACCAGGAATTGTAACTGGGAGATAGCGTAACTAGACAGACATCTTGCTCTTCTTGACATGTATAGGTTACTGATTGTTTTACTCATCTTTGTTACTCTGAGGTAGAGAAAGCACAAAGATATATTTATTAAATGGATGAGGTATACCATCTTGTAAATAGATGGATATGGTATGAACCATGAAGAGGATTCAATCTCATTGTTTTAAAATTAATTTAATTATTTCTTATTGGATTGGACCAGTATTTCCAGAAGCTGAACAATCAATGCCATCTCCGTGCCAAACTCCTAAAGGGAAGATAATCACTCATTTGAAGGACTGCAATGTGCTCAGAGATCTGAAAGGCAGACAGGCAGACACGCCTCAGGGCATCTCACCCACCCACCCTACAAGAAGCTCTCCAGAGGTGTGTTCACAGAATTCTATAGATTCTATTATAGCCATGTCTAGACTTGCCTTGAATAGCTCTGATAATAGCAAATCCCTCACCTTCCATCAAAAGTTGTTCCATTAATAACTGTAAATTTTTTTTTTAGCAACTAAGGAAAAAAATTGTGTTTGTATAGACTTTCAACAACTTGCTATTTCCTTTTATTGATAAAATAAAGACTAATCTTTACAAAAGTAAAAAAGTGAAATTCCAATATACTAAATGACAAGGAAAAAAGGTATTTCTTCTATTCCTGATACAATAACAAGACTGAAGTTCAACATCATTGTTTTACAGGTGGGGTACTGAAGTCCAGGGGAGGAAAAATTCTACCCAGTCGAGCTGGCTCTTTGGTGGACTAGACAGGACCATCCGCCAATCTCCCAGCTCTCCTTTCCACAATTCCATCTCGTCTAAGAGCTTTATCTAGGCAAGATTTCATCAGGTTTTTTGTCTCTCTCACCTTTCAACAATCTCCATATTAACCTATACTATGTTATACTTGTTTTTGCAACAATAAAATTCAGTGATGTTAATGTATTTGCCACACGTCCCCTGTCACATTCTCCATTCTCCCTCCAGCCTAGCCAGGTACATGGCCATCACTAATTTAACACTTCTCATTACCCTGAGAATAGCTTTTCTCTTTCTGACAGGTTCCTAGGGACCTTTGAAAGATTTACACAATGGGTTTCAATGTAGGACTCTGAGAAACAGAGGAGGGGAGAAAGATTTAGGGAATATGATTATAGTCATACATCATTTGACTGTTGAGAAATATGTCCTCAGGCCATTTCATCCTTTTGTGAACATACAGTAACAATGGGATATGATTACAGCAACCTAGGTCAGAGCCTATTGCTACTAGCTTGTTACTGTGCTGAATACTGTAGGCAATTGCAACACAATGGTAAGTATTGGCATATCTAAACATAAAAAAATACAGTGAAAATACTGTATAAGAGATAAAAATAATATACCTGTATAGGGCACTTACTTTTTAATTTTTTTTATTTCAGCATATTACAGGGGTGCAAATGTTTAGGTTATGTATATTGCCCTTGCCCCACCCAAGTCAGAGCTTGAAGTGTGTCCATCCCCCAGACGGTGCGCACCGCACCCATTACGTATGTATATACTCATCCCCACCTCCCCGCTCCCATCTGCCAGACACCCAGTGAATGTGATTGCTATCTGCACACTTCAGTGTTGATCAGTTAATACAAGTTTGGTGGTGAGTACATGTGGTGCTTGTTTTTCCATTCTTGGGATACTTCACTTAGTGGAATGGGTTCCAGCTCTACCCGGGATAATATAGGAGGTGCTATATCACCATTGTACTCCATGGTATACATATACCACATTTTATTAATCCACTCCTGTATTGATGGGCATGTGGGTTGTTTTCATATCTTTCCAATTGTGAATTGTGCTGCTATAAACATTCGAGTGCAGATGTCTTTTTTATAGAATGCCTTTTGTTCTTTTGGGTAGATGGGGCACTTAACTTTGAATGGAGCTTGCAGGATTGGAAGTTGCTCTAGGTGAGTCAGTGAGTGAGTGGTGAATGAATATGAAGGCCTCAGATGTTACTGTGCACTACAGTAGACTTTATAAACACTGTACACTTAAGCTACACAATTTATTTACAAAAATAATGTAATTGCGCTATGAGGTTACAATGGCTATGATGTCACTGGGTGATAAGATTTTTTTAGCTCCACTATAATCTTATGGAACCACATTCATATATATGGTTTGTCTTTGACTGAAATGTAGTTATGCAGCACATGACTGTATACTGATCTACAAGAATCCAGAGAAAGGAGAGGGGCAGAGGCTGAGATCCTTTTTGGCCAGGAGAAGACAGACTTTTGGTGGTGGAGGGTGGGGATGGAGAGATGTCCAGTGAGGCTCCAGAGGGTGCTGACTGCAAGGTGAATAAGAAGGGACAACTGGACTTATGGCTTAACTCCCCTTTATAAGCAAATACAGAGAGAAATTTTGTTATTATTGTTGTGGTTAGCCACTGTTTCTATAAACATGGCTTTGCTATAAAACCTTTGGATTTATTTAGGCTAAAGTAGATAAATTAAAATTCTTGAATAAGTAGGTTTAAATGCATTCAGGAATATTATATTCTAGACCAGGGGTTGTCAAGCTGTGGCCTATTTTTGTGTGGCTCATGAACTAACAATGAATTTCTACATTTTTAAAAGGGTTATAAAAACCACCACCACAACGAAGTAAATGTCAGTCAAATCCTGAAACACTATCATCTGGCCCCTTTGCAAAAGACATTTGCTGATCTCTGTTCTACACAGAGCAATGAAGGCTTCTTTACATTTTTCTAAATATTTGTATTTCAAGATTTCCCTTGTAAACAAGTCAGGACATTAGCCAGATGTAAAAGTTGGGACTTCAGAGCCACCCTGTGACTATATCCTAAGTGAGACAGGCAGTCAGGGATGGTTAGAGCTGGGGGACCAGGTCGGCGCTTGCCATGAGATACGAATGCAGAGATTGTGAGGACCCTGTGGCTGTTCTGAAGAGGCTTACAAAGTAAGGGGAGAAGATCCAAAGTGGAATGTATGCTAAATTTGGGACGCATTTCTTAAAAAGGGATCTGTTAATATTTGTATAAGAGCCACCAAAGGCTTTGGCATTAGACTAAAGTTAATAGCTTTGAAATAAGTCACATGACTTCAATACACAGTTTCTTTGTTCAGAAAATGAAGATTGATACTTATTTTATAATATTGTTATGAAAATTAAAATACTGACCTGAAGGAGCTCAGGAAATTTCACCGGAAAGTGTAATGAGCTTCCCTTCCTCTTCCTGTTATATCAATATATTGCAGAATGCAACCAGACCTGGCCCAAATCATTTAAAACATAATATCTATCTCTCAGGTTAATTTACAAGTTAATTTATTTCCCCCCATCCATTCATTCTCCCAAGGATCTTTTCATCCTCCCTAGCAACCATTTATTGCCCCTAAACAGAATTACCTATACTCCTCATTTACCCTCCTCCCCTCTAAAAGGCATGTATAAAAATATCTGGATCCCACTGGGATATTGAGTAATCACTCTGTGATTCTCCCCATGTACATGGAATGGTAAATAAACCTTTCTTTTATTAATCTGCCTTAATTGTGAGTTCATCTTTCAGCAAACTTTTTAGGGGGGGAGGGATGGGGCAGGTTTCCCCTCACCCCTACAGTTCTTTCACATTACCTGGCACAGATAAGTGATAAATAGAAATTATTGAGTTATAGATATTTAATTTTTTGCAACATTTTAAAAAATCACCACTTCTTACAACTAGTTGTGGAGTAATTAATATCTTTCAGACAGCTCACCAAAACAGCTAAGAGGCAAATGCTAGAGTTATTTTAATGCATAAGAGGCATGGGGTGCTTAGTTTCCTCTCCAGGTAGGTTCAGATATCCAGATGGAGTGGAATTATTACTTCTATTATCATCAGGGTAAGTAGTGAAAGGATAGGTACATAATTGTTTCACACATCTTGCTATTCATTTCGTACAGCTGAATCCCCAGTGGTTAGCAAATATCAAAACTGTAGCAAGCCCCCCCAAGGGATAGGGGTCCCAAAAGGTCTGTATGGGGTACAAATGTCTGGTGTTTAATATTTGGTTAAAAAAAGCAAACCAAAATACACATAACACAACAAACAAAACTGAAAGATTAATAGTTTGTGTTACAAGCTTTATCAAAACTTCCTTCTGCCCTTCAAAATGTCCAGGTATCCATATGCCATATAGCCAAGGGTCACTCGTAATTTTCTGTTTAATGAATGACTAAATAAATCTTATATTAGACGTGGGGGAAAAATAATCTGGATATCTTAGCATCATTTCATTTTATTAATACCTATGTTTGAGTAAAAGCCGAGATAAGATTTGTTACACCAAACTCTTTGACAGCGTAACATTATTTATACTGGTAGGTATGGGTAAGTAAGTCAGTTAATGTTGCAGCATTTTTAAGAGCCAGCTGTTCCCCAAGCAGGGAAATATCTGGCTGTCGTAAATGATCAATTGTATAAAAAGACTCAAGCTTTGCAAATTTCTAAACAAGATATTCAGGGAAGTTCTCCACCTACCTAAACAAGCTCATTCTAGGAACAAAATTGTGGGACTAAGAGCTTCGGTTTCATGCTTATAGATATGTTTTCCTTACCCCGAAGTGTCACTAAGTTGGAAATGTCACAACCCTTGGGGGCACATGAAAAATGCACATTATTTCACATCTGTTTTTCACTTGATCCCAGTGGGCCTGATATTTCTCCAAATTGCTGTGTGGAAAAACCAATTTAATTTGATTGAGATATGAACAGAAACTTACAAGCAAAGTAGAATACTTGCTTTAAGGTTAAAATGGGAAACTTTGCATTGTTATTGCTGAGAAATACTTCTAGGAGTATTGTTCTCTTTTTAAAAAACCTATTTTCTTTGCTTTACTGATGCAACTCTGATTCATCTCTTTAAGATCTAGTTCAAGAAGCATTTCAAGATTTAATCAAAAAGTATTTTTCCCTTTTCAGAAAAATGTAGTGCATGTATAATCTGTAAAAGTATATAATGGAAAGACGAGGGTTTAGAAGTGTATAAACTGAGTTGAAGTCACAGCTCTGTTTCCTGATAGCTGTGTAACCTTGATGAAGTTATTTAACCTGTGAGACTCATTTCTTCACATGCAAATATGAGAATGGGTAGTCATGAAGATTAGATATGGGATATAAATACCTTAATAGATTTAAATGCCTAAACAGAACCTAAAGAATGCTAATTCTATTCATCTTTAAAAAAAATTGATAATTCTAATCAACTGAATTAAGCCTTAGATGATGGAAAAGACAACTGTGCCTTGTCCCTCCCTGTTTGATAGCAATGTAATTGCATTTTTATAAACATTTCCAATGTATCAGTACTTCACATATCCTAAAGTCTAAAGAATCTGAAAAGCATAGTTTTGATTATCAGGATATCAAGAAAAAAAAATCACTCCAAATGCAGAGAATGTAAAGACACTATGTTGAAGGAACATGTTGAAAGGAAGACGGAATACATCCCAATCCATCAACCATATGATCATCTCCATGCTCTCACCAATCTCCCCAGGGGAGGTGTCAGATTAGATTTAGCACAATCCATTTTGCAGAAGGGTTGTGTGTGCACTGATAAGCATGCTGAGCAGTGGGCAGAGCATTGTCTGTAGCTTTTCCCTAGAGCACTGGCTATTTATGTCACTTCTACCCCAATCGAGGAAAAACATTTACTAAATTTTGCTGGATGTTGTCACAAGATCTCTTTGAAAAGCACCATGTTTGCAGCCAGGCTAAAAAGGTTGGCAAATGATGATGCCTTGTGACTAGCTCATAGGGCTGCACTGGCACGCGTGGGATTTCTTGGGGAAAATTATCCCTTACCGGCCAATTAAAATCCATCTGGATATTCTGCCAGCTAAAGCATTCACTGAATTTCGTGCCAACTACTATCAGGTGTAGATGTCTCGAATTTCCTTTGAATGAGATGTTGGGAACATTCATCCCACAATGATATGTCCCTAGTGAAATATTGTCAAAAATACAGACTAGGAAGAGAGGGTCTTGCAATCACAGAATTGTTTAGCAGGAGTTCTTCACCATTTTTGTAGTGTTAACCTCTTTGGCCATCTGGTAAAACGCATGGACATCTTTCTCTAAATAATACTTTAAATGCATAAAATAAATACATAGGATTACAAAGAACTGACTATATTGAAATAAAATTATAAATATTTATTAGTATCTTAAGTATTAGGTTTAAGCAGCAGGTCTGATAGCTAATGCAATTTCAAAATAGCGGTAAGTATAAATGTTGTTTCAAGACATATGTAACATCTTTAATATGAGACAAAATTATTTTTATTTCTATTGGTAATAAAGTAAGACCAATGGCTTACACTGCTGAATTTGTTGTCCATATTCATAAAGCAAGAAAATGCTTTAGTTTCAATTAGAAATTAATGATAATAAAGATGTTATTTCTCCATGTACATGGCTGTCAATTTATAAGCATGTCCTAGTGGGAAAAGCACTGGTTTCAGGGTGAAAAGACTTGAGCTGGCAAAGTAATGCTGCCACATTCTAAAGGTGTGATACAGGCAAGTCATTTTAAGAACTCTGAGTCATAATTTTCTCAATTTTATGTCACAAGGTGTTTTGTGAAAATTGAATGATGTAGTGACACCAATAATAATACTTACTAAACACGTAGCCTGTGTCAGGCACTATGCTAATTGCTTTAAAGGCATTAACTCAGGACATATAGGAGAGAATTCTTGGTATAATTAAAAATTGTGTCCAAATATATACAGAACGTTCTTAAATGAAACTGGACACCTTAGATAATACATTTTAGCCTAGACTTTGCATAGGGAAAACTTTACAGCTTGCAGGAGGAATTCCTTCTAGTCACCAGAGGAAATTATACTGACTGTTATGTAGGTATTATTTCAGCGGGAGAAAAGGAACTCTAGGAGGTCTACTGCAAACTCCTCACTTTGTTGAGTGTCACCCTGAGGAACAGAGGGGTTGCCAAATGTCCCATTGAGACTTTTAGGCTCCTTCCCAAAGTTCTTCTGTGTAGCATTGTGGTGATAGTGGTTGGGGTAATCATCAAAATAGTACCCACATAGGCACAGACTAGCCCAAAAGCACTGCTGACCATTCAGAAAGGATGCCGGTATTAAGCAAAGGGCTTAAAACATTAAAAAAATCATTCTAATGCCATTTTAAATAATGTAAAGCACAGAAAAGAAAGAAATGTCCTACATTATTTTAATGAAGTAAGCGTACATTTGATACCAAACCTAATGAATGACTAGTTTAAAAAAAATATATAGCTCTCCTATAACCAAAGAAATTTTATTATAGGAATATAAGTATGCATCACTATTAAGAAATACATATTTATAATTTATCATATTAATAATATAAGGAGAAAAATTATATGAGCATTTCTCTCAATACTTAAAAGCCATTTGAAAATTTTTTATTAAAAATTATGAATATATATACACTTTACTGACATTATAAAGTATATATATTTCAAATTCAAAGTCAATGTCATACTTAAAAGAAAAAAGTTAGATGAATAACTGTGAAATTTATAATGACAATTACTATTTACCGATTTCAGAAATAGCTAACAAATTAGATAAGTAGAAAAGAGTTTCAGTATAAAATTTTGAAGAAGCTAATAATAAATATGATGGTATACTTGGAAACTCAAGGGAATGATCTTAAAAACTACTACCAATAATAAAAGAATTTCGTAAAGTTCTAGGCACAAAATATTTACACATAAAATAATAGCTTTCATATAGGCAAACAAAATGCAGTTAAAGGACATAATGAAAGGAAAAAAAATCCATTCAGAACAACAATAAAATAAATAAAATACTTAGTGATAAACCTAACAAGAAGTGTCAAGATCTATACAAAGATAAATTTTAAATGCTCCTGCGGTACCCAAAGATGATTAGAACAAATGAAAAGGCACATGAAGTTTGCCTTTTTGTTCAACAACATAGTGATGTCTGCTTTCCCTAAGTTACTCTATAATTTATCATGGTACAAATAGCATACAAATCCAACTTTTTGTCAGTTTGTAAGTAAACAAGTTGATTGTAAATTTTATATGATAAAAAGAAACAAGCAAGAATCATTTGGAAACTGAAAAAATAGATTGGTGTTTAGGTGTATAAAGCTACCATATATTAAAACCTACTCGATAGCGCCAATAAAGCAATGCCATACTGGCAAGTAAATAGAAAGTCAATGTCTCAGATTCGAATGTCTAAAAATAGACCTAAATATGTGTTGGAATTTAGTATATGATAAAGATAGTAATACAAATAAGTAATGAACAGATGAACTATTCAGTGAAAAGTTCTGTAACAACTTGACAGGCAGTTGGGGAAAAATTGGTTCTATCTCTACCTCACTCACAATAGTAAGACAGATCTAAATGAATCAAACAATTTAAAATATTTTTTGAGAATGAAACCATAAAGGTATTGATAGAAAGTTTGAGATGTTTAAAAAATAATATCAGGGTGGAAAATGTATTTATAAGGACAATGGAAGACGCAGAAGCCATTAAAACAATGTTAAATTCAACTACATGAGTAGATGGCAAAAAATCACCATAGTCAAAGTAAATGAGTAAGGAAATATTTCCAAGTTATTACATAAAAAATAGAAAATGGGCTTCAATAAAGCTTCAATATCTTTTTAATAAAGAAATAAAAAATACCAAAAAATAATAGAATCATTAGAAAAAGATAATAAGCAGAGTTCCCATAAAAGAAAATGCAAATGACTCTTAAACATATGAAAAGTCCCATCTCATTCAAAAAGCAAAAAATTCCAATTAAATTAACTAGCATGCCATTTTTAACCCATCCAATTGGCAAAAATAGAAAAGTTTGATAATTCACAGTGTTGAGAAGCATACGGGCAAAAAGGCACTCATATTGTAAGAATAAAATCTGTGCATCTATGGAAGACAATTTCACACTATTTAGCAAAAAAAAAATAGATATGTAAAGTTATTCATTGCAGGTATATTTATTACATAAAAAGATAGAAAGCAGTCCAAAAGTCCATCAATAGAAGGCTGGCTAAACAAATTATGATACTTTCATATAATGTGTCTCTTCTATGGTCACTAAAAGTTCTTATATACAGTTCAGCTATATTTACATATCTTTAATTTTTTTATGTTTGATTAAGAAGTAAACCCACAATATTTATAAAGTTCTCTAAATTAAACTATCAATAACAAATAAACCTCTTCTAAACAATTTATTATATTCTATAAATTTAAAATAGGTGGTATATTTTTAATGTAAAAAATAAAATATCACAAACCTGATTTTCCAAAACAACAAAAATCTTATACATTGTCACTATTCACCTGTCAGCTGTCATTGCCAGCATTTATATGTAAACAAGTGAGCTTTTCATCGCATCAGAAGTCTGTATGGTCATTGACTTCAGGGAATTCATGAAAACCATTCCAAGATGGATCTTAAGAAAACATATGAGCATTGCACTCATTTATTTACTTATACAGTTAGGTAAGTAGTAGGTAGGTAGGTGGGTAGGTTTAGATAAATGGAGATAGATGGACACATGAAAGGATAGACAGATGGATAGAGTCAGTCTGTAATTATTTTCCCTTCTTCATCAATGTCACTCCCCAATCACATGCACAGACACACTCCTACCTCCCCTTCAGGCCCTGACACTCTCCTTTTAATCAGAAAGTCTTACTACAATACAATATGAAAAAGTTTAAATCAGAGTTATACTTTCCCCTAAGCAATATTTTCAAAAAATCGGTTTCAAATAAAAAGTGGATCTTAAAAGCAATTTAGTGGGTCATAAACAGCATTTTATTTGAATAGAATAAAGCAGAACCTAATAGACAAAATCAACATGCATAATAAATAGGTTTAAAAATTGTTTCATGACAATTTTCTTTCCATTTTAATTACAATTTTATTTATGTGTGGACTGGCTTGACAAAAATATATTTCTTAAAGTGGTACAAGATAAAAAGCCAAAAGTATTTGAAAATCATTGCCAGATTTTAGGTACCAAAAAGCAGAGGGGAGGATTTAGTCTAAGATGTAGATAAGAAATCATTTTCCAGGGCTTTGCAAATTATATCACAGCTATAAGAATTAATATTTACACTGAATTTACTAACTGTTTTTACATTCATCTTTCAATTGATCTTCTAAGTCATTCCCTTTATTGCAGATAAGGCAACTGAGATTTAATAGAGTTGAGCATCTTTTCCAAGTTCATTTAGCTAAGAAGCTATAAAGTATATAGAATTGGGAATCAGCCTAGGCTGCATCCTACACCTTCTCAATCGACAGACACGGCGAGCCAATTTATTCATTTATTTATTCACTCATTCAAAAAAATGCGTACTGCACACTCCCTGTTAATCACAAACACATTGTTTATTGCAGATGTTCCAGCCACAGTGCTGGGAACAGGGAGCATACTGAAGGACAAAATAGACATGACCCTCGTTTTGATGAAGCTCACAGTCTAACATCAATAAGCCTGGCAAGTGGCAAAATAAGAGTGGACCTTTAGAAACTTTAACTTCTGCCTGATCTCAGTGATGCTTGAAAATAATTATGATGCAGATAAAAAAAGCAGGGATTTGTCATTTCACCAACCCAAGTCTGAGTCCTCACTTATTTCTCTACCTTGCTCGCATGTTTTTGACATTGGTAGAGTTACTTCTCAACCTCAGCTTCCTTATCCTAAAATGGAGATTAGCACACTTAAATTTCAGGGCTCTTGGATGGGAGGTCAGAAATAATACAGTAAAGACGCAGGGGCCCATGTCTTGCATCTGGCCGCTGTTATTACTAGCTATTACTGTCAGTGAATCCACACATATTCTATAGGAATACTTGCTTAAAACATAGGAACTTGGAAAATCCTATGTAAATGCTAACAGTGACAAACATGAAGACTTCCTAATAAGTGCCTGCCAGGTCCCTTGCATGTATAAATGCCAATTTGTAGTCCTTGGCACATATAAATATAAAAGCTGTCTACTAATAATGTGTTTAATGAAGACAATAAAAACAACACAGCACAGAGAAAACTGAGAGCTCAACATTCCCATCATTGCCAAAGTATTTCATTTGTTCCATCTACAGAAATCTATAAAGCCAAGCTTGCTTGCTATTGAAAATTCTCTTGATTCAGTAGTAACTGGCCCTGCTTAAGGCATCCACGCCAACCTAAGTGTAAAATACTCCCCTCAGGACAATGATGAAGGCTGAGCTATTTGCCAACAGTCTTTTTAGTTTCCTATAAACATTTATCCTGACCCTTGATACCTTTCCATTCTATGGAGTTTATCTCTAGGGTAAAGACCACAAATTATGTGGAATTAGATGGTAGTTAGACAATGTAGTGTCACTAAAAATAGTGAAAAGTAATAGGAATTCTAGGAATTTGTCCAGTAACAACCTATTGTTACTTTGGGAAAGGTTTATTTAAGCTTTGACATTTCAAAATAAGGCATCAAATATTCTTGGCTGCTTAATTTTTGTAAGCCAGGACATTTGTGCTTTTGAAAGGGTAAAGGAAAAAGGAAGAACATTTAAAGATTCTCTTCTTTCCTGTCCATTCTGTCAGCCCAAGCCAGAATGAAAAGTGTTCCCTGAGCAAAGGCTTTTCATGAGGTTAAAGTAAAGGACTGAAGAAAGGAAAAAGAAATGGTTATTTTATCCACATTAAACATACTAGCCTTGAGAGAAAACCAAATGGTGCACATTGGGGAAAGACATGGATTCTTCTAGTCTATTGCACTGGAAGGGGTAATTTACTAGATACTAAACAAATGGTCTCAAAATTACATTTTATGCACATTCATTTTTTTCTCCTTCCCCTCCAAATCCCAGACCAAACCGTTAACTTCAAAGACTGAGCTGAGGAATGTTCAGGGATCCAGACTTCTAACTTACTGACAGTTCAATAACAAACACGGTTAACATGGATGATTCTGTACTGGAGGCTAAGAAACTTCATATTCCCAGAACCCTAACCTAACTCTAGAGCTTTCCCTTTCTCTTTCTTCTCTTTTGCAGAATCTGACTTCCCTTAGTATGAAAGGCTTCCTCCAGACTGTAACCCCACTTGATCCAAAGACCTCTCCACCTGCCTAATGCATTTAAAGAAAAACTACAACTTAGACACTGGAAAAGGGCAAATTGGCACATAATGCATCACAAATATGAAAGTAGAATAGATTATTTTAAGGAGGGAGATATTCTCTAGTGAAATAGTATCTAAAATTTTTGTTTTCAGGGGGAATATAAATATAATTATTATATACAGATAGGCCTAGTTATTTGTAATATGTTGCCCTTTGCACTGTTAGTTATCTACATATCATGTCTAGCAAAGAACACAAAATTCAGAAAGAAGAAAACCAAGTGAGTTGCCACATTAGGGCCTCCTCTGACCTAACGGCGCATTTTTACAAAGGAAAACTTCCTCTACTCTGCCAACCCCAAGATTTTTTAATTAACTGAAGAAAAGATTCCCCTTACCTGGGGTTCAACCCCTACAACTTTGCACATCAGCTGGTTCTCAGAGCTAGGATGAATTTCAGCTTCCATTTTTCCCAGATCTTTTGTGTAATACTTAACCATTCTATCCTACTTTACTGAGAACCAGAGTTAAGGCCACTGCTAGGTCCTTCCTATATCTTCCAAGCTTAGAGTCACAGTTTCTGCCTTTCCTTCTCAAGCAGTTGAAACAGTCAAGGAAGAAACAATTGTGTTGCATACTCACAGTTTATGCTGAAGAACTGAGAACATCCAAGATGAAAAAAGAAGAGAAGGACAGTGGGAGTCAAGAACTTAGATATGGCAGGAGAGTGAAGGAAAGAGAAGAGTTTAAATGACCCAGGCCCCCAGAGAGGGAGAGAAAAGAGAGTCCTGTAAGGTAGTATGCTCTGGGCCACATAGCAAGTCTCTCACGATCTGAGAAATGAAGACCCACACTGATGGAAGCCCCACACTGTATAAACTTGCCTTAGCTGGATTAGAGGGCTTTGTTTCACATTTTTTTATCTCCTTACAGCGAATCCCTCCTATCCTCCTTCCCCCAACTAAGTAATTTAAATGTTATTTCTGTAAACCTAAAAAGTAAGTAAATATACAAATACATACATGCATGCATACATATTTACATAATTTACCTTATTTGGGGGTTTCCATGGCTGTATGTGCTGATGATGACTACACTATTCCATGGTCACCAGCAGGTATCTGACATCCCTTCTGTGTAAGTGACGAGTAAGATAAACTGACCAGTGAATCAACTTATCTAAAATCCCTGACCCATCTCTATAGCTGCTAATCCCACCTCCCAAGGTAAGAAGTCTCGTGCCTGGCTTCACAGTTACCAATCAGAGAAACTGTGGAAAACCATTAACTTTAGTAGACCAATGCTTTTCAACCTTGGTTGTTCATTAGTAACACCTGAAGAGCTTATAGAAAAAGAAAGAAAGGAAAAAAAACAGCCAGCTGAGGCTATACCCTCTACCAACAAGATTAGGATTGTTAAGACCCAGGCATCCATACTTACTGACGTCAACATTCTCCAGCTGATTTCAATATGTGGTTAAGATTGAGAGCTACTCCTTTAGCAGCATCAGAATCACTTGGAGGGCTTGCTAAACAGGATTACTGGGCCCTACCCTCAGAGTTTCTTACTTATGAGGTCTGATATGGAGCTTGGGCATTTGCATTTCTTAGAAATGCCCCAGTAGTACTGATGCTATTGGTGTGGGACTACACTTCAAAAACAACTGTATTAACAAATATCTTGGTGGTAATGTGGGGAGTGAACAACTCTGTCACCGACAACGGTGGATAGCATATATATCCTAAAGGGTGGCTGTGGAGGTCATGGTCTCAGACCAAGGAAGGACGGAATGACTCCCGAATGTAACTTAAAGAATCTCAGTAAAAGGGTTCCTTGCAGAGTAAAGCTGCATAAGAATGGGGGTGCTACTCTGAATTTAAGGTATCACTTCCTGACTTCAATAAACTGTGCCTGACTGAGGAATCTCAACAGAGTGATTAATTCTAAGAAGGCTGTACTATATTTATTCCTTGGTACATTAGCGTGAGCACAGTTGTATCCTATGTAACATGATACGATATTTAATTTGGAGATTTTAAGCGAATCTTAGGGAAATAGCAAAGGTACAGAACTTTTAAATCAAATGAGAAGAAAATTCTCTTTAGGGGGAATAAAAATAAACAGTATTAGGCTGAATCTTTTAAAATTGCCAATACATGAGCATTATTCACCTACAAAAATGGCGGCTTATTATGGTTCAACCTACAGTAATCTCAGCAACAAAGTGTGGTATATTTCATTGAAATCAGGTGAAAATCATTAGCCTGAAGCTCTGTGAGCAAAGATACCAGTCCATTTTCTTCTCTGCTGTCCCTGATTAATTCCTATGTCTGGCACGTAGTAAACACTTAGTAAATGTTGGTTGCATAAATAAATGGCATATGTGGAAATAAGGTGTTTTCAGGTTACTGGGATCCCCTAAATATATACATTTGGAGATCAAATTTGTTTTGACCTTATGTGTTCTGTGCTGGTTGTTAATCTTTGAACTTCTTTGTCTATTTCCATCAATTGGTTGTTAAATTTAGTTTTTATTTTGCTTCCATGAGGTCACTCATTGGACCATGGCCTTTACATGACTGTTGTCTAGACCATGAACCAAGACATACCTTGCCCTCTCAACCCTTTCTATTTTGTAATACTGAATCATTTTATTGTTATACTTGCAATCGCTGTTTCATAAAGCTTCCAATGGGCCCCTTTTCACCTTTGCCAGAGTTCTAGTTTCTTGTTTGAATGTCCTTCATCTTTTCCAATTGTCCTTTGGCTGGATTCAAGGCTTAAGTGACTATTACTTTACAATCCACACGCTGTAACCCCAATTTTCCATTCATTGGAGTTTATTTTCTGAGGAAAATTGCATTTCATTATAGATCTATTCATCTGTGAGTTGGGGGAATATAGTATTATTCTAGTTTTAAATAGGTAACTTTTTCCTCCTTTTGCTTGAGTAGGGAATGGGAAAATACGTTTGGGCTCTTTTGTAGTTAATTTGGCAAGGATGCTTAATCAGAACTATTAGGGCCACGGCAATTCCTCAATGCCAATACAGAATACGTATTACTTATGAAATGTAAACAGAAGGACCGTACTTGAAAATTCCAGTGTACTATAAATTCACAGCAGGTAAAAATCATATGTGATTCAAAGAACACACAGCTGTGCAACATCAGCTACCTCTACATGCTAGTACCTCACTTCCCACAACAAAGGTACTCTGAGAAATAGCTTGTATACTAAAGTTTTATGTACTGACTCATATTTTCAGTGCTATAGAAAACACATAGCTAAAATTAAAGAATGTATTTAAATAACATTTTATAAGGGGCTTTAAATATATACTATGCCATTGGGTTCTCACTACAAAGAAAATTGTGAAGGAACTAAACCAATGGCAATATGTCCACATATTATGGCCAGGTCAGATTATATGACTCACCCTAAGTTCACATGATAAGCAAAGTTGCACTTACTGAAAGTATTCCTCCATTAAGGCAAGATATTGTC
This sequence comes from Varecia variegata, assembly GCA_028533085.1. NCBI lineage: Eukaryota > Metazoa > Chordata > Mammalia > Primates > Lemuridae > Varecia > Varecia variegata. The sequence goes on along the minus strand of CM052438.1, from coordinate 132,075,384 downwards.
TTAAAATTTAATGTTTTCTTTTCTCTATGTTTCAGGTGGCAGGCATCTATTGTTTAACTTTCAATTTTAGATATAAGGCTGGTTTTAACTCAATATTCTTTTATTTGGATATCTTTCCTGCATATTTGCTTATATGTATTTCCTACATTTATGCCTACATGTTCTACATCTAAATCTGAATTAGTGATATGCATAATTCTGTCTCTGGGATTTTAGTTTTATAGAATAGATCCCACAGGATTTTAATCAAATATATAGAGGCTGTGTCTTAGTCTTTCCAGCTTCCATAACAAAATACCATAGACTGGGTAGCTTCTGAAAAATAGAAATTTATTTATTATAGTTCTGGAGGATACGAAGTTCAAGATCAAGGCTCTGGCAGATTTGGTGTCTGGGACAACCCATTCCTCATAGACTGGCAACTTTTTGCTGTCCTCACATGGTGGAAAGGACAAACAAGCTCCTTAGGGCCTCTTTTATAAATGCACTAACCCCATTTATAAGGTCTCTTCTGTCATATCTTAATCACCTCCCCAAAGACTCCTCCTCTTAGTACTATCACATTGGGGATAAGGTTTCTACATATGACTTTTGAAGGAACATAAACATTTAGACTCTATATTTTTGGTATGACACTTTTAAGGGCAATTGGAAACACAGCATTTCAGGTCCCTATGATGTGACCCTGAAAAGCCATTTCTCTGACATTCCAGTGAGGATTGTCTACTCTTGAGGTCATAGCTTTATGATGGTGGATCTTCTATATTTTTTTTAATCTGAACATTTTAAAGTAGAGTATAACACAGCTTGAATGCTTGATGACCAATTCAAACTTAGAACTGGGAATTAACAGCAAAAGCAACAGGCTAGATTAAGAGTAAATTTCTTACTTTTTTACGATGTTTAACATGGTATACAAATTCCTCTGGGATCTAGCCTTTGCCTACAATTCCAATTTGGTTATGTTATCCTTTCCTCTGATGTCTTCAGGTTTTCATGGAAGCAATGGGGAAAGAATGAGGCTTAAGCCACAATGGCCTCAGCCAGGGTTCCAGAGAGTTACTTACAAAGTATGAACAGGCACCAACTTCAACAAACTGGAACTCACCAAACTCCTTTTTCAAAGTACATCTCAAGTATCACCTCTTTTATGTAGTAATCACTACCCTTTCCTGAAGAAAATGACTTACCCCATTTATGTATGGCTCAGGAGTTCAGTTTGGCTTGCTGTACTTATTTGGAGCAACTAGTATATGTTCGAAGCACAATACTCAGTATCAGTACTTTGCTAATGTGTTTATTATAGTATTCATTTTTCAGATGTCTAGTATTTTTTCACCTGCCTATCGTCATAGCTAAACTGTGACTTGAAGACAGACCCCCTCGTCTTATTTATTTATTCCACAAGTGCCCACCATAGTTCCCAACAACAAGCTTTTGGGACACTTTTGTGTCAACCATAGTAGGGATAAAGGTAAAAAAGACACAATGTCTTAGTGTATATACCATCAAAGTACTCACAATCCAGCTACAGAGGTAGAGAATTCAATTTTCAAGCATTAAACATCAGAAGTCTATGATATAGGTAATCTTGGCTGCAGAAAATTCACACCCAAGAGATGAAGCAGGGTAATTTGCTTGGTAGATACCAATGAACATCATGGTTTCTAGTCCAAGAGCATTTCACAGAAACTATTAATAATTGGGATGCTGATTAGTTATGAGCTCTATTAATATTCTTTCAGGTAAAGTTAAACGTCAAGATTCCTGGTGGAAATGTTGAGCCCTGATGCAGTTGGGGCATGTCCTTTCATTAGTAGTGAAGTAAGGTAAAAGAAATATGCAGCCAAGAAAAAGCAGTATAAGTCAAACTGCAGAAAATGTGTCCCTCGGTGCTAAGGTCCCAGTAATGACCAAGGAGCTTAAAATAAGAATTGTAAGGAAGATATTAGAGTTATCCACCACCCTCAACATGTAGGAATAGCTGCAAAAAGCAAAAAGGTTCAGGATTTTACTGTAAAAAGGACTGGTATGTCCTGAACAAGAAATATTCTCAGTTCTGGCCTCGGAATTTCCCAAAGTAGCTTGGGTTATAGACACAAAGACTAGGCAAATGATGCAGTTACATAAGGTTAAAAGCTGCTTGTCATTGTCTTACTGGCCCTTAGATCTCTTCCCATTAACCCTCCAGATAGGGTATTTGAAACTTCTACAATTCTACAATTTTGGGGAGGGGGTAAGAATGCTGATAGTTTCTCTTTGAATAGTGTTACAGGAAGCATAAAGAATAGAATGTAATAGTTGTAATTAATTGAAGAAATATTCTCACCCAAAAGCTCAATTGAGACATGCAAAAACTGAGAAATGAAGAGTGAAATGGAATTGTGCAAGGCATAGAGGTTGTAACATTTACAGCAACTGCAATTGATTTATTACCAACCAAACAACAGGCACAGTGTTAGGCAAGGCCATCATTGTTATCTCATTTAATGCTCAGCATGATTCTGCAAGTAGGGTTTTATATCTTCAATTTACATATAAGAAAAGTGAGGTTCAGGGGGTAGGTATTAATCAGTCTTCTTCAGATGGTACAGTTAGTGAGTGACAGGAGAACCAGAAGTCATACTTTAGCCTAAGTGAAAGCAAAACCAATAATATGGATCTAATTAATCAGAGTTTTTAAGAGCTGATAATCAGCACATTTTCAGTGATATTCTTTCCCAAACTCCTAAATGACAATCTATATTGGTTAAATATGAGCAAAATTTTATCAGTCATTGTTGGTATGTCTTTTTCCTATCATTAATTATTATCTTTTAATCCACCAAGAGGGTTTTCATCTATTTTTGTGTGCATTCAGATTCCATCCATGTCTAGCAAGGGCTCTGGCCATTGTCACAAAATCACGTTTGCACTGGCTTAGAATGCTGCACACTGACTGAAGAAATTATTAAAAGAAACACCTCCATCTCCTGTGCTTTAAAATCCATCTCTGTCCTCATTGATGGACCATAAAGATGTTTGTCAAAAAACAAACAAAGAAACAAAAAAAACTGAGGCTATCAAGTATAGTTTGCCATTTCTATCCTCTCTATAGGGCTCTTCCCCTCCATCCCCACTCCACCATGCTTCACATAATCTGCAATCTTCAGAGTGACTCAGCTGCCTGCTACTGAAGCTCAGCCACTTGTCATGCCCAGATGGATCAGGAACTATAGGAGGGCATCCAAAAAATGTAGCCAAATAGCAATATTGATATGCCCAGGTTGAGAAGGACCTATATGTGAATAGAAACTAGCATTTTTGAGGGCATACTATGTCCCAAGCACTGTGTTATGCAGTTTACAAACTAAATTTAGCTCATTCATAACACCAACTCTATCAGGAACATAATTATAATTGGGCTCTTACTATGTACTAAGCACTATTAGAAACGTTAAATGGGCATTGACTAGTTTAATATTAAATAGTGTTAAAAGGCCAGTTAATTTTAACACTATGTAATTACATAGTGTTAAAATTGTCCAAATTCAAAAGTCACTTAACTTGTAGCAGCAGCACATTTTTTTTTCCTTCGCACTTTGTTTTCCAGTGAATATGAACTTAAGAATCCTGTTTAATTATAGTTTGGGTTTTATATTACCTGGGATTAGTATCAGGCTGGATTATGTTCTAAAAGACAAAAGGTAAGAGTTGTCAGTGGTAGTCACAAAAATCCTAGAAGGTGACCATTATACGAAGCTTTAATGTGATTTATTCCAATAGCCCTCCCCTCCCATTTTGCAGATAGGGAGGCTGAAACCCTGACAGTGATATGGCTCAGGCTACACAGCTAGTGTTACAAAAAGCTGGGCACTTGTTCCCAAGGCCCCCTCAGAAGAATGAGGACAAGTGGTTTGAGGAGAAGGAAAGAGAAGTTTATTAATCTTCCGGCTAATGAGGAGGTTGGTAGACTCCTGTCTTAAAGTGCCAATGTCCCTCCTCTGAGCAGAAATATTAGGTAGATAGTGAGGGATTCCAGGTCTCTTAGGGATGAAAGGGGGTGTCTTGCCTTGGTGCAATTGCCCTACCTGGGAAGAAGGACAAGGTTGGGCCCCAGGACCCCATCTTGGTCCTGCTTCACCTTAATCCTGCCTCAAGCAACTGCCATACCTGGAGTAGGAAGGAATACCGTATGAATCTGCCAGTCAGAACTTGGTGTGTCAGCTGCAAAAGAATACAGAGGACTCTACAGCCCACGGGCCAAGCCACATAGGTATCATAGAGTCTGGAAAGTGACCTAGAACCCACATGTGCAGTAAGACTCAGGTCATGCAGCTCCTAGCTGTTCAATCAAAGTGGTTCCATGGTAACATGTGAACCACAGGGAAGTCCCTATCCGGACACCACAAAACAAGACCCAGTCCATAACCAGACTCTCTTTTTCTGCTGTGACAAGGAGTGCAGTCATCATCGGTGGTGTAGGTATCTTGCACTGTAAACCTGTATCTTGCTCTTGCTCTATAATCCTATCTTTCTCCCCCTCAATAAATTTCACCTCATGCTTGCCTTACCTTGGTGTGTCTGGTCATTCTTCAGCCATGATCTGAAGAATGAGACTAAGCCTGACAGAAATACAGAGCTTTTAAAGGGGAGGTTTTCAGCTTCAGGCTATTGCTGTTCAAAGTTGGTGGTTCTGATTCCTGGCATCTTCCCCTAAGACAATCTAGTTACCTCCCTCAGACAATTCCCTTGAGTCATCTCCTTTGATATAAAAGACACTCCCCTGACCCTCCTGACCACTGGCCTGAGGCAGGGATGCAGATTTCAATTCTCAAAAGGAGTAGGGGAGGTTTTAGAGACACTGAAAACATTTTTACCCTTTTTCAGGCCATTCTCCCTGTGACATTAGTTAATGGCAAAGTCAGTGTTCAAATTGAGTTCTATTTCCCATTTCCACAGTCCTTCCAGGATAATGCAAGATCTGGTCTCCTAGAAGGTAGTAACACTGCCTTTGTCAATTACAGAAAACAAACAAACAAAACAGAAACCTAATCAAGCAAAATCTATGAATCTCAAAGAGATCCCCATTTAACTATACGAAGTGCTACTTTGATCACAGCCAAACTACTCCATGACAGCATCCTAAGTGCAAACTCTGCAATGTTTCTCTGTTGCTTACTGAAAAATGTCACATTCCTTATTATTTTTAGAGGCTTCTTAAATATGTTTGATCCTTGCTTATCTCTCAGCCTTATATTATTATGGCAGTTCACCTCAAAATAAATATTTTAGTCTCACTTGAAATTATACAACCCAATCCTCAACTGTCCTTCTTATATTTTCCTCCTCTCCTCCTCCATATACACAGTGCTATTTTATACCCAAATGGCTCGTGTTGCCATTCACATATATATGTATATGTATATATATATATATATATATACATATATGTATGTGTGTGTATATATATATTTTTTGGGTTTTTTTTGGTTTTTTTTTTTTTTGAGACAGGGTCTCACTCTGTCTTTCAGGTGAGAGTGCAGTGGCATCATTATAGCTCACTGTAACCTCAAACTCTTGGGCTCAAGGAATCCTTCTGCCTCAGCCTCCCAATTCGTCTAGGACTACAGGCCCATGCCATCATGCTCAACTAATTTTATTATTTTTTGTAGAGACAGGGTCTTGCTTGTTGCCCAGGCTATTTCTATATATATATATATTTTTTTTCTAAGTATCCTATGCATTCTACAGAGGCCTATTTTAGAATAGTGTTCATTCAATGTTCATTTAGTAAACATAGGGATTTGGCATTATGACCATAATACATAAAATACAATGCATATTTTTCTATCCAACTATAATTCCTTACCAATTATGTAGAATATTGTCTGTGCATGGAAATTCCTTCTCCCTGATGAAAACTGAACAAAGAAAAACTCTCAAATTTGGGATGTGCATATAATCCAAAATAATCACTATAGTTTTCCAATTTCTTCATATCCTAAATTATACTAAAGTGACAAGAAATATATGCCACAATCCCCTAAAGTAAGCATAGGTTTCTCAGAAAGCTCTGTTTCTTAGGAGTACTCACTATCCATTTTTTTATATAAACAAAGAAAACTACAGTTCTTTCCACTAAAATTCAAAGTACTGTATGTATTGCACAGTGAAACCCAGGAAGATTCAGAGAAAAGCTAATCTAGAGCAGTGTGAGCAGTAGACAACGATATTTTCAACAAATTACTTTAATTGGTCCTGCAATCGCAAAAGGAAGTAGCTGTGTGCATCTCAATGTTCCCTTGGGAGCAGAGCTGAAAGTGGCTCAGAGAATACACAGGAAATCTACTGTAGACCAAATGTTCTTACAGAACCCAGTTTTACATTGTTACCTAATTGCAATGCAATTTTATATACAAATCACTTGTGTTGTATTGTTACTTCTTTAAAAAAAATACTTGCAGAATGCATTTAATTAAATATACTCTTTTATAATGTGTTAGGAAAATTCATATTAATAGGACACAATATCAACTGATTAATATGATCAAACATTCTTAACTACAAAATTTATAACTGCCAGAAAAATTTATCCAAACTACAGCAATTTGTGCAATTTAAAAGGATATGGAAGAGTTTGAGAGGTTACATAATCATGAAAGCTCATGATTGCAGTAGGTACTAAGGTCTTTGTTTACTCATCAGTATTTTTTTTTAATATTTCCTATAATGAACATATGATACTTTCGAAATTAAAAAAAAAATTACATAGTGGAGATTTTTAGATCTTTTAAGTGCTTTGAAAAAGGAAAGTTTAAATTATACCAGGAGCTGGGAGACAACTGTCAGATGCAATCAGGAAAGGCTTTATGGATAAGAATGTGTACCAGCTAGAATGCCAGATTTAGGGAAAAATATTTCAAGCAGAGGCAGTAGTGTTAGCAAACATCCAATATTATATATTTGAGTAAATTAATGAACAAAGTTGTGAGTAGTAATTGTCCATTTCACTAAAAGCAGTTATTGTAGGCATAATTGGATGATGTAGAAATACTTTAAAAAACTAAATAGTTCAAAGTAGGCATTGAGGACTGAACTCTGATTTTTTCCTTTTGCTCAAATTCCTTCCTAAGGAGGCCAGATGAGTCAGGCTTACAAATGGTAAAATCCCACTAAGCAGCTTTTTGTTAACCAAATATAGTGTCCTTTACTTCCCAGCCTGACTCTGGTATAGCATTAACAAACATCACCTAAAGGGTAGAAAGCCCCCATCTTAACTCAAGCATCCCAGCAGATCTTTATCTTAACTTGAAAGATTCTCCTGTGTGGACCTTTCAGAGTGCTTACACCTTTATCTTAAATTAAGCATTTCCTTTCTGGACTTTTAGATAAAGCCTAACTCTCTCAGCCAATTGTCACCCAAAGAATCTTCAAACCCACCTATAAGCGGTAAGCAGGCCCGCCCCCCCCCTCCCCCCGCCGCTGCTTCAAGATGTCCCATCTTTTCAGGCCAAACCAATGTGTAATTCCCACTTATTGATTTATGACTTTACCTGTAACCCCTGTCTCCCTGAAATGTATAAAACCAAATTGTAACCCAGCCACAGTGAGTACACTTGCTCAAGGTCTCTTGGGCGTGGCTCCGGGTCATGGTCCTCAAATTTGGCTCAGAATAAACTTCTTTCAAATATTTCACAGTTTGGATTTTTCCATCCACAGCATTCTGCTCACCACTTTTATATATGCTAATGAGTTGGAAGTAATCTGAGAGAGAGGTAATATTTTGTCTATTTTACAAATGAAGAAATGAATAATATAGAGGTTTTAATTTTTTATTCTCTCTTTCATTCACAAATTTTTACTGAGAACCTACACTGTGTCAGGCACACTGATTTGAATGCTAGAGAATCCCCATCTTTATGGGAGAGTCCCTGCCCAAGGGAGGCAAGGGAGTTTCTCCATTTCTAACCAGTTTCCAGGTTATGCATTTCTGCTGGCTTAATGATCACACTTAGGCCAACAAAGGAAATCCCCTGTGGGTGAAGCCTAATGAATGATGGAGGTGGAGAGGTAGAGGGAGTGAGGGGGAGGAGGAGCTCCCCTGAGGGCTTTATGGGTCTTCTTGATAATTTGGGACTTTATCTTGCAGAATAGTCACTAAAAGCTGTTAAGGGAGGTTTAGGTAGTGGAGACAGGATAAGATTCCCGTTTTTGAAAAGGATTCCTTTTGTTGTGGCATGGAGAGTGGACTGGTGAGAGGCAAGGTGAGATTCTGGAAAAGGACTAAGAGGCTAAGCAATAGTTGAGAAATGATGGACTTGGATGGGCTTGGACTAGGATGATAGCAATAGAGATGGAGAAGAGTGGATGGGTGTGACTTAGCCTAGTTTTTATAGCTAGAAAATGGTATATATGTTGTTTGCATTCAGAATTTTCTATGTAATCAGTGCTCTATTATTGCTATTGAAGCATGGGTCAGGAAGAGCAACAGCACCAACACCACCTGAGAACTTATCAGAGATGCAGGATCTCAGGCTCCACCCCAGACCTACTGAATCAGAATCTGCACTTTAGCAAGATTCCCTGGTGATTAATGTCCATAATAAAATATGTAAAGCCCTATTCCACCTTAAAACAGCTACATTGCATCCTACAAATTTAGATAATGTATGATTTTGAATGGCAAAATTTATGAAGGATATCCAAGTTCTCTCCTAAGACAGTCAAAAATTCTTTATTAAGACATGATATGATAAAAATGGTGTTGCAAAAATCAAAAGATAAAAATTCATTACTAATAAACATATAGATCAAAATAAAATTCAAGAGATTTTAGTTAATGACATAATTTCTGTTTTATTAAAAGTTTCCAGGCTTATTTATTTTTTTTTAATCCATGACTGAGATACACTTAGAAAAGAGGAGAGTGCATTATTCAACTATTTCAGTTACTCTAAAAACTTCTTTATGAAATTGGCAAGGATAATAATAATAAAGAATAATAATGTCTAAGAGAGGAAAATTGGGGGATGCAAGGTAATCTTTATACCTTTAAGTACTGGCAATTTAAGGCTTACATCAATTCAATATGTTGTTTTATCAAAAGAAGTAAAATATTAGGCAATTTCCAACTTTCACATTATGAGACATGTTCATAAGCCAAACAAAAGATTTACAGATTCTAATAGGTGTTCCATTCCTAGTTTGCTGAAAACCCACTACAAAATCCCTAATGACAGTTCATATTTAGTCATGTGTTTAAAGATATATTTCTAGAATTTTTCACTTTAGTTTTATTCTTTTCCTTCATAATTGAACACACAGTTGATTGGGCTTAAAGACAATTAGCACCTTTAAATCTAAAGTTGAGGGAAACCTAATGATCTCCATCTTTCCTTAATTGTATTGAGCTTATGAAAGCTCTGCCTCTTCTCACCAGTCTTTGCAATTTCATTTTCCCTTTCCACCCATTTTTATAAAATAGTTGAGGCAAAGTGAATGAAATATTAAACTATTTTGGCAAATGGATATTGCTTTACAGCAGAAGTGTCAATGCATAAAGAACTGAACTGTTGGCTTGCAGGTGAAGCCATTGTTGCATGGATTGAAGTGTCCTTTCTAAACAGATAGAGTTTGAAGTTAGGACAGAAAAATGGTTCGGGGTTCTCAATGCATAATGCATAAAAATGTAGGTCTTCAAGTAATGTAGTTTTGCTCAATGTTGCTTTTTTATAATGTTGATGAGAAAAATAAATTGATTATCAGCTGGGGCCACTGTGTGGAGTTTCCACATTCTCCCCATGTCTGTGTGGGTTTTCTCTGGGTACTCTGGTTTCCTCCCACATCCCAAAGATGTGCATGTTAGGTTCATTGGCGTTTCTAAATGATCCTAGTCTGAGTGGCGTGTGTGGGTGTGTGTGTGTGTGTGGCCTGGGATGGAATGACATCCTGGCCAGGGTTGGTTCCCACCTTGCACTCTGAACTGCCAGATAGGTTCCCACCACCCACAAACCTGAACTAGAATAAAGGGGTTGAAAAATGAATGAGTGAATAAGAATTACTATAAAATAAAAATTTATAAAATATATGATAATCATGCAAATGTACAACAATAAATGATGTGAGACGAAAGCACTTAGGGAACCCTCTATCTTTGTGATTGTTTTCGAACCACATGGTGGGAGGAGGGGCTCCTTACAATTTTTGCTTTGCAAACATTTATTGCTTGATTTAACCCAACACCACTATAACCACCATCATTCAGTGATTCACCAAAAATTGGAGAAATATTCATCTTACTTATTTCTAGTAATCTTTCTTAAATGTACACATAGCTCACATTTATTTCAATGTTTAATATTAGAAGTGTTTTGGGGTCTTTATTTAGAAGTTTGGTGCTGTTTTTGTGACCAGAAATATGCCATAGGAACTTACCTCTTGTTTATATTAATTAGTTTAGGGTAAAGTTGTTTTTGTTATGTGTCATCTTGATTACAGTCTCAGTTTCCAAGAACCTATCCATAGGTGTTCCAAGAACACCTATGATGTTAAGTGAGGACTTACTGTACAAAATTTGAAAGAATACAATTTAGTAACTGTCTATGGCTAAATTTATTTAAACAAATTAATACTGAGGGTCAATTTTCCAACTAACTTATATTAAGGCATTGTATTGAATAATAAAACACACGCTTGTCCTCAGCAGATACTATTTTAGAAAGAAAAAAATGTAAGGTAGTCACAAGTGATTGCATGTGATTTGTATTACATTCAAACATTTCAAAGATAACATTTTAAGACCTTGGATTTCAATAGATAGAAATAGGAAGCATGTGCATTTCAAATAAGCAAAATATAATGAACAATAAAAATAGAAAAATGCAATGTATCCATGACAATATACAAAGTAGAAAAATTATGAATCATAAAACAATTATAGCTAACAATTTTTTTGTCATTAACTTTTTTTCATCAATGACTTTTTATTGCCATCTCCTCTTCTAAGAATTACTTTATTTAGTCTTCACAACAACCCTATGGAGTATCATATCTTCTCCATTTTATAGATAAGGAAACTGTAGCTAAGGAAAGTACTATAACTTGTGAAAGGCCACACAACTAGTATCTGGGCAAGTAAAACCGGACCATTGTCTTTCTCACTGAAAAGTCTGTGTCTACGCACACCCTTCCTAAATAACATTCATGGTATGCATACCAGGAAATAATAAAAATAAAGCTAGAAAGATTAATTCCCAGTTTTGAATTTTTCTGAGTTATTTATGAGTGACATTACAAGACTTATGCCAAGACATTACCATCTCTATCCTTTCTGAGTATATCTTTTCCCCACAAATGTTTACATTCTCTTTTGCATTTACCCCAGTGGAGTACACTTATCAAATATATGATTCTCTCATACCAGTCTGTAGATAGAAACAATTTCACCCAAGTCCATATCTCCCATATGTAGCCTACATTAGGTAGTCATTCAATAAATAAGCATCGAATGGAATTCGAAGAGGAATGATATTACCCTTTTGAATTCATGTCATTATTTTCATAAAGATTATTACCACATGGAAAAATACTGGCTTGATGTTAAAGAGAACCCTCTGTGTTCTAGGGTACCACATTCCTATGTGTTAATAATTATATTTTCTGAGAAGCAACATAATATGGTGATCATCAACAAAACATTTATGAGTAAGTGTTGAAAATTCAATATGAAATAACCAAATAACAGCCTAAATTCTCATTTGAAAAATCAACTCCCAGTTGTCTTTTTAAATTCAGATCAAGCCATAAAGTTTGAAGATTAGATAGAAAATCAAAACACAACATACAACTCTTTATGATCAGGTGCCAAATTAGCAAATAACTACCATTCCTTAATGTGATTTATATACTCTGTAAGTCCTGAGGTGGTTAGCATTACAAACATTCTGATTGTTTTTCTTTGTAGATGAGAATATAAATGTCTGTGGATGTGCCGAACTATTAGCAGTTCCGTTCCTTCCCCTTTAAGATTTCACACAACCCTCTCTGCAGCCTTTGTGTCATGGGACCACATTTTAGAGAAGGTCTTAAAATCATGGCTATTTGGTATTCTGAGCCAAATTACTTTGGCTAGAATCTAGAGTAGTTCATCTTAACTACTAAATTATCTTACAGGTAAAGACTATGCAAGCCAGATCTAATTACCAGAGTAAACAATGGCACCTTCAGTTAAGCCACTCTGTCATACCTTCTGTTAGAAACTGACTGTTTAACTGCCTCACTGCAGAGCCAGCAGGACAAAAGCAAAATTGAAGCTAAAGTGGCTCAAGATGTAAGAAGCAGAAAGTCAAGCGATCCATTCCTCCTCTCCTTCTGTGTCCAGTGAATTCACAGGCATCTCTAAACCTAATTAACTTTGTAGCATTTATACCTACTCATTTTTTATAACAAACCATTGACGTATGCATTATTATTGTGGTCATTTTATATAAGGAAACTGAATCATTGGGAATATAAGGAATTGGCCCCAATGACATAGCTAGGAAATAGTGGCACTGGAATTCAAATTCCAGTAGGATGGTACCAGGGGTAACATCTTAAACAACTTACCCACTGCTTCCCCTACCTGTACCACAACTGCCATCAGCCCCATTTCTTGCAGGACCACTACCACCATCACTATTGCCTGCACTAGTTACCCCTTTATTGAGCATTTTCTAAATACCAAGCATTGTGATAAGAACTTTACTAATATTATTAATAATTTATTAAGCCTCTGAAAGAGCATTCTTATCCTATTATTCAGATAAAACTGAGGATCGGGGATGTTAAATAACTAATACTATGGAGCCAACAAGTGCATTTGGCCAAGAGTCAATCCAAATCCCTCTGATCCCCCAAATTGGCTCTCAATGTCCAAATGAGCCGTTTCTTGCTTTATCTCAGCAGTTTTCAGCCAGGGGCAGTAACACTATCTAGAGGACATTTGGAAATGTGGGGAATATTTTGTGATTGTCCCAAAGCATTGAAGACAATGTCAGAATTTAATGGTGGTGGGTGATGGTCAGGGATGCTAACCATCCTTCAGTGTGCTGGAATGCCCTATAAATGAAAGATTGTCCCACCCCATTAATGTCAATAATGTTCAATTTGAGAAACACTAAATCATCACTTCTTTTCCCATCACAGAGGTATTTCTCAGGTTGTGCATTAGCTAAAGTATTTTCACAGAACTGTTGCCATCTTTCATATCCAGAGGGGCTTGGGGAAATGGTGAAGGTCTTTTAAGATGAGGTTACATAAGGTAGAGCCTTTTTTTCAGGTCCTAAGTCAGTTATTATTTATGTTTTTCTAGGAATAGGGATCATTTTTAGTTTTAAATAGCAAATGAGGGCAGCTCACATGTTAAGTAATGCAACTCAGCCTCTTTGATCATCTCTGGAGTAATGTAAGTTAATTCTGATAACTGTCTAAATCAACTATTCAATGAAAGAAATGTAAGATTGCTACAGTAGATGATATAGGAAATGTTTGCTGCTGCTATTGTTCTGTTAGTGGTTTATATGTTTGTTCCCTTATATTCCAATTGGCAATCTATTAATATTTGTCCACCTGTACCTACTGCAGCCATCTGGGGTGTTCACACAAAACAACAGCTTCAATCCTTAACTACATCTCCTTTAATTTCTCTCCCACGATGACAGGGATATAATTATTCTCTCATATGTTATTACTACATGCTAATGAGCAATGGTTTTGGAAGGAGACAAATGTCAGGTGACAACTAAGAGGCCAGTACCTGGTGGCAGAATGGTCTTTATTTTCAAAGGATAACTTAGCTACCTCATGAGATCAGAAATATGCTTAAGTCTCTTGACGTTGGATATTGTTGTAAATCAAGGGCTGGATGTGCCTTGCTTTTGCTTTAAAAAAAAAAAAATAGAAAGAAAAAAAAATGACAGTAGTGTGCCTTAGAATGACTTATACAAAGACTCTCTGTCAGATGCCACATTAACCATCCTTGGGGGATTGGGGCATAGTTCTCACTAGGCGTTATTCTCACAATAGACCTGTGAGGTCAAAATAGCCATTTCGCAGATGAAGAAAGTGAGGCTCAGAAAGTTTAGTATCTCATCAAGGTCACAGAGCTATTAGTAGTAAATTCAAAGTTAGGATTCTAATCCACTATTTCTAACATCCATGCTCACCTCACTAGGCCACACTGAGTTGTCCGAGTTCATCCATCACAGGAGTGGTAAGGACACTTTATGTTTTGCCCACCATCTAAGTATTTTCAGTTAACATTCACATACCATATTCATTTGTTCTTCATAATACTATCTAGATGTAGTTATGGAATAAAGAATGCACTTTTTCAGAGGAGGACAGTGAAGATCAGCGACATGAAGGGCATTTTCCAAGGTCACAAACAGCTAGTAAGTGGTAGAGCCATGATTAAAGAATCAGGCACTAACATCAAATGATGCTTTCCAGGACAACAAATGTCATTTCTTTGAGAAATATGCCTGATGTTTATATCCCCAAAAATACACTTGCATTTATAAATCAGCCCATCATCTCTAACCAAAGAATAAAAAAGGTTATATTTAGCAAAGAATGTCTATTTAGCAAATGAATATCTACAAAATGGTACTTAGTCATATCAATTGTTGATTAATTCTTCAATTTTTTTCCTACATATGTTGTTAGATTAGCTGAAATGACATCCTTTGCTCAACCAAAAACTTTGTGTTTTTCCACAAAAACCACTTAAATTCTCAAGACCTTGGCTTTCTCATCAGTAAAAGACAAAAACTCAAAAAAGCAAAGCATTTTTGTTTACAGTAACACCAAGAAAGAATTAAAAGTAATTGTAAAATATTTTATGAATTTGAAGTGACCATATACAGACTTAGAAATATATGTTTCTTTTGGTTTCTGCCAAAATGTTTCTAATAGTAAACTAGAGCAAAAATTACATAATCACACTCATATATTTGTTAGTGATCCTGTTTAGAAAATACATAAATACCATGTTTTCCCAGTTTGATATTAAAATCCATGATTCAGGTTATGATTAACAACACTAAAGTAATTTTTTTTTTTTTTTTTTTTTTTTTTGAGACAGAGTCTCACTCTGTTGCCCTGGGTAGACTGCAGTGACATTATCGTAACTCACTAACTCACTGCAACCTCGAACTCCCGAGCTCAAGGGATCCTCCTGCTTCAGCCTCCTGAGTAGCTGGGACTATAAGTGCATGCCATGATGCCTGGCTAATTTTTCTATTTGTAGTAGAGACAGGGTCTTGGGGTCTCACTCTTGCTTAGGCTGGTCACGAGCTCCTGAGCTCAAGCAATCCTCCCTCTTCAGCCTCCCAGAGTGCTAGGATTACAGGCGAGTGAATATTTTTTAAACTTTAATTTCCTATTAACTAACTTTTGAGAGGAGAGACTTAGGCAGTCTGAATTTGGTTTCTTTTTGGAAATCAAAGCCAAAATGCAAATATTGCTTTGTGTTTGCTCAAAAGCTATAATAAATAAAATGGTAATTTTAGATCAGCCAACACTACTCATTAAAAATAATTTTCTGATTTCTTTAGCATGGATTTTTGAGAAAGGAAAAAATTTGAAACAATTCTGTGAATTTTCCACCCCACGTCTGACAGAGTTTTAGATGGGGAATAAGCCCTTTCAGGATAAACACCATGATTCTGAGATAACAGCTTTGGAAAGAGAGGCAGTAAGAAGCTGGCCTTTCTCAGATAGGTAGAAGTACAGTGATACTATGAGCACAGCCCTGAGCTTTGAACACAGTTGCTGCTTCAGTAGGCACTATATATACCTATCAGGAAGAAACCCAAGAACCACTCACAGTCCTCCAGCATTTCTGGAATTAGAGCAAAGAGACTCCTGCATTTAGCCTAGGAGAAGGAAAAATCAAGAGAGAGAGGTATGTTGGGACTTGTAAAAATCTCTTTCCTGGGGAAGAGGACCAACAGTGGGTGGCAGGGCTTTAGTTTGCTTTTGTTCTAGTTGATAGCATATCAGCCTTCTTTTCTTGTAAAGAGCTCAATCCTAGAGTGCTGAATTCATCTGTAGGTGGACTAATGGGATTTTTAAAAGGTTATAAATTATTCTAATTAGCCTACAGAGGTCATTCTGTAGGAAATTTCAATATTTCAGAGAACATTATCAACACATCAACATGTGTGAGACCCATGACAATTTTTATTAAATCAGGGAGAGTGAGTGATTGACAACCCCTTTTCACTAGGATTGGTGTAGCACTGAGATCAGAGAAAGCATGGTGCATTTATGGAACTGTACCTACTATGGCCACAGAGCATGGGAAGGTGGTGAACAGGACGGATGAGGGCAGGATGCTGTCATATTATAAAGGGCCTTTGGACCATGATAAAGCTCTATCCTGAGGGTATGGGGTGAGGGGAATTGGGGGCCTCATATGGGATAGCAAACTGTATAAGATTTCTGTGTCAATAATGTACATTCAATCTCTGTTAAAGTCCACACACCAGAAAATGAGATTCGATTTTAATTTTAAGAGCATCTACTTATGGAACAACTGCCATGTGCCAAGAGTTGTATGTATTAATACAACTCATCAGCACCTTCTGAGCTAAGCAATATTCTCTCCATTTTATAAATGAGAAGACTGAGGCTCAGACATGTTAAGTAGCTTGTTCAAGGACTCACACAGTAAGTGGCAGAGGAGAGTTTTATGGAAACCTGACTTTAAAACCTAGGTTATTGATCTTCATGCACTACTGAGTCAGAGAGAAGAAGGTCAGGTGTATGGAATAAATGACAGGGTTGATATTTATAAGGAAGAAAGCCTAAAGTTTCCCTGCCTGAGATGGTTTATTAGTAGTCTTAACTGTAACTATCCACATCTGTGCTGTCCAATAAGATAGCTACTAGCACCTCTGTGGCTACTGAGACTTGAAGTGTGTCTGGTCCAGATGTGCTGTAAGTATAAAATACATATCAGATTTTGAAAATTTGGTATGAAATAGAATGTGCATTAATAATGTTTATGCTGTTGACATGTAATTAAATGATAATGTTATGGACATATTTTTGCGGTTAAATAAAATGTGTTATTAAAATTAATTTTACTGGTTTATTTTTACTTTTTTAAAATGTAGCTACTAGAAAATGTAATTTTACATGTGTGGGTTACCTTATTAAATAGTACTGGCCCAGGTCCTTAAGAAATAGAGATGATAAGATAACTTTTGCCTTTGCAGGCCTTGCCTTTCTTCATAGGATGAAAAAGATTCCATGATATGTGGCTGTTGCTGAATTTCTGTTTTCAAAATGAGAGCTTCCTTTGGTGCCTGAGCCATCGTGAGGCCACGGCATGGGAACTGGGATGGGAAAAAGCTGGTTACAATTCCACTTCCCCTTGTCTTAATTAGGAGGTTTTTTTGTTGTTGTTATTTGTTTGTTTTGAAGTTAGTTGCCTTCTCAGTACCTCAATATTTTTATTTGAAAAATGGGAATAATAATATCAACCCTAAATTATTGTTAAGAAAATTAAATGAATTAATCCATGCAACTGCCCAGCTCAGGGACTGGCTTGTGATAAATGCTCAATAAATCTAAATTTGCTTCTTCTCCTCCTCCTTCCTCTTTCCGTGTTTGTCACTAAAGGATACCAGGGCAGTCACCTTAATAACATGATTTTTTTTATAGCACCATGCATGATTTTTTTTTCTAATCTCAAGTTTCTCCTGCATCTCATCACCTAGTAAATGATAAGAATGTTGCTTTTTTTTTAAAGGTCAACAGCTTGGGGCTGGATTGGTATCAGAGATGGAAAATATCTCAAAGTAAATTCAATTTGTAAATATTTGCTTGTTTATATAAACTCTGCTTTTCAATTTAGTGAACCAAATGCTAAAATTTTATGAGCAAACTAAGTTATGCCTGGCATTTTTGGTTTTTAAACTAGCAGGAGGCTTTAAAAAATCAGTATTGCTTTTGTATTTATTTCTACCTTAATTTCCTTTATTGAATTTCCTACCAAAGTTTCCTTTTTCCTTAGCTTAAAAATTTGAAGAACTTGCTATTTTTAAATGGATCCTAAAAGGACTATGACTTTTCCTTCTGGTTGTGATCTTTGATTCTTAACTAAATCTTCATTTATAAAATTAACTCATTCATTTATTTAGCAAATATTTATGTTCCAGGAACTGCCAGAAGTGAAGGGAATATAATGTTCAATAAATCAGATTCAGTCCCTGTACTCTCAGAGCTTACATATTCGAGAGACAGACACGTTTTCTATGTGACAAAGACATAACCATAGAGAATGAATGTGAAGACACAGGAATCTAAGGGAATATAAAAAGGGACTTGATCTGATGGCCAGAGTAGTTGCTGGAGCAGTAATGTTTAAAGCAAGAGTATCAGAGTAGGAGTTAGCCACACAGATATCATCCCAAACCACATCCATGGCTCCATTGCCTAGTATTGCTGTGTCTTTAAAAATTGAATAAAATCAGGCATCTGGGAAGTCACTTTTGTCCATGAGATGTCAATGAGAAGATTAGAGTGATATAGAACATTCATATGCAATTAATTTCTCAAATCTGCATTTAGGATGATGCTATACTTGAAGAGTATCTTGCAGAAGTTTTGGTCCTAATATTTTTTAAAAGGGATAGTTCATCTCTGAATATTAAGTAAATATTGAAGTATCTCAAAAGGGATATAAAATAAGTTGTCAATGACCTGTAAAATTATTCTCTTAATGGAATTCCAGATATTATTCAATTTTTTGTTAAGTGAATTAATTCAAAGAGACATTCCACATTTAGGGGGAGAAATTCTCTGAGAGTCATCCTCTAAAGACTACAGCATCGAGATCAGAGAGGAGCTGTAGACAGTATCTCATTAGAAAATTGTAGAAGTTTGGAGTGTGTAATCATTTGAAATTTATTGAATGCCTACTTGATATTTGGCACTTTTATTCCAGATCTTTTTATTAGATCCTCTTATTCTCAAACTACCCTCCAAAGGAGGACGTTTTTAACCCCCATTTTAAACCTGAGAAAACTGAAGCTTAGAGATGGAGCTGATTTCTCAAGAGAAAATAAAATAGTAGTGAATGTACACATCCATCTGTGATTTTGGACTCTTGATTAAGCATACATTGATTAAACAAATCTTGATTGAGTGAACAATGGCTGAATGTAGAAAGAACTATAGTGGTCTAGTCTAGATTGCATTAGTATTTAGAGTAGCACCCCAGATACCATTCATTATAACAAGGAGCCTCCCTTCACTAAGAGCCTCTATATTCTAAAACTGCTCTTTGAAAACTGCCTTTAGAAAATTAAGGTTCTGTGCCTTAGAGGAAAGAAAAAGCTTTGGAAGATGCAGAATCAAATATGGTGTTGACTAAAGTGTTGACATTCCTCAATAATGCTTTTCAAGAATCACTTTGTAAAATGTATGCAAATATCCCATGTCACCCCATCCACCTATTTTATTTCTAAGGGTAAGGTAAAACCTCCTTAATTACTTTCCCATATACCCATCTCCTTCTCCCCCCTTCCCAATACACTGATACATAGACACACAAGGACCTATACATTTTTGCTTGTTCAACTCCTATTCACCTACTACATCTCAGCTTGACATTACTTCCTTCAAGAAACGATTTATATTCCCCCAAGTAAAAATTATATTCCTGGCCTATGCACTTCTATGGTACTTGAGGTTTTCTTATTTTAGCCTTTATAACCTTGTACCTTAATTGCATGTTTACTAGCCTGTCTCCCCCACTGAACTATAATGTGTAAACAGAGGTAGATCCTAGTCTTGTGGAACTTCAAGTGCATATAAGGTTGTGGTGGGCGGCTCTTTAATAAAAATAATTCAAAATTATGAATATAAATTTAGGTTCACATGTGTATATTTATTTAGAATGAGGAAAGAAATCACATCAAATGAACAATTTAAAATGTTGACAAGTATTACAAGCATCCTTACACATAGACTATTTAATTGCCTAACATGCCTCTATATATTTTCTATAGACAAACTTCTAGTTTGTCCATTTCAAACCTAGCTTTTCTTCCATCATCCACATCCTTCCAGTGTCTGGCACCTACAGGCATGTTTATACTGTATGGAAGTTCATGGACTTGTATCTTCTGATCATGGAGCCCAGTGAGTTTGCACACTGGGCTGCAGGATTTCACATATATCTATCCTACTAAATCCAAACTGTATTTTTGTATGTAAGAATTAAATTCCTATATGTATGTAAATATATATGTATCTATCTATCTCCTGAACTCCGATTTCCCTTTGGATCTACAAAATTCTCCTGGAAACTTCAATACTACTCTTGGGAAAAAGTGTGCGGTAAAAGGAAAGCTGAAGTATAAAGAGACACAGGCTCTTACCAATTGCATTTAAAATACATCAATTTTGCAAATACCATAAAATATGACCATATGAACACATTACCAAGTCCAGGGCTTTGGGAGGGTCTCTGCATATAAGGGACTCCAAAGTTCAAGCTTCATATTAGCTTCATAATAAATCCACTTTGAGATGCGAAAGAACATCAATGTGTCTTTTTAAATATCTTATTCCTAGTCCTGTGCCTGATATATAGTAGGCTCCTAAAACATATTTATTAAGTGAATTATTTAAATTCAGTCATCTCTGTTTTTATTCTTCATAAACCATGAATTGCTTAGTGAAATAATTAAAAATAAAACAGAGTGGGGCAAAAAGCAACAGCCCACATTATGGGTAATATGTCCAGCTTAAAACAAAACAACTTCATCTGAAGTTATCTCATCAGAATATTATTATTGTCAAAAATAAGCTAATTCTACCCCTGTGTATTTTTGAGGGGATGTTTTCCTCTCTATGATCTAGAAACAAAAGGGGAGTTAGCTTTTGAACTACTTTTTCAGAAAGGATGTATTAATATCAGGAGTATGAGACCAAAGGTCATGAATAGTAAATGAAAATAAAGAGAATTATGCCTACCAATAGGTGGACAGATAAACATATTGTGATATCCATACAATGCAATACTGCTCCATAATAAATAAAAAGTAATACACTATTGATTTGTGCTACAATATGGATGAATCTTCAAATAACTATGCTGAGTAAAATAAGCCAGACAATATAATACCTGATTCCATATATATAAAATTATAAAAAATGCAAATGCATTTATGATAAAACAAATTAGGAGTTGTGAGGAGGGGCACCATGGGGCAGGGGACAAGATTATGATGAGACAACAGGGAACTTTGGGGAATGATAAATGTGCTTATTATCTTCATTATGGTGATTGTTTCATTGGTACATACGTATCTCAAAACTGTCAAATCACCCAACTTTAAATATGTGCAATTTATTGCATATCAATTATACCTCAATAAAGCTGTTTAAAAATCAAAAATGAATGTATTTATTGTTGTGTTATCAAAATAAAAGTAACTAATCAGCATTACATAGCACAGGCCCATGAAGGAGTAGACTCAGACATGTCTTACAGCTGTCCTCTTTTGCCCGGATTTGTATGTCTGCTTATGTAAGTCCTTACAATGCCATACTCCTGAGCATCCTCTAAGATGTTTAAAGGATACTATTCAGTAGAACATCCTTATCAGCATTTCTAAAGAATCTCTATTTCTAGAGTGTGTTCAAGGCCAAGAGGGATTTGACAAAACAAATAATAGCCTATGTAAAGGAAGAGCAGTCCTTATTCTAAAACAAATGCACAGAATTCTAAGACAAATGGATGGGATAAAACTCCATTGTATTAGATCAACCTTTGAACACATATGACACAAGGTCATTTTAAGTAAAGGAATGCATGCTTTTGCAAAAGAAGACCCAACTAATTATTAGATTAGTCTTAAGGACATTCCAACTATTTATTAAATACTATGATATTTGCATTGGAAAGCTCTACAATAATTGACTTCATTACTTAAGTTCTGGAGAGGGTTAATTACATAAATAATCTGCACCAGGTAGTGGGGTTTCCTTTGCCTCATTTTTACTCCACTGGGATGTTTGTTGAATGAAAAATGTTAGATTAGAAACAATATTAAAATAAATATAGCTTGATTTCCTTTAGATCATTTTCTTTTGAAAAAAAGGTTTAAATAAAACTTCAAGACAAAAGGAGACAGATAGCCACAACCAGGACAATTAACTGCATATTTTAACAATAACTGCATTCATTTGAGTACTGCTTATCTCAATGTTACAATAACCCCAGGTCATAAGTAAGGCAGGTACTAACCTTCACATTTTATTTTAAAAATAAATGTCTCTCATAAATTCACTACAGTTTCATATTCTTGATTTTTTAAAATAAATTAAGAAGTAAAGTCTTCCGTTAGCACCCTCTTGGTCCATCCTCCTCTGATAACAACAATCTGGTACTTCCATACCTTAATTTTTCCTGTGCTTATACAGACAGGTTTAGAGACATTGGAATGTTTTTTGTTTGTTTTTTTGTTTGTTTGTTTTATGCCAACCTTGACTTTTTTGTGGTTCCCCGACAAAATGTATTATTTCAAGGCTGAGTCTGAGCCTTTGTTTAAATGGTTCTATGACAGGTCATCTCGTGTTTCCACTGATGAGTTACCTCTTCTCTGTGGATTTTCTGGTCCTTCCTTTGTATATTTAATTACTTTCCCTAAAGAGATATAAATAGTACTTAGTACATACTGCTTCTCTTGCGTCCATATACAAATATTTTAATGAAAAACATTATTATATAATAGTTACATATATTTTTCTCACCAACTAGACTCTGAGTTTCTCCATGTTGGACTAAAGATCATTTGCAATTGTTAGGAGTTTCCTGGAATCAGGCAGACCTGTATCTGAATGTTGTCTCTCACATTTAGTAGGAATCTGGTTTGGAACAAGTTACTTAATCTCTTACTGGTGCCTTGGTTTTTTCATGTATAAAACAGAAAGCATGATATTTGGCTTGCTAGTATATAGTAAAGGAGATATCATAAAATAATATATGTAAGGCATGTCTGGCACATAATATATGTTCAATAAATGATAACTAATGTTGATACTGTTTTGTTGCTATTATTGCTTTCATCATGACAGCTGATACCCAGGAAATCAAACTGTGTTTCTGAAGAGCTTTCAGCTACTCCCCAGGTGGTAACTCCTTGCAGATTTTCAGGCGAAAGAATATAACAGAGATTGCGGAACAGTATTTCTCAAAGCAAACTGACCCTCACAAACATATTGGCTTTATGTGACAGACCTTGCCATAGTGAAAATGAAGAGAATTGAAGCCGAAATAAGCCATCCTGGGTCTTCTGAGGCATCAAGCCCATAGGAGATAATGAAAACATACATCACTTGTAACCTTTTAGGCCAACCGGGCTATTGAACATAACAGGAGCATAATGGCTTTCCTGGTGTGTCAGAAATTCTCCACCCCTGCCTACAGGTAGTTCATCAAATTGCTCCAAGCTTATTACTTCAATCTGCATTTAGCTTTAATATGCCCCTACAAACCCAAATCCCTTCCCTCAAAACCTTCAAGGCCCCGGTAAATTGTTGTGCCTGCCAAACTCACTAACTGACAAAGACCCTGAAAGTTGAAAATCAAGCCTGCTACACTATAGAAATAGAAAAGAAAGAAGGGAAGTCATGTTAAAAATAAACAGTTTCAAAGATTTCATGACAAAAAAGTCGATGCAATTTGCAACTTCATTTGTTCCGGTGACAAGCTGATAAAATGTTGGTGGTACAAATGCATCAGAAAATTTGACACAGATTGAAAGTGACTACACATTTCATTATCCTAAACTCCTGCAGTAATGAAAAATGATTGTTAAAGACAGTTTCTAATATGTCTTAGAAGCATGAGGCTGGCTGTCTATGGGAAATAATACCCCAGTTATCGGAAAGATAAGCACTCAAAAGGAAGCAAGGGCTGTAGTGATTCTGTGATCCAAGCCTCACTATTCTGATTACCAGCTGTGCAAACACTTTGATTAAGCAATATTAAAATATGCAAAGAACATTATCAATGGATCTCATTTAAAAATTGGGTATAAAAATGACGCTCGCAGAGCAATGAGCCATTAACAACAACAACAAAAAAAAAAGCAATGTGGTCAGTCAATAATTAAATCCTACCAAGATATTTATTGCAGTTTTTCTTAAAGAGTTTTTACATAGACATAAATGGTGTGGCATTCTAGTCTTGGAAAGCATTTATTTAAAAGAAACTTTAAAAATATGACACATCAAATTGAATTTTCTCTAGAAAATTTTGAAGGAAACAAGAGTAT
Organism: Varecia variegata; assembly: GCA_028533085.1. Classification (NCBI taxonomy): domain Eukaryota; kingdom Metazoa; phylum Chordata; class Mammalia; order Primates; family Lemuridae; genus Varecia; species Varecia variegata. The sequence continues at coordinate 132,051,061 of CM052438.1, read as the reverse complement.
AATTCAGAACAAATTGGGAGGCATCAATTTACTGTACGTCAAGCTATACTACAAGGCTAGTACCCAAAGGAGCATGGTAGTGGCACAAGAACAGAGACATAGACCAATGGATCAGAACAGAGAACCCAGATATAAAACAATCCTCATATTGCCATCTGATCTTTGACAAAGCAGAAAAAAATGCATACATTGGGGAAAAGAATCCCTATTCAATAAATGGTGCTGGGAAAATTGGATAGCCACATGCAGAAGAATGAAACAGGATCCGCACCTCTCACCTCTCACAAAAATCAATTCACGGTGGATAACAGACTTAAACCTAAGGCATGAAACTATAAGAGTTCTAGAAGAAAATGTTGGGTAAATTCTTGTAGACATTGGCCTAGGCAAAGAATTTATGAAGAGGAGCCCAAAAGTAATCACAGCAACAACAAAAATAAATAAATGGGACCTGATCAAATTAAAAAGCATCTGCAGAGCCAAAGAAATGGTCATGAGAGCAAACAGACAACCTACAGAATGGGAAAAAAATTTTTGCATGCTACACCTCCAATAAAGGGCTGATAACTAGAATCTATTTAGAACTCAGGAAAATCAGCAAGAAAAGACCAAACAATCCCATTAAAAACTTGGCAAAAGACATGAATAGAAACTTTTCAAATGAAGATAGACAAATGGTCAACACAAACATATGAAAACATGCTCAACATCTCTAATCATCAGGGAAATGCAAATCAAAACCACAATGAGATGTCACTTAACTACAGTGAGAATGGATTTTATCAAAAAAATTCCAAAACGACAAGTGCTGGTGTGGATGCAGAGAGAGAGAAACACTCATATCCTGTTGGTGGGACTGCAAACTAGTCCAACCTCTATGGAAAGTAATATGGAGATACCTCAAAGAACTTAAAGTAGACCTACCATTTGATCCAGCAATCTCACTACTGGGTATTTACCCAAAGGCAAAAAAAATACTTTTTATAGAAAAGCATCTGCACTCAAATATTTATAGCAGCACAATTCACAATTGCAAAGATGTGGAAACAACCCAAGTGCCCATCAATATATGAGTGGATTAATAAAATGTGGTATATGTATACCATGGAGTACTACTCAGCCATAAAATATGGTAAACTAATATCTCTTGTATTAACCTATATGGAACTGGAGACCATTCTTCTAAGTGAAGTATCACAATAATGCAAAAACAAACACCACATGTATTCACCATTAAATTGGAACTAATCAATCAACACTTACGTGCACATATGGAAATAACACTCATTGAAAATCAAGCAGGTGGGAAGAGGGAGAAAGAGATGGGGAAATTCACACCTAAAGGATACAATGCACACTATCTGTGTGAGGGAAACACTTATAACTTTGACTCAAATGATACAACAAACATTTATGTTACCAAAATGTTTGTATCCTCGTTATATTCTGAAATGATTTTTTTTTGCAAAAGAATATAGTATGTGGCCTTATACATTCACTGCATTTTTTCATAATGCAGATTTTTTACATTAGTATGGTTTGTCTCATGCAAGGAATAATTATACAATGCAAAGAATGATTGTACATTCAGACAACCTACAATCTTAAGGTAAAAGGTTACTAAATGTTTATGATAATACTTAAAATAGCAGCATATGCAAGTACTTATTTTCTTTATTTTACAGTTGGAAAAATTGATCTCAGAGAAATTAAGGATACTTCCCAAAGCCACCCAACAGATAAGTGGTAAAGGTGGGATTTGAATTTAAGTCAACCTCACTTGAAAGATTTGACCATTTCTTCTGTTATTTCTTCATACAGATTCTGATCCTATATTTTAGTCAATTCTGAATATATCTACATCTACTGTATAGCACCCTTCATGATCATATAGTAATTCAGAGAACATCTTCAGTCATTAATTTGAAAAATTCACTCATTTATTTAATTCATTAAAAATATTTACTGGAAACTTACTAGTTCTTAAGTGTCATACTTAATAAGCACTCACCAATGACCATAACACCAACATTAATAGTATTACTCTGAACTCTTTCAGTTGCAAGTAGGAGAAACCCACTCCAAACTAACGGCAGCAACATACAGAGATTTATTGACAGGACACTGTAGATGTTCCCATGAGTGAAGGAAGGGCTGCAGGAGTCAGGGCAGCTTTAGGGCTCCAAGAGATTGGGTTTGGGTGTTTTCTAACCGTGGCTCATCTTCACTTCCATTTGATAGTGCTGCTATAATAGACTTAGTAATTTGCAATGAAAAGAAATGTATTAGATAATGGTTCTGGAAGCTGGGAAGTCCAAGATTGAGGGGCTGGCATCTTGCAAGGGCCTTCTTGCTGCATCATTCCATGGCAGAAGGACAAAAAGAGGGCAAGAGAGAGAGAGAAAATGGAACCAGACTTGATCTTTTACAATGAATCTACTCTCCCAATAATGGCATTAATCTATTAACTCTGCCCAAATGGCCTAATCGCCTGTCATTAGGCCCCAACTCCCAACACTGTTGCACTGGGGATTAAGTTTCCAATACAATCTCTTTTGGCTAGTACATTAAAATCATAGCATCCTATTTTGACAGGAAGTATTCTGAACATTTTATATATGTTACATTATTTAATCTTTACAATAACTATATGAAATATGCTACATTTTTATCTCCAATAAAGATTAGCAAGTTTAAGATTTAGAGATGTTAAATTGCTCAAGGAGGTATGGCCAGTAACTAGGAAAGGTTGGACTGAATACAATATACATCTGATCTAGTTCTTACAATGATTCCCTAGGTTTGAAACCTTAGTCTGTTTGGGCTATTATAACAAAAATGCCATAAACTAGATAACCTAAACAACAAATACTTATTTTTTATAGTTCTGGAGGAGGAAAAGTCCAATACCAAGCCAGCAGATTCACTGTCTCGTAGGGGCTTGCTTCCTGTTTCATAGATGGCTGTCTTCTTCTGTGTCCTCATGTGACAGAAGGAATGTGGCAGCTCCCTGGGATTTATTTTATTTTATTTTATCTTATGTTATTTTATTTTAGAGACTAGGTCTTATTATGGTGCCCAAGCTGGAGTGCAGTTGCTATGCACAGATGAATTATAGCATGCTGTAACCTTCACCTCCTGGCTTCAAGATATCCTCCCACTTTATCCTCCCAAGTCACTGGGACTATAGGTGTGTGCCACTGTGCCAACCTTCTGGGATCTCTTTTATAAGGGCACTAATTCCACCCTCATGACCTAAATACCTCCCAAAGGCCCCACCTCCTAGTATGATCACATTGAAACTTAGAATTTCAATATATAAATTTTGAGGGGACACAAACATTCAGTCTATAAAAGAACCATTTTTCTTTTGTTAACCATTACTATACATGACATGTTTTTTAGGTCCTGGGTACCCTATTTTATGAATATTTTAGTTTGTTAATACTCTTAAAAATAGGGTTTTGAAGCAAATGTCATATATCAGATGTAAAACAGGGAGTAGTAGTATCATACCTGTAATGTAGACCATTTGTCATTGTAATGAGGCTACTAGGTCAATTTAAAACAAATAATAGCATTAACATGGTTAATATTGTTTATGCTGTAGGTCAAATATAATGCTTCAAGCCTTTCCTTATAGCCTGATGCCAAAGCAGACATTTGTCTCTTTTTGAAATTAAATGCTTGATAGTTTTACGTTTATCTCCTAAGTTAATTTTTTGTATATATTCATTCCTGGGTTAAGGTTTTTTCTTGACTTAGATCATCAGTCTCACCAGCAAATATGCTGAAACATGACCTTTTCATTTATTGTATTAGATATTATCAAATCACATACTACATTAGAGATTGTATATTACTTATTTTATCGTTTGCTGTTGTTTCATGTTTGTTTCCCCATTAAATCATGAGTGTAGGGACCATGTCTACATCATTCACCATTGAATCCTCAGTGGCTTGCTAGGTGTTTGGTAGAATAGTCAACAAATAAGTAATTTTGAATAAATAAATAGATGAATCTACTGATATTTTAATATATAAAGCATACATTTCATCTAACTCAAAATCAAATTTTGTTATTGCTGTGTTTGGTTTTGTATTTAAAGTTAAGATGAAATAGCAGGAAATATGTGATGTTTTCCCACTTCTAGCTCATGTGTCAGGCAGAAACATGTTCAGATTTGTTCATACTGCCCTGTCTTTGTTCACAGTGTTTCCTTAGCTTTCATTGCCCAACCTTCTATTTATATGCTGGGTAAACTCCCAGTCTCCAATGTGAAATTTTTCTATTATCACATAATCTGTAAGCCTGTTTTGCTCTCCCCATGGTAAATTCTTCTCCACTCATGCTTCTATGGTGTAGTTCAACTATTGTCCTTATCATCTTTCACTGTTATTGTTTGTTTAAATGCTTGTAACTTGGAGGATGCAATCTGTCTCTAAATCTATCTTCATATTCCTGGAAACTAACAGAATATCTGGAACATAGTAGCTATTATCATGTTCATCAGAACCCTATTTCTTGGGGAATTTATCTGTAAACTCTTTACCAGAGATCCTACCACAGAACCACATTTTGAGGATGACAATGATTCTGATGCTGACAGAGTTTAGTTGCTTGGGAACTGACAAAACACAGTTCCTGAGAAAAATTCAGTTTACCAAAACAAAGACAGACTTGTACAAGAATGAAGGAATTTTTGGGGGGGAAGGGAAGGAGAATTATTAAAGGAATGAAGACAGAAATGATAGGAGAATATATTTTTCAATATTGTGCAAATGTTCTCAACCAGAAATTATATTCTAGTGTGAGTTTCCCTGGCAGATAAACTGCTCATTTTATATTAGACTTCTATTTTTTTCCATTTTCTCTTTCAGATTATTTCCTAGATTTTCAACACCATCTATCCTTCCCTTGACATTTAGCATATGACATTAACTCCACTGAAAATTGACTTTGTAAAATAAGACCAAGAGAAGGTATATTTTCCTAATGAAAGAACACATTTGTAAATGGAAAATAAGATAATCTATAATACCAATGACTCATACATGAGGAGGCATCTGGGGCTCTGAAATGATAATAGTTTGGGTTCAAATTCTGACTATTACTCACTGGTTGTGAAAATTAGATTAGTTTACTAACTCTCTGAGCTGCAGTTTCCTCATCTGTATGGCTGGATAATATCTACTTCATATGGGTGTTGAGAAGAAGAAATAAAATAACTTATTCAGAGTGTCTGACCAATTGGTGCTCAATAAAGAGGTATTGAATTCATTTCAATTAAAAAAATTGCATGTTCCTTAGATATTTAATTCATTTTTTTCAAGTTATACCCTATTTTATAATCTTAAGGAACTTAAAGAAGTAATCTGCCTAAGTTTGTCAAGTTAGTAAATGGAACAATTAGGATTAGAATGCACAAAGAACAAAGGAAAAGGTATTTAAAAGGAGACAGTATAAGAACTAGTGTGTCAGAAAGATTCTTCAGAATGTAGACAATATTATAATGTGTCATATGAGGAAAAATGCATCTTTGTTCCCTGTAATTAGTGAACAATAATAAATTAATGAACGTTTTCCAATTAATGAATCATGCTTGATTTCAAGTAGGGGATGGCCAACTCTTATCTGCTTAATCACCTGTATTAAAACAAATACATGGCTTTGCTCAACTGGCATCTGAAATAAATATTTGAAGATCTGAGAGCCATTGCTTATTGCAAGGAAGGCATTATTAATCTCTCTGGAATCTCAGTGGACATTTTTTGGAATAGAAACTTGATAGAGTTTTGTGAATTTCTGAGAATAATCCTAGACTTTAGAGAACAATAATCAAAACAAAGATGATCTCAGATTAATGAGATTGTGGCATCATGAGTCCATTCCCCTCAATAGCAGTCTTTTTGTAACACTCATTAAAAATCTGAAGAACGCAGGGGCAGTTAAAGCATTATTCTGGAAAATTAAGCCCAGGGGCAGCAGGTATTTATTGGAGAAGTATTAATAGAAGCCTAGGTATTTATGGAGCTCTGGTCCTGGGAGCAAATGCAGATGGAAGTTCTTTTCCTCCCCCTCCTTTGTGTGGTAAGGGAAGCCTGAGGCGTTTTTCTGTGAAGCTGCTCTGGGCAAACCCTAAGGGCTTTATTACTGCAGAGCACACCCAGCCAAGCAAGATGAGTAGGAGATGATGAAACTGGAGAAGATGAAAAACATCGCAACTGCAGGCCTGCTTTAACTCTTATTCCATCATGGAGCATCTAGTCAACAAGATTCAGAACACACAGGCCCTCTTGTCAGAGCCTTTGATCAGTTGGCCAAGCACAGGAGCCCCCAACTGTACTTAGCTGCAGGGAGAATCACACCTGAGGTGAGGTCAGTCACCTTTGTCAAAGCAGGAAAGGCTTTTCTGTTCTGGGTGGGGTCTGCAGAGGTGCTTCAGAAATTAGGTACTGAGACCTCAGAATGCTGTGATAGTCATCTCATAAATTTGGAGATTTGATCTGGAAAGGTCTTTGGGGATTATCTCCACGCTCTGTTTCCTGTACACATGGGAGGGAACTTTGTGAAGTGTCTAAGTCAGAGTTTTCCAGAGTCAGGGCTACAAGCACATATCCAAATATTTGATATATATTGCTGCCTCTCAGAACAAAATTAAATAAATGCTTTTTGAGACAAGTTGTTCATTCTCTATCACCTATGATACTTTCAGTATGTCTTATAGATAAAGGTAAACTCCAATTTTCATAAATAGCCAACTCAGTACTTATTTGGATAAGTGGGTTGTCCAGAAAAAATGTAAGATGTCCAAAGATTGTGCTCTTGGTGGCTATGCTAATCTGGGGATGATAATGCCTTATTATTACAGAGTAAGAGATAACGTATCAAAAGTATCAAGCTAACAGCAATGTCTGACACAGCCTTGGCATTTAATAAAAATAGTTAGATATCATGGAGTACTACTCAGGCACAAAAAACAATGGTGAACTATCACCTTTTATATTATCCTGGATGGAGCTGAAACCCATTCTACTAAGTGAAGTATCACAAAAATGGAAAAACAAGCACCACATGTACTCACCATCAAATTGGTACTAATTGATCAACACTTATGTGCACATATGGTAGTAACATTCATCAGGTGTCCAGCAGGTGGGAGGAGGGAGGAGGGTTTGGGTAAACTCACACCTAATGGGTGTGGTGTGCACTGTCTGGGGGATGGGCAAGCGTGTTGCTCTGACTCAGGCAGTGCAAAGGCAATATATGTAACCTAAATGTTTGTATCCCTGTAATATTCTGAAATAAAATAAATAAATAAAATAGTTAGAATGTATAGTGCATTTTCTTTGAAACAGCATGAGTTCCGTTGCTCATTTTTGTGCCTTGTCCTTTCACTGCCCATGTTGAGAGTACTTCATTTATTATTCCTTTCCAATTCAACTATTACAAATTTGTCCGTTGTTCAGCCCCTTTCCAGATATTTAGCTCTCTAGAATCCTAGCTTCCAGGGGTGTCTCTTCATCTCTGGTATTGTTCATATTGCAAGACAAGATAGCAAAAAAAGATTATGCTATCTAAAGACTGGCAACAAACAAACAAATGTCTCTGCAACTTAAAAAAAAAAAAAAGTTACCAAAATTTATCTCAGAACAAGGAATGGTTTAACTGAATTCCTGATTGAAAGTCCTAACTCCCAGTTTCTAGTAAAGAGACAGAAGTCCAGGCCAGGCCAATTCATTTGCCTCGGCCAATGTTCCCTCACCTGTGAAATGAGGTTAATCAATGTCCCCCTCCCAGACCTGAGGTGAGGAGTTAGTAATAAAGACACACAACAACACACATTCACAACCACGGATCCTTAGTATGTACTAGCATGTTAATCCCTTTGCATTAGATTTTATTTAAGCTCCAATACTCCCCATAAGAGATAAAGCTTACCTTCATTTTACAAAGGAAAAGCCGAACCTCAGATGTGATGCTCTATGCGTCAGTTACTTTTTGACCAAAGAATGCCATGGAATGTTATTTATTATTATTATTATCCCTTCAAAATGTAAGTGAACACAGGATGCTTGGCTCCTGTCAAGGAAATGAAGCTGCCATTCTGTGCTCACCCCTTTCCTCTCATTACCAGAATTTGCTTATGTACTGTCTACACTTGCAGACTCTACTTCTTTATGCTTCTGTCCCTCCTTATGCCCCTGTGATCTTCATCTCATCCACACAACTCCCCAAAACAGAATGAGAGAAATAGTTTCCACTGAAACAAAAAGGCCAGAAGTTGCATCATTTCTTAATTAATTGGAAAATGCCTTTCTCGCTCTCTTCCCCTAATTTCATGCCTCTCTCTCATTTCCTATTTGGTGATGAAAACCTACACTCTTAAATGAAATTAATAGAGAATTCAAGTGAATGGGTATCAACTTTAAGGTAAAATGACATTAGTTCACTATACCAACTCAAAAAGAATCTCAGGGTTTTGAGGATTAAGTTAGCGTAATCTTGAATTTATTGCATACATCTTTATTGAGCAATGCTAAGTACTGGGCATAAATTGGTCAATAAGAGAAATGCACTTTCTGCTCTTGTGGGTTCACCATTATCAGAAAAGACAGGACTTGTCTGTGTCATTTAAGGGTGGGGATGGAAAGTATGAATTTTTGTCTTATTTCACTTGCTCGGTAGTAGCAATAATAGCTGTAATTATGGTTGTTATAGCAAGAGTTCACCTTTATTGATTTTTACTGTTTTCCAGGCATTGTTCTACACACCTTTCAGATATTAACTCATTTAATTACTGTTCTAAATTATAAAACTGCTCATATCACTTTCCTGTTCTAACTGTCCAGTGGTTTTTTGCAGATCCACATTGATGGTTAAGCCACCTGAGCATAGAAAAGACATTAGAATATCATAGGGCACTGAAACATCACTGGAAATAAAACTTGATGGGGTAAACCATGAGTGCTAGAACTCTTTTCAGGGAGAAGAAAAACAGTGGTTGAAAACAGTTTCTGTAGTTGCTGGGCATGAGGGTGGATGCTTGAGTCACAAGAGTTACTCTCTAAAGTGCCTTCAGGAGAAGATGGGTCCTGCTAACTTCCACCTTTGTCTGTCTTTGTCAGATGGGGTGGGTGTGATGGAGCCAAAATCAGATTGCTCTTCATAGTAGCTGAGAGCCTGAGCATTGCCGTCAATGTCCCCTCTACACATGTTTAGCTGCCTTTAAATGCACGTTGGAGAGGACTCAAAAACTATGATTCAAACAGGCACCTAGCTATCAACCTCCTAAGTCTTCATTCTTTAGACGTCCGAACTTCAGAATTATGTCAAACAGTTTCACAGTCTATAAATCCTTCCTGGTATCCAGCTTTCCAAATTCTGGTATCTAGCTTTCTATCCTTACCTGCCACCTTCGGCCTGTACATGCATGCATGCCCACACTACTACCTCCCCAATTTCTTTTCTAAATATTTGCTTATCTGACTTCCCTACCAAGCCTGAGTTCCATTAACACAGTGATTTGTCTTGTTCACCTCTGTACTCCATTGCTAGTGTGCTGCATAACACATAGTATGGGTATAATAAATATTTGCTAAATAATAATTTTCCATTGAAAGAAAAATCATAGTGATTGTTTAGTAATTCACACCTACTACACCTAAGAAAATCTTATGCACGGATCTACATGATCATCTGATCCCTTGTTCCCTTAAATAATTTTCTTTTCCATCAACAAGAGCAAATCATTTTCTTTCTTTTTCTTTGAATAATCCCTTTTGCTATTCTTGTATTTCAGAATATCCAGAAGTGCTTTAATTTTTCAAAACTCTGAAGTGTGTTTAAAATGTGTTATTTATAGACTAATTGGCAAAGCCATATAAGTGCAATGATGGCAGCTCAATTTCTGGATACAGTCTTATTTGGTTCATCATAATTTGACAAGTTGGCATCTTTTAGGTTAATGAGAAAATTCATTTTAAGTGACATACTAGGCATTTAGGAGAGCAACAGTCACACTAATAAGGGATTGCACATTACACATACTGCATAGTTTTTACAAGTTTTCTTTAAAAAAAATGTAGTGAATGATTTGCTTTGCTTAACTCTAGATAAGAAGAGAAAGAAAAGGCAACACTCAGACTTCTAAAGAGAAACAGGATGTATCTTTTATGATAAATATATTATTATATATAATCACTCATACATGAATACACTAGATGACTTAACAAATTATCAAATATTGCCAGTATCATAGGCTCCCTAGGAATAAGGCAGGTAAAAATATAGGCTGATCTGAATGTATTATAGCACAGGATGTATCTTAATACCTTAATGTGGGAGGTAGAAGCTTGAGGTGAAAGCCCAGGTAGGCAAACATGAGCCTTATCTTTTGCCTTGTGTGGAAGCACGAGACAGAAGTGACGTATTTGTCTACATTATTCTGAAAATCATTGTTTATAATCATACCAGGAAAATGTCCCTAGTCCTCATAAACATCCTTTTAAAATGAGCTAACCCCTCTGAATATCAAGAAGCAACCCTTTCTCCAAAGGCATTCAATTAGAGAGCCAAATAGCATTCAAGTTAGGCCCATGGGAAGACATAATTCAACACAAGATCATTTACTAAATAAATATTTACTAGCACCTACTATAAGGCAAGCACTATGCTAGGTGCTAGAGAAAAAACAGAAAATGGCAGACTAACTGTCACTGTTCTCAAGGAACACATAGTCTGGTGGGAAGAACTTGCAGCTCTAGGAGGTTGAAGGTTAAAATATTCCTGGGTGAGAAACTCTAGAGATGAGACTACACCAAGTAAATGTCATCAAGAAGAGACAAACCTGGTTCTTGCAGAGTAAATTGGAACCCACTCCTAATTAGCTCTATGAAGATTTCCTAGCTAATGCTGGTTATTCTGTAAGAAACAGAACACAGACACATCCTCTATTTGAAGGACAAGAGCTGGCTATTTTTACAAGTTGGCAAAAGCTTTATCATAAGTCCAACTTCTTGTGCTCATCATTAATGACCTTGTTTGCTACTTCTTTCACTCATGTATGAATACATTTGACAAAGTGTGTATGTAAGGAAAGGACCTTGAGATTACTATATTTAAATACTAATATATTAGGCAGTAATATCTAGCATTTGTATTATGATTCACTATTTATAATGTGATTTCAATATGCATTATCTTGGTGGCTTTCAACCCTGCCTGTGCATCAGAATTATGTGTACAGGTTGTTAAAATCACCTATACTTACATACCAGTCCTGAAGATTCTGATTCAGTAGTTCAGATGATGATATTTTTAAGCAGCTTCATGGATGATTTTGAATTGCAGTCAGGGCTGAGAACCACAGTTTTATGTAATTTATTTTTCTGCACTGTCCCTGGGAAACAGGCTTTTTTAATGCTCCATGAAGTTTCATGCTTTTGTGTTTGGAATGCTTCTCCTGAGAGATCTCCTCAGGGAAGCCTTCCCTAACCACATCTCCCACTAACACCATCACCACCCAGGCAGATCCAAATCACAAACAAGCACCTTCAACACACCTTCAATTTGTCATCCTCCTGTGCTGTAATTTTTATCTTAGTTACTTATGTGACTCTCTCCTACCTGCTTTTGAGCCCCTTGAGGGCATGGGCTATTATCTACTCATCTTGTATCTCAATGCAGTATATCACTGGGACATGATAAGAGTAAAATTAATAATGATAATAGTAACACATTGTACTTACTATGTGCCAGGCACTAGCTATAGCATTGTATATGCATAAATTAACTTAATATCAATGACACCCATGTAAGGTGTCAATGACCTATGACACCTAACTAAATATCAATGACCTACCATGTAAGGTAGGTAAGGTAGGTACTGTTATTATCCTCATTTGCAGATGAGAAAACAGGGACACAAAAAGGTAAGAAACCTAATGTCACACTGGTTAATGAAGGTGTTAATATCATGTCCATATCCCAGAATGAAGAAAATGCTTTTCATTTTACAAATGAGAGAACTGAAACCCTTTCAATCATACCAGTCCTTTAAGTGTTGACCATTTATACTGTGGTTTAGATACTTGCTCTTACAATATTGTAATGGCAATAAACAGATCTGCAGTTGGGGGATTCTTCCAATTCAGTGAATCCTATGTCTGGTGCTTCTCCTATATTATGCTGTTATCTTTGTTAAATGGGGAAGGCTGAAGATATCAGCTAAACCACTGCAGCCCATGTGCTTCCAGTTGAAAAAAGATGATGTTAACAAGCAGTGCCAGCCATCTGTTGACATACTGATTTGCCACTGGAAAAAAATGGAGCGCATTTGTTCAAATTTCCAGATTATTTAAAAAATAAGGAGCAATGGGAGTTATTAAATTGGGCAATCTGGGTTCTAAGTAGCATTTATATACTTTTTTTTCCGGGATGCCTTCTTTAAAATTAAATTTTTAATAACCTTTAAGCCTTGCAGCCTTGAGGGAATAATTTCTTTCACAGTAGTTCAAAGGTTTAATTTCACAGTAAAGCTTTTGAAATATGGTATTATCCCTTTTGTTCTAGAAAATTACTGTTTAAAAAAATCATATTTCAAAGTAATGATTGTAATGAGAAAAAGATATGAGGCCCAACTTCAAAAGGGAAAAATGATAACCTCGCCTGTGATGTCCTCTAGTGAGCCTTTCCCTCGTGGATTCTAATTTGTAACAGTTGGAAAAAATCTTTGGAATTGCATAGTCTCTGCCCAGTACTACAGCCTGGACTGCAGTCTATGAAAGAGGGGGAGGTTGATATAGACATAACAGAAGCCATTAACTTACTTATATAAATAAAATGCAGCATGTCTTCAGTCTTGCTGTGTGTGTGCATTCTACAATGCTATTTCCAAGCAATGTTATCTGTGGTGTTCTAAAGCCATTTTCTTGAACATTAAAGTTGTGTGTGTAGTTGCAGAAGAGACAGGGAAATTGTCAAGTGTAGTAGAGCCTGACAGGGAAGGGGAACAGAACTAACAAATACTGAGCATTCAGCTTGTGCCAGATAGACACTGCATGCTAGGCTTTACATATATATTAACTTTTTAAATATTCACAGCAGCCCTGTGAGATAAGTATACTGTTAGTCCCATTTTACTCATGGTGAGACCTCAAACTACAAGGGATGCTACTCACCTGGTTTGGTTACTTTAAAAATAAAAATCCTCACTGCAACTTCCAATCAGAGATCCCTTGGACTATTAATCATTTTATAAGACAATTCAAAGGGATTTGATAACTTGAAAATTAAAAAAGACATAAAACAAATTAATGAAAACAAACTAATGGATGAGAACCATATATGCATAGTAGAAATAGAGCCATATACATGTATGAGAAGTAATACTACCATTAGCTAGTAAAGGATTGAAATGAAGGGGAGTGTGTGTAGTACTTAGGGACACAAAAGACTCAAAATACATGGATATCATTTCTAGGGCTGCAAAATCTTGGGTAAGTCACTGAAATTTTCTTAGCCTCATTTATTGCACCTGAGAAATGGGTAAAAATGATGCTCAATGTTACCCTCAAATGATAAAACAGTTACGGATATGAAGAGGCTTTCTGAACTATAAACTGCCATGCTTAAGAGAAGGTAATTACCATGATCAAGTGCAAGATAATCATTAGAATGGAGTCAATTCAATCTAGACACTTTAATGAAATAACATTTTGAATGGCTAATAGAAATATGAGCCATAGATCATAATATCATAAACTTTATTCCTACTATTCTGTACCTTTTAATCTTTGCTTTACATAATAGTTAATTTTATTGAATACATATTACTTGCCACAGTGTGAGCACTCTGCATGCATTATCTTATTAAAATCTTCCAATAACTCAAAAGAAGTTAGCACTATTATAAATTTTAGGAAACTGAGGCTTGGAGTTGTTAGTTTTTTCAAGGTCACACTAAATATTGAGATCAAGAGTCAAAACTAGGTCATGGTTGGATGTGGCAGCTCACACCTGTAATCCTAGCACTTTGGGAAGCCCAGGTGGAAAGATCACTTGAGGCCAGGAGTACTAGACCAGCCTGGGCAACATAGCAAGACCCCATCTCTAAAAGAAAAATACATAAATAAATAAAATTAGTCAGGCGTGGTGGCACATGCCTGTAGTCCCAACTTCTCAGGAGGCTGAGGTGGGAGGATCACTTTAGCCCAGACATTCGAGGTTGCAGTGAGCTATGATCATGATCCTGTACTCCAGCCTGGGCAACAGGGAAACCCTGTCTCTTTAAAAAAACAAAAAGCAAAACTAAGATTAAATTAGCAACAGTCAATATAGGGATTTTCTCAATAACTGACACCTTGTAAGTGTTTAGTAATTTTTAACTTTACCCTCCCCTTCTTTTCTTTTCTCTCAATATAAGTTCTAGAACAGGCAATTTAGTAATAGCCCAGAAATCCTGTAAGGTTCTAATTATACATATTATACTAGATAAACTCCAGCATTCCTCTAAGAACTGATGTCTTTCAGAATGTCTTACACATCTAGAAGTAGAAGAGAAAAATAGAAATTTTATGTAAATCTCACATCTCATGTCTATTTTCCTGATTTTCTAGATGAGCATGTTGCCCAAGGAATAAAGAGACTTGGTTGATGTCATTAGGTTACTTAGTGGTTATAAAGTCCTGAATTTTCAGTCTGTCACTCAGCCTACATATTTCTTTTGGCACAATTTATAGACTAGGGTCAGACCATGTGTCAGTCAATGTCCTGGTTTGGGGTTTGGGAAATATAGTCACCAGTTTAGACTATATTACAATTAAAATGCAGGAGATAGTGTGAGAAATGACATTGAATTAATTAACATTTACAATATATTAGCTATGGGATTTTTTTCCAGGGGCAAAAGTCAGGAAAGAAGGGGTAGAATATTTGCTTCTAATAAGGAGGTAGAAGTGCCTTTAAGGTTTAACTACTAAAGTTCTAACAAAACCAGCTTCTGATAAGACAGACCAGCCAGCCTCTGTGTGTTTTGCAATTTTCAATACACAGTTCTGCTTTCACACTTCAATAATTCATTTTCTGGCACTTAGAATTCAGAAACCTGGTTTCACTGATGTAGCTAAAATGCAAGGAACAGAGTTTAATAACAAACATCTCCACTATCTCATCTCATTTCCCAGTAAACTGTGTTGGAAAGCATGTGTAAACAGTACCAAGCAAACGGAGCATTTATGGTCTCCTTTAGAATATCCTCTATTTGAATTCTAGATTTAGTGAATTTTCTATAAGAAAAATGCAAAACTTTCTAAAATGAAGTTTCTAATACTATCATAGAATCTTCAAACTTAGATTCAAATAGAACATACATGGGGCATCCAATTTGTTCATGTACTGCTCTGAATGGTTTTAACTTCTGTGTGGTAGGTATTATTGCTCCCAGTTCATAGACAAGGTGCTTTAAACTGGTAGAAGTTAAATTATTTTCCTGAGGTTGGAATTGAAATAAAGCATGGAGGTTGTCTATTTCCACATTTGCCCCATGGAAAAATAATCTGTACAAAATTTTTGAAAGGAAAAATCCAAATAGACTTGAATGCTTCCTATAATGAGAAATTAATTACTAAATTTACTCTTTAGGAAATAAGTATGAAAGTTAAAATTATCATTACACATTCCAGAAGTTAATTCTATTCTGAAAAGTCATCAATTCTGCCTATCAGAGGTACCTTCTTAGGTTACAGTCACAATACATATTTAACATAAATTCTTATGTTCAAATATTGAACAATGACTGGCTATGTAAAATAAACAAAATAATCCTCTAAAATAGGTCTTCTTTCCAATGATCTTAGATACTAGAAAAATAAAACAAATGTCTGAGAGTATTGAAATCACCTTTACAAATTGACAAAGGGGTGCGAGGCAAGAACTGTGGTAAGGGCCTAGCTAAAAATAAGACACAGATCTAGCTAAAATTAATGATAATAATTAGCCACCATCCCCCTGTTTGCTTCTCTATAATCGCCACTCTGGAGCCACATAGCTGGTGGTCATAAAGATTCTTAGCTTTCTCCATAGATAACGTCACCCTTTTGACACCTAGGCATAGTTTCTGACATATCTTCCAGGTCCTGCATTCCAGTGGAATAGCTGACCCACACAGACCAGCAGCCCACACTGAGGAACTGACTCAACTGGTTTGCAACCCCCACCCAAGAACCTGGTCAGCAAAGAAGACAATTTCTACAACCGTAAGGTCCCACCCTGAACACACTCAACTAGCAGACTCAATTGTCTATGTCAAGCTGTATTTAAAAACCCTGTCTCCCAAATTTTCAGAGAGGCAGATTTGAGAAATTTCTCCCATCTCCCTGCTTAGTGCTATGCAGAATAAAACTCTTTCTCTGCTGCAAACCCTGCTGTCTAAGCATATTGGCTTCCTCTTATGCAGTGGGCAAATGAACCTGGTTGGGCAGCAACAGTATGAGGTGCTCCTCAAGTTCATTGGTGCTATACACATGATCACAGATATTTTGTTTTTCAAAGAAACTTAAGATGATTTACTGAGTAATTTATTTAGTTATATTTAGATACTATAAGAATGGCAATTCAGTTTGATTGGTTGTCAACATAACTCTAAAGTAATTCAGGTGGAACTATTGCTGAGTGAAGGAATTAAGACCATCATCTATATAAGCTTGATCTCCGAAGGCCACAAATATTTAACAGGCCTGTAATAAACCCTTCAATGTGTTTCCAATGATTTAAAAGTGATTTAATGGTATATGGGCTGTCTTGTTAATATCAAGAATGTTATCCATGATGTAGCCTTTACATCATGTATTTGGTATTCATGCAAATAATTGCAATACCATCTAACAGTTATTATCAATTTTGTGCAAGACACTTTGATAGCTAATTTGCACCTTTACATATATTACCTCCAGTGCATGTTATAAAAATATTGATAAGATCTTTAAGTATTCTCACAGTGTTATAGACAGAACACCAGAGATCAGAAAAGTAACACTTAAGTAACATTGGCAAGGTCTTTCTTTTTCCCACAATTCTACAGATGAGGGAACCAGAACTCAGAAAAGTCAAGACACAGCTAATATGGACCTGAGCCGGGACTCAAACTCAAGTCTCTTTGACACTAAAGGCAGGGCTGGATTCCTCACTGCTTCTTTTGAACATTTTATAAGATCAGAGCAAACTTCAGTAAAGGAGGGCCAATCATCCCTAGCCTAACAGAGCTCTTCATTGGATGTTCAGAAGATTAAAAAGTCCTATATGGGCTGTGGCATCAATGGCAATCTGATCACCAAAGATTTATGCTTCCTATCTCTGATGTAGAGTCACAGACTAGATTTCTTGAGCCCCCACTAAACTAGATAAAGTTGATTTCTGGCCAATGCTATGGATAAAGGAGATAGATGTACAACACTTCTAGGCCTGGACCATAAACACCTCCTTAGTGATGTTTCATTGTTTCTTGTTTCTTTAAGCTAACTGGTTACCAAAATTGAGGGCGATCTTGGAAACCTAATGTTGGAAGGGCAGAATGTCTATCAGCTCAGTCCTTCAAGCATTAACAATACTCCTCTATCCCCACTTCCTGCTGATTGGTCTCTAGGTGAATGAGAAATAAACATCTCTTGTTTCAAGCCCCTGAGACTTGGGAGTTTACCTCTTAGTGATAATACAGATTATGAGGGGTACATAATATTTCCAGAATATAGTCAATTGAATCTATGCAGGTCAAATCAATTTTATAGAAGAGCAAAATATTGTAATAGCATTAATTCTGTTTCTCGCTTAGAAAAGAATTTTAACATAACTTTGGTAAACAAACTAAAGAAAACAGAAATATTACTTTGGAATGTTAAATGGATGTAACTTTGGCTTGCACTTTACAGAAGCATTAATAAGAAAGCCACTAGTTTTTAGTGTCCTTGGAAACAGAAAGCAAAATTAGAATCTATTTCAGGGGTTGAAGATGAAGCAAAATGTCCAAAGGAAATGATAACAAACGAGAACAAGACTCTAGCATTTTGCTGTCTTGAGCAGCAAAATGACCAGGCAGATTTTGAGTAAGACTTAAAAAGTCAAAATCAACCATACAGTTGAATCAATCTCTCTCCTTCTCCTTCTTTTACTATTTTTTTGCTTACCATCTTAAATATAGGTTAAAAATACTGACCCTGATAAGAATGATATGTACCATCTATTAAGAACCTTTTGTTATAAAAAATATCATCACATACTTTAAGCACTATTTTAGCCATTTTATAATTAGGGAAACAGAAATTGCCTAGTTATCCTCCTCTACCCACGACACCTTAGGCTTTCATCTCCAACGTCGGTACTCTCTCTTTTTTCACTTGTGACTCTATAAATGGTAAAATTAGTAGCGTTCACCAAGCTGCCTACTACTTAGCCACTCTGCAGAATTTGAGTCTGCGGGTCACTCCCTCTCTTGGCATGCCGTACACCACCGTCTTATTGTTGTCTTCCTAACTGTACCACTTAAGGGCCTCCTTCACTTTGTTCTCCCCTGAAAGACTTGAAACACTGCTCTTCTTACGGGGAAATTTCAGTTTTTCAGCTCCCTACATAGTTTCTCAACAACACTTGGAATTTTTTTTCTCAGTGGGGTGTCATTATTGAATTTATGTCCAGGGTTCATATATTCACACATAAGAAATGCATTTTATTCTTTCTATACAGTCTGCATTTTATGTAGCACACTTATGCAAAGGACATGTTCTATATAAATCTTACAAATGAAAATGTGAATGTGAACATGCAAATCTGGTAACACTGCAAATTGAGATATAAATAGAGGAGTCTAATACATGAAACATCTTCTTCAAGGCAGGGAAAATAGATCAAGGGAGACAGAAAAAGATTTGCTTCAGTGCTTGGGACCTTGTTTTTTGCCGAACTCAAGGAGTACAAACAACAATATTGACTTTGTAAGGTCAAAGTTACTGGAATTTTAAACAAAATGACTGCAGTGGAAGGAGCATTGTTTGATGCACATCACAAAAGGAAAAGTATATCCTCCGGAAAAAAAGCTACAGCTTGCCCATCATTAGCATTTTAATCCCTAGATACATACAACCTTTTTAAAAAATATTTTAAAAATATGACTGTAGGGTTATAGGGAAAGGCAACTAGAATTTATTAAGAGCCTACAATGGTTCAGAAATTTTTCTAATTTATTTAATCATCACAAAAACTCTTTGAGGAGAATTTTCCCCTCTCTCTCTCTCTCTCTCTCTCTCCATTTTAAAGAGCAGAAATTTCTGGCTGAGAAGTTAGGTGATTTGCCCAAAGTCTTAAAATTGGTGAGAGGTAGGGTTGTAATGTGAAATTGTCTAACATGTTCAGACATAATTTTAAATAAAAGCAGTCTTCAAGATTCAGCCTCAAAAGGGTGCATTCATGAAATTGATAATCTGCAAATTTTGCAGAGTACAACTTTAAAATCCTGCTGTTGGACACTATAAACACCTAGATATAAAAAGTGTTGAATTTATCATGCTTTGCTATGACACATCCTCTCCATCCATTTATCTCCTATCACTAAATAATTTGGTTTTTACCATTAACATGTATACAATATGAAGTATGATTTCCAGTGGTACCATATCACCTTCAAAATAATGAGAAATGGGATTAGAACATGTAGGGCGAGACCGCCTTGGTTAAAATTTTTGCTTAGATACTTGCTCTAACTGTGACCTTGGACAAGTTGCTCCATCAAAAGATGGTGCTTCTGTTTCAAGATCTGCAAAATAGGGATAATCATAGTTCTGACCTCATAGAATTGTTGTGAGAATCTAATAACTTCATATAAGCAACATGTCTGGAACATTGTTCTGCTTATAGTAGATGTTTAGTAAAGGTTAATTTTTTTAATTAATTTTCAATTGACATATTGTAATTTGATGTATTTGTGGGCTACAATTTGGTGTTTTGATATATATGTTGTATAATGATCAAATCAGGGTATTTAATGTTTTCATTAAATTACCTCATGCATTTATCATTTCTTTCTTGTGAGAACATTCAAAAACCTCTCTTTTAGCTATTTTGTAATACATTAATACAATACCTTACTGTTAATCATTGTCACAAAGGTTTATTTTTCATATTACCTCTTCTAGTCCTTTCCATTACTTTTCTTATGTACAAAAAGTATATCTCAACCTACAGAACTATTTATGGATTACTGGATACTCTGAGTTCTGTAATACCTTTAGGCCTCTGCATGAGTTTTTTATTCTGCCATAAAAATGTTCTCCACAATTTTTAAGCCGTGGAAGACTCTTACTTTTCCATCAGAACCAAGATCTGTCCTCACCTTATAACAGAATATTTCCTTGATTGTTCTTGGCACGGTTATTTGCCATTTCTCCAGCTCCCACAATATCCAGAATATGCCTCTATCAGAATATGTGCCATTATTAAAAATGCTCACTTACATATCCACTTTTACCCTTAAGCATAGTTTATCAGATAGCAAGAACAATATCTTGTTTCTATACTTTGAACCAAAAGTGTGCTCATGGTAGACACCCAATAAAGAAATGTGTGTTCAGTAAATAGATGAATGAATAGGGATGACAATTCAATTCAAAAGGAATGCAAGTTCTATTTTCATGCTAGGTGGATCTTCTTTTGGAGTTCTTGCAAAAAGTCTGTCTTTTATGTGATGCAATGACTAATGAGGTCTTTTGAATATTAACCTTTTTGGTATGGTCTTGATTCTGTTCCGTAATCACACACACTGCAATGAAGTTTCAGGATATGTGAAACAGCTTTGTGAAGAGTAAATAGCATTTTTTATGAAGAGTAAAATTCTGACTTTGGAGGAAGCATGAGGAAAGAGCAAGAAAAAAAAAATAAGATTGGCTTCTTCTTATATTACTGATGTCAGACCTACTCTTAGGCCCTTCATATTGACTTTTTCATTCCTCATTCAGTTTTAGGTGAGGTTAGGTTATCTCCAACATCATTAAGTAATAGAAATAGTTTTCAAATTTTATTTTCATAATAATTTGAAAACACTATTTTTGAGTGTATGTGTGTATAAGTCAAGTTTTTGAGGTATAAATCGTGTACAGTAAAATCCCTATGTTTTCTATCACTCTCCCCCATAAATAGGGTGACTATACATCCTGGTTCCACAAAGGTTTCAGGCTGGTCTCCCTGAGTAGTAGCATCTGAGATGGATGATGGACGTCAGAGTAAGGATGTGGATTGGGGAATACCCTGGGGATTTACTCCTGTGGAAGGTAAGGAAGGGAAGCAGGATCAGGCAGAAGGAAGAGGGGAGGCTCAATGCAGTGGTGGTTCCAGCCAATCCTAGGGGAGCTCTGAGGCTGAAGGGGCCCCCCCAGAGTTGGAGGTGAGGAAGCTGCCCCCAACCCTCCACACGTACCACACACTGGGCTGGTCACTGGGAAGACAGCTGCTCTGAGAAAAGGGTGTGATGTCGAATGAGTTGACTCTCCTTTCCTGGGACCACCTCTCTGAAGAGGGATATGGGTGGCATATCACAGTACCCACCAGGCCTGGTTGTTCTTGGTTTGTACCTGTTTTCCAAATGTAATTGCTAATAGTGCCCCCTTTCATGCTCAAAATTATCCTAATTTGAACAAGAAATTGTATTATTACCCTACTTTTAAATTATGTTCCCTGGCCATCATGGACCTAGGAAAAGAGGAGAGGGGAATGCAAAACAGGAAGAAGCTCAGACTCAGGGGAATGAGAGGGACATGGGCAATATATCTAACCAGAACTTTTGTACCCTCATAATAAGCTGAAATAAAAACAAAACAAAAAAAAAAAAAAAAAAAAAAGAGGAGGAAACAATGTACAGTCTATAGGAAGAAAAGTTGGAAATCTATTCTCTTTTAACCATGGGGAAGTATAGG
Organism: Varecia variegata; assembly: GCA_028533085.1. Taxonomy (NCBI): domain Eukaryota; kingdom Metazoa; phylum Chordata; class Mammalia; order Primates; family Lemuridae; genus Varecia; species Varecia variegata. The sequence continues at coordinate 132,029,107 of CM052438.1, read as the reverse complement.
CAGGAAAAGAGAGACAGCAAAAGGTCAAAGTAGTAGTATGTCCTCATTTTCTCCCTCACAGTGTGGAACACAGGGGAATGGAAGGTACTAAAAGCATCAGAGAGATATGGGGTCTGGGGACACCTGAGAATACCAGAGATATAGAGACACACTCTCCTATTTGCTTGTAGCATCAAGTCTCTCGGCTTTAAGCCTCCAGGAGAAGCTCTGTGTGTGGTACGGCATGTAGCAACAGCAGTGTTGCTAGATAGGTGAGCTGAGACAGCTCTACTGAATCCCACAGCTTGGAGTGATGTATGCAGGAAAAAGGGAAGCTCTACTGTCCTGGTATGAAGATACTAAGATGTCAACAGATCTATGAATATCCCCTGTGGGAGCAGGGGGACTGCAAAGGCTCCTACTCCAGCAGTGTGTTTCGTCCCATCGAGGAAGCAGACCAGATAAGCCACTGCACCAGAAACCAAGAAGGATGCAGAGAGCACAGAGTGGATTCCCAGATATCTTCTCCACGGTTCCACCAAAGCCAAAATTAAATATGTCTCACTATCCAAACACCATTGCTGTAGGGCAATGATTCTTCCCTATCCCTGTTAAGTGGATATTCTTCCATGTTTGATGGAGCTCTGTTAGTACAATATTCCCAGACTCTATTCAGACCCTCACTTACACGTGTTGTGTCTTCACCAGTTTGTAAGGTAGGAAGGAGAAACTGGTTTGCGCAGCAGAGCTCCTCTCTCTTTCTATTGGCAGTGAGCTATTCACTGGGTGTTTGCCTGGCCAGATCAGAGTCTATGTGGGTAGAATCATTCTCAGATCAGAATTAGAAAGGTTACTTGTCCATAGATATTAGTCACATTCTTAAAAATCCACTTCATCAGTAGTAAAGGTGGTATCATATTTCAGTGACTCTAAAACTCACATCCTTTCCACATTTTAACATTTCTGAAATTGGGGTTGCATCTTACAACTAATAGTATCTGATGGTCACTGTTTACTAAGTGGTAGTCGTAACAACTAATAGTATCTGATGGTCACTGTTTACTAAGTGGTAGTCGTAACAGTAATCATTGCCTACACCCTTGCTAATATCAAACATATCAGTGTCAAAACTTGCTTAATGGGGATAACAAACAACAGAAAATCTTGAAGATTGTTTTTGAGCCTTAAGAACTAAATAGTGAGGAGGTACATCCAGACGTGTTTAGAGACATTCTCCAAGCAAGAGTCAAAATTAATTAATCTAGTTCCACGTCATTGAAAAGGCAGCGTAAAAGTCCAGTGCCATAGCTTCCATATTTTTTTAGCTGCCATTATTGCTTCAATAGACTTTTTTGAGAATGCTGCATCACCAAGACTTCTGATGGCACATAGGGCAATATTGTGTGGGGAAAAACTCAAAAATTGACCATCTGAGTCAAATAAATCAATCTCAGAATACAAAGAAGCTTTAGGAAACTTTTATGAAATTATGTGGTCATATTTTCCTTTTATTTTTCTTAAGACCAATGCTTGACAAGAATATATGAGCAATTAAATCTAAATTCCTTTCAATGAATATAAAATAAAATTATATAAGAAAGCATACTGTAGAATATTGAGCAGAAGTGTTAGTTTTCTAAAATATATAAAATAATAGTGTATTTTAAAATAATGATACCTTTTTTTGGATTCAAAGAAATGTAGTATTTTGGTCATTTCATTGCCCCTTGATTTCTCAATTGAGTCAAACCTTGAATGATAAAGAAGGGTACTATCCTTTCAATGACCTCAATGCCATTTTTGAGAGAGGAAAACAAAAGGACAGAACTCTAAAAGACTAAGCTTTTACATGAACATGATTGTTTTAAATGAAGGAAAACTATTTAAAACCGACGAGAATCAGTTGTGATTAATTAGAGGTTTAAACTTCCATAACTACCCAATAGGTTGAGAGAGTTCACTTAAGAAACCTTAGACCAGTTACAAGAGATCAAGAAATTAAGAAGCTATGCTTAATTCATGAATTTTAGCTAATACTCAGTAAACATACAGCCTAGTTACACCCATTGTTGGAGATGAGGACAAAGCACCCTGGAGTGCTTGAGTAACCTGTCCAAGATCATACAGGTTAGTAGGAAGAAGCCAAGTTGAATCCAGGTCATCACATTTCAAAGCCCTTTGTCCTTCCAGTGTGCCATGCTGTCTTTCTTTCTACACACTGCATTTTTCATTTTATGGAGTTTAATTCTGTCTCAACTTGGCAATCTTTACTTTGGGACTACTTGAAGTAGGGAAGGACAGGGGAATGACTGATGAACTCAAAATGCTTGGAAGGAATTTGCTTTTTGATTCAATAATTTTAACTTTGGGGTATAAATGAGTGTGTACATCTACAACTATAAAGAGAACTTAAAAAGGGATGGTTCTTCAATACACACTTGAAATGAATCCATAGTTAATAAGGCTCAGCTTTGAAACTAATGAATATTTAATTAAATGTTTGACTTCATCAAGGAGACTGAGTAAATTACTGTCAAAGTGTTATGCCTATTAACATCCTTTCCAGCTCATGGATGTACCCAGAGCTAAGGCGCAGACAAGATGATCAAGATTCAGAGGATGTTGAGCTGGCAAAGTCTTTAGAGATCACCTCATCTGGGGCTTTCCAACACGTGTTCTGTTCAACACAGATCCGGATATTGTCTAAGAACAGGGGATCATGTTGTCAAATGAGCAGACAGGGCAATCACCTGGGGGACCCACGTGGCCCATCATCCTAGCAAAATCTTCCAGGGAAAAAATGGATTAAATCCCTTTAACCCAGGCTTTCCTGAAGCTGATTTTGCCATTTAAAACTGTTCTCTTTAAGTTTTACCACATATCAACAGCTCAAGGAAAAGGGAGTTCTTGGAATACATTTTGGGAAATGCTGACTTAAGATCAATAGCACAACATTTTTGGTAAAAATGAGGGAAAAAAGCCCAAAAGTTTTTGGATTACCCACCCTGCAACATCTAGCAAACTAATAATGATACAACTGCTGGATTCAGTGACCCAGCCCCTCTGTTTTCCCCGATTGCAAAGATTTCAGAACCTTATGTTTGATCAGGCTTCTCATGTATTCCATCTGATTTAATGGTCTTTAGTGAGCTCACAGGTTTTATATTATTATTTCTTGTTTTAACACGTACCCAAGGGACTGGGTTCTTCCACAATTATGTAAAACCTCAGCTTCACTTTGTTTCAACATTTAATCAAATCTTGCCTAGGACCCCTCCCCCACTCATTCCCCAGAGCTGCTAATTGCTTTAGATACATCTCTACCCTGAATATTCTTAATTGTGAAAGGGTCTGAAATGGATACAGGGTTTAAATTTGATTTACAAAAATCTCTTAAGTGATCTTCATTGCCTTTAGTAGGAAGTGTCCTTTCTTTTCTGTTTGAAGAGGTGTTAATTAAATACTTTGAGTTAATTTAAAATTAACAGTGGATATAATCTGATGTCTTTCTATTGAATCAGCAAGTTCTAAATGATAACTCTCAGGTCACGAAGGTTCCTGTTTTAGGTGTGGTTAATCTAAGTGAATAGACCATTCCTGAGAATGCGACACCTCCTATTCTATGAGTATATTATAAGAAAGAAAATATCAAAACAGAATCTAATCCACTTTGAAATGGGAAGAGAACTGGCTGTGTAGATTCATGAAATCTTTCAAAAAGCCTAGAGGGGGTGTTGGCTTTCATGGAACTTGTCATCCTATAGCACTAGACCCACAGAACTGTTGGAGTGGGAAAGATCGCATTGTCCCATTTCCTCATTATGAAGGCAAAAGTGTTGAGTCCCTTAAAAGGAAGTGATGAGCCCAGGGTCACCTAAGTAAATTAGTACCAGGTTTTGAAATTAGAACAGTTGTTCTTACATTATATCCCACAGAAAAATTTAAAAGTGCCACATCTGATAATTCAAACCATTTTTTCTTGCGGTTGTCCTATGTATGGAGGCAACAATCATTGCACCACTATGAATTTCAAAGAGTAGCATATTAAACCGTTCTCTTTTTCTGTTCTCCTGGTAGATTTGGTTTTCTATTGCTGTACAACAAATTACCATAAACCTAAGAACTTAGAACAACAGACACATATTATCTTACAGATTCCGTGGTTCCAGAGTCCCAGCGCAGCTCCTCTTGGTCCTCTGCTCAGGTCTCACAAAACTGCAATCAGCATGTCAGCCCAGATGCATCTTTTCTGGAGCTTGGGGGCCCATTCTAAACTCACATAATTGTTGGTAGAATTCAATTTCTTGCCATTGTAGGACTGAGGTCCCTGTTTTCTTGCCTGGCCATTAGCTCTTCATTCCTAAAAGCCATTCACAGCTCCTTGCCATATGGTCCTCTCAGGACATGGCAGCTTCTTCTCAGGTAATGGAAATGAGAACCTTTCCCATTACTCTGTCAAGGGCTTATTTGATTAGGTCAGATCCACCAGGGTAATCTCGCTTTAGATTAACCCAGAATCAACTGAGTAGGAATCTTAGTTATATCTGAAAAAAACCCCTTCACCTTTGCCACATAATGTAACCTAATCAGGGAGTGCTAACCATTATATGAATATAAGGGTCCCAACACATTCAAGGGGACAGGATTATACAGGGTACGTTAACTAGGCGGGTGGGAATCTTGGGGCTTAGAATTCTAGCTACCCACCATAGGAGCTAGCTTCACCTACTTTCAGAGGCAGATTTATGACGTTTATGTTGCTTAAATTTCAGGTCTTTTTAGTTACATGGGCCACTGTGAGTGCTGGGAATGGGTAGAAGTTAGACAGTGTTCTAGGCAGATAGAAGAAGCTAAGTTTTGAAAAGACAGCATTTCCATATAACCATTTCTATGTCAGCACTTATGACTCAAGAAGAAAAAGACCTAAAATCTCCAGTTATTTTATTTTAATTTACTTTCTCATTCTAAATAAATATGCCCTTTCTTACCTAATTTGTGTGTGTGTGTGTATGTGTGTGTATTTTCCTGAAGGATGGCTCCTCAATTTTTGTAAGCTTCAGGACTCAAAATACCTGGTGCTCCCACTGTCTCCTGCCACTGACCATGATATTATTATTAATAATACAAATACTTTGAACTGTTGCCCATCTTAGAACTCACCAGAATTTTTCAGGTTTACATAATACAGAGTAAGTACACAAAAATGCCTATTCCCCTCTGCAAAAAAAAAAAAAAAAAAAAAAAAGCAAGAAAGAAAGCAAAGAGATAAAAAGAGAAAGGAGAGAAAACTGCAATTTGAGAATCAGAAATTATCCTTTCCATTTTGTGGCTGCAAAACCCGAGGCTAAACAAAACACACATATCATGTCTAGGATCACACAACTCGATGATGACAAAAGGGAACTAAAATCAAGTCTCCATGCATAAAGTCTAGTCTGTCTATTGCTGAATTCATTAGTGACCCCTCACCAAATACATATACCATGAGGTATTAATTCCTAACTTCTTGCAGCTGATATATCAGTGTTACGAGCAAATCTGTATTCTAGGTACACAGAGTAACTTATCAAATCCCATATTTTAATTCCAGATTGAGGGGATTCTAGTTTGGACAAAGTCCCATAGATTATGGCTAGCCAATAATTGCCCTATAAAACATTCTCCTGAAGAGTAATGAATCCAATTTAATAAAGAGAGTAGAACATTTAGACTGTGGACATGGTGGCTCAGTGGTAAGGTTCAGAGTCAAACTGATTTGAGTCTGAGTCTGAGTCTACCACTACCTTGCCAAAACAAGCAAATGTCTTTTCTGTACATTGGAGATAATACTAATCCCTACCTCTTGAGATTGTCATGCAGATTAAATAACATAATACGTGTGAAGTTCTCTGTACAGTACAGTACAGTACAGAATAGCTTTCCATAAATGTTGACTGCAAATTAGCCCAGGCACTCCCGCATAGATGCTCCATTCCTAGGTAACCTTATGTAGGTCCTCCCTGGATTTTTTAGCACTCCACCTCATCCTAGCACCTAAAATTGACAAGGATTTGCATTGCAGTCTTGTATTTATAATTTTATTGAAATTAGTGTAACATTGTAATTATTGTAATTTATTGTAAATCTTATAATTTTATTGAAATTATTTGCATATATGTCACAAATAGACAGTTTGATATATTTTTACAACTAAACACATAACTGTAACTAGCATCCCAAACATCTCTCAGCTAATGTAATTGTAGATCACCCAGTTCTCATTGCCTTTTAGTATTCCGTTGTGTAACTATACCACAACTAATTTATCCATTTTACTGATGATGGACATTTATGTAGTTTCCAACTAGGGGCTATTATTAACAGGGTTGCAATAAACACTCTAGTACATGGATTTTGACAAACATATGTATGCATTCCCCTGTTGAGTATATACCTAAGATTAGATTGCTGAGGCTATACATGGATTCAGGATTAGTAGATACTGTCTCCAAATTTCTCAAAATATTTTCTCAAAATTTCTATACCAAATTTAACTCCCACCATCAGTGTAGGAGAGTTCTGGTTCATCCATTTGCTAACATTTGATATTTTCTATCTTGTTCATCTTAGCCATTCTGGTGAGCATGCAGTGGAGGTATAGCATTATGGCTTTAATTCACATTCCTAATGTGTTGAATTCACTAATGAAGTTGAATATTTTTTCATATGTTTCAATAGTCATTTGGATATCCTTTTTTTGTGAAATACCCAAGTCCTCTGCCCATTTTTGCATTTGGTTGTCTGCCATTTTTTTCTATGATATGAAAGTTTTATATATATATATTTTTTTTTTTATTTCCCCAACACTTTATTTTTGATGTCACAAATTACATCTTTTATTTTTATTTTTATTTATTACAACATATTATGGGGGTACAAATGTTTAGGTTACATATATTGCCTTTGCCCCACCTGCATCAGAGCTTCAAGTGTGTCTCTCCCCCAGACAGTGCACACTGCACCCATTAGGTGTGAATACACCCATATATTTTGGATATAAGTTTTTTGTCAGATATAGTTTATTGCAAATATCTTCTTTTACTTTAGTATTTTCCTTTTTAACTCTTCTGATAATTAAATGTTCTTAATTATAATATATTTTGAATTTATTACATTTTTATGGGTTCTGCTAACTCTATTAAAAGCAATCCCTTTTTTCCCCTCCCCTCACCAAATAATAGGAATGCAGCAAAGTTCAAACAGTATAGTTACCCAGTGTAACTTCAATGCTTCCATTTCAGGCCTGTGTTCCCCTTTGGTCTACTGGAGTCCCAAGCTAATCTATCTTCCTTTAGGTTTCCCAAGGCCTCTCTTATTTTCCCATTTCTTCCAAAATTAGTTTTAACCATTAACATGTGTAAGAGAATTATCAGCATTAGCAGGGCAAAATAGCATCTCTCAGTAATTTAGGAAGAGAGTAGGGCAGATACTAAGGGAAATGATAGAACCATTATATTTGGAAAGAGGTGGGAGATTGCAAATCAAACCTGTATAAAGGTAATTGGGTGACAAAATACAGTTAGAAGGAATAAGATCTAGTGTTCAGTAGCAAAATAGGGCAACTCTAGTTAATAATAACTTATTGTATATTTCAAAATAACTAAAAAAGTGGAATTGGAATGTTCCTAACACAAAGGGGGGAAAATGACACGATTGAGGTGATAGATATCCCAATTACCCTGATTGATCATTATACATTGTATGCTTATATCAAAATATTACATGTACCCCATAAATAAGTGCATATCCATAATAATTAAAAATTAAATTTTAAAAAGTAATTGGAGTTCAGTAGCATATTCAGAAACTTGACCAGTCCATATGTAAGGCATTGGCATTGTGACCCACTCACTCATTTATTAACATACTATTATTTTATATTATTCTGATAGTTTTCCTATATTTATTCAACTCCTCATTGGATTTATGTTTCTCCAAAGCAAGGACTAGCACTTAATATCAGTCTTGAAAATCCTTTCCCATGGCTCAATTGTGAGGATATCAAAATTGAGTGGGTAAGATGGATCTCTACAAACCTGACAAGAACATGTTGTGATATTGTAAAAGACAGTGTTTTCTATTCAGTGTTCTCAGACCACAGAGACACTGAGCATTGCGATAAGAACATCTTGAAAATAAGAGTTGCCTAGAGCTAGTCTTGAAGAATGAGGACTTGTCCAGGTAGAAAAGAAAGAATGGTACTTTATCCTTTTTTTTTTTTTTTTTTTTTTGGAATCACTAAGAATCACCTAGAAGGCAGCTTGAATCATCTTTATACTCCTATACTCACATAAACCACCATCCACTTCAGGCAATGGGAATGTGTAAGGTTGGGTTATAGTCTCACCGTGTTCATGGAAAGACCTATAGTTTTAGATAAAAGTGGAGAAAAACATCTATCTATCTTGTCTGCCTTTGCTATATATTGACCATGGGGTATCTCAGAGAATACTTGTGGGAAAATAATGCACAGAATAACCTTAGCAACACATCAGATGAGCCCTGAAAGCAAAGTAACATCTGAGGTGAGAAGTTAGACTTCTAGACTATGCATTAAAGTGTTCATAGGGCCTACTCTGGTCTAAGGTGCTATCCCAGGCAAATGAATAATTATATGTAAAATATGCCTCAAAAGCTGAAACTTTCACATGGATTTCTTCCTCAAGTGTTTTTGTTTTCTTCTGTTTAAAATATATATATATATATATATATATATACACATATATATATATATATATATATGGAAATTCCACATGTGTACTAGCATTTAAGTAAACACATGGGACACAAATCTGGTCCCTTTAAAATACTCAAACATGCCCTTATTAATAGCTTATAGCAGTTCTGTCCAGTTGAAATATAATGCAAGCCACATTTAAAAGTTTAAATGTTTTAGTATATACACTTTAAAAAGTAAAAATTAATTATTTTTCTTTTCCTTTTTCTTTTTTTTTAGAGACAGAGTCTCTGTTGCTCAGGCTGGAGGGCAGTGATGTAATCATAGCTCTCTGTGACCTTGAACTCCTAGGCTCAAGCAATCCTCCTGCCGCAGCCACCCTAGTAGCTAGGACTACAGGCACATGCCACCACAGTGGGCTAATTTGTTTATTCTATTTTTTGGAGATGGGGTTCCACTACATTGCCCCTGCTGGTCTCGAATTCTTGGCCTCTAACAATCCTCCTTCCTTGGTCTCCCAAAGTGCTGGGATTACAGGTAGTTTTAATAATATATTTTATTTAGCCTAATATATCCAAAATATTATCATTTCAGTATAAACATTATTAATGAGCATATTTTACATTTTTTCACATGGACTAAGTCTTCTATATCAAGTACATAATTTGCAATTAAGGCACATCTCATTTTGAACTAGCCACATTTCAAGGCTCAATAGCCATATGTGGCTAGTTGCTACCATATTAAACAGTGAGAAAAATTTGAAAAGAAAGTATTAAAAATTGAGTTTAAAGCTATGTAGGTCGTTTCAGGAATACCTTGCATAGCATCTTCTTTATATTAGATAATTTTACATTTACACAAAAGTTGCAAAGATGGTACAGAGTATACCTGGCACTCGGTTTTCCCTATTGCTAATAACATGTATTAATATGGCACATTTGTCACAATTAACAGGCCAATATTAATACATTATCATTAAATTAAACTTCATACTTTATTCGGATTTTATTAGTTTTTCTCCGTGCTCTTTTCTTGTTCCAGGATCCCATTCAAGACACCACATTCCATTTAGTTGTCATGTCTCCCTGGGATCCTCTGGACTGTAACAGTTGCTCAGATTCTCCTTAATGACCTTGACAATTTTGAAGGCTATTCATCAAGTATTTTATAGAATGTTCCTCGATTTAGGTTTGTCTGATGTTTTTTCTTATGGTTAGGTCGGAGTTATGGGTTTGGGGAAGGAAGACCCCCACAAGTGAAGTGCCATTCTCAACACATATCAAGGGCATATGCTGTAAACATGACTCATCATCGATGATGTCAACCTTAATCAACTAAGATAGTATTTGCAGGATTCTCCACTGTAAAGTTATTTTCCTCCCTTTCCTTGCTGTATTCCTCATAAGCATGCCATTAAGCACAGCCCATAATTAAGGGGTAGAGGAGCAAGTATTTATACAAATTATTAATATTTTAAATTCTTCTGTATAAGAGAATCATCCCTTCTCCCTCATTTATTTCTTTTATTCCATCATTTATTTTTATTAGTGTGACTTTCTATTATACTTTAGGGTATAGAACAATTCTACATTACTCATTTTGTTGCTCAATTTTTCTAGTTTTGGCTATTGGGAGCTCTTTCAGCTGGCTTCTGTGTTTTGGATATATCCACATCATTTTGTTTTCTGAGTAATTCCTTAGTTTCTGGTGCTACAAGATAATCCAGGTTTATCTTGTAAATTCTGTGCCCTATGTCCAAAATCGGCTATTTCTTCAAGGAGCTTTGGTACCTTTTGTTGGTGTTAGAAACCAAGATCTGGGTGCTGAGTTATATTATCTTTTGATGAAAGAGTTCTGTCCTCTTCTATAAATGTACAGACTACTGTGCAATTTGATGAGTTCAATATTTCAGGTCAAGCTTTTGACTTGATATCCTCATGACGTGCACCTTTCAACCCTCATCTCTCACTCCTACAGCAGCTGTAGTCACGCTGAACTCCTCTTTGCTCAAATGAAGATTGCCAGGGTTTCCATGCATTAATGCCTAATTGAGGACTTTCTCTAAAGCAATGAGAATTGAAAGAGAATTGAAAATGAAGAGTTTTCCAGGGAAATTTTCTATCAACAAATCATCTCATAGATTTATCTATCCTTGTGGATTGGCTCTTTGCTAGAATGTTTCCCTTGAACTTGAAAAGAAAAGCTGGATATGGAGACTTGCACAAGCATACAGCACCAAACAACCAAACCCACAGTTTATTCAGAATAATGTTACTTTCCAGGCACTGGGTAATTAATTTGCACCATAATCTCATTTAATCCTTTAAAAAGCCCCATGCACAGGTGCTACTATAAATATGTCTGCTTAAAAGTTGAGGAAACTGAACCTGAAACATTAGCTTGTGCCTGGCCACACAGCTAAAGACTGACTGAGGTAGAGATGAGTGTTAATCTCTCTGACTTTGATTAACTTCACTTATCTGACCTCACTCAACCACTGCACAATATAGGCTGCAATAGATCCTATCTTCTCAGACTACCCTGCTTCACAGCCTTTTAAGGGGATTCTAAATATCTGTGGTTAGTATAGAAGGCTTTACATGTAATTTTAAGAAGAAGTAATATTTGTTTTCAGAACACTTAAATTTTGTCTCAACATGTGTAATTACCATAAACATAGCTGGAAAGTTCATCCAAAATTCATCTATATAAAGTCTCATTAGAAAAGAAGGAATATTCCATGAAAACATCTCTGGGAAATCATATCATTGAATAAGAAAATACATATTTTTGAAATTTGATTTTATATTTGGATACTGATAAAAATATGCAGATTTGGTTAGTAATAGAACTGTACCAAAGGATTTCTGCTAACAAAAATTTCTTGTGATTTTTTTAAAATTTTAATTTAGGAAGCAACATTGCAGAATGGAAAGCACATAGGTTTGGGAATCAGAGGGAATTTGATACCAATCTAGTCTCTGCCAATTATTAACTAAATGACTTAAGAAAGTTTCTTAGGTGCTCTGTGCCCTAGTTACCTCATTAATAAAATGAGAATAATAGAGGATTGTTGAGAAGGCTAAATGAAATAGCACACACTAAGTATCTGAACCACAGTTAATCCCACTGCTCCACAATGATACATCCAGCTATACCATAATGATAAATTGTGATGTACAAAACGATAATGCACACAGTGCAGGATGCTGGGTTAAATGTGTTTTGGATGCACGATGTCATGAAATACTTTGAAGTGTATATTGCTGTTATTATATATTACTGTTAACATATCATGATTGCTATTATCTTGCTTTATTACAAATAAGAGAAAAAGGCTTAGGAATGTAAAGAAGTTTGTTAAAGAGCCAGTATCGGAGAAGTCAGTATTTGAATCTAGTATTGTCTGAGGCCAAAGCATATATTTAATCCATCTGCTCCATTAATTTCCACTGTGAGCCCCATGAACAACAGGTCAGGGTCTACCTCTTCATATGGTATCCCTGCTGTTCTGCTTAATGCATGATGATGCACAAGTAGGCTCAATAAACAACTAAGGGACTAGTGGATGAGAACTCTCTGTAGGACTAAGTGGGATTTAGTCAAATTAAAGAGAAATTTCTTAATCTTTAGGCCCAGGTTTATTCCCTTTTCTTCCTTGCTGGCAAAAATAATTTATTAACAGAACTGAAACACTCATTGCTCATTCTTTTGTGTGAAAACTACATAAGCAGCCTCCAGGCCCATTCAACTTATAATAAAAAGGGTAAATGACAAGTCTATTATTAAAGTTTTGATTAGTACTATTAGCCAAGGTCCAAAGAGGGTTTTTGTTCGACAGTTTTGAAAAACCAAAAAGGCACATTTAATGTACGTTTCTATTCATTTGCCACAAAAATGAGTGACTGACACTTCAGATTGTCAAAATGTCGAATTCCTTTAAAGGCTTCCAGACTGGATGGAGTAGGGTAACTGCTTTTCATGTTTGCAGACAGACTGCTAATTTTAGAGTTTAACCTCTACTTTGCCAAATTAAAGTTTGGCATTCTTACTTTCTACTCTCTCTGTGCTTAGTGCTTCCCTAAGAAACGACCTAATTAGGATTGGACTAGAGATGCAATTCCTGAACCAACATGGAGCACTGTGCCCAGATGTCTCATTGTGGCTATCAAATTCATTGCCCTTAAGCAAGACAAAGAATCACCGATCTCACTTTCAATCTGTACAGCTCTGAGGATGATCTGGGAATTCGACTCATATTTCAAATAAAGAGGATAGATATAACCCATGAGTGGTTCAGCATGCTTCAGCCATGTGAAATTATAGGCTGTTTAGCTTCCATTAAGAACTGTCATAGCAGGCCCAGGCATTATATAACATCTGGCCCACATTCTGATTTGGGGAAAATCCTGAAATCTGTCACTTGATTACAAATCCTCCTCCACACTAGGCTCCGGAGTGAGATTTGCACCCAGGTGGAGGAAGACGTGTGTATCTGAAATAGAAATGGGCTTAGAAATCAGACAGGCTTTGACTGAGTCACTGCTCTGCCACTTGCAAGCTGGAATGCCAATGAGGGCCAATTTGTTCTAATGGCTATAGAATAAGTCCCTAACCCCACCAGCACTTTTTCAAATGTAGGCTAATTGGTTTCACTGGAAATCCTGCAGAAATAATTTGGAACATTTGTTACAATTCCCTTACCATGTTAAAATATGTGCCTGTGTGAGTTCCCAGTCTTTCTCCTTCATTGCTGCCAGTCACATTGCTAAAATGCAAATTGTGTTGCTGCCGCACTACAGTAGTCCCCCCTTATCTGCAGTTCCACGTTCCAAGGTTTCAGTTACCCAAAGTCAACCATGGTGTGAAAATATTAAAAGGAAAATTCCAAAAATAAACAATTCATAAGTTTTAAATAGTGCACCTGAGTAGGATGATGAGATCTCTCACCCTTCTACTTGGATGTGAGTCATCCCTTTGCTGAGTGTACCCACGCTGTGCATGCTACCTACTCATTAGTCACTTAGTAGCCCTCTCCATGATCAGATCTACTTGTGTTCAAGTCAGCCTTAATTTTATTTCATAATGGCCTCAAAGCACAAGAGTAATGATGCTGGCAATTCAAATATGCCAAAGAAAAGCCAGACAGTGCTTCCTTTAACTGAAACAGTGACAGCTCTTGACTTAATAGGAAAGGAAAAAAAATCATATTTCGAAGCTGTTATATTGTTATAGTTGTATTACTTTATTATTAGTTATTATTATTAATCTCTTACTGTGTCTAATTTATAAATTAAACTTTATCATAGGTATGTAGGTTTAGGGCAAAAAACATAGTTTTTTTCTGTTTGTTTGGTTGGCTTTTTGGTACTATCCATAGTTTCTGGCATCCACTGGGGGTCTTGGAATATATCCATATATCCCTTGTGGATAAAGGGGAATTATTGTAATAGCCTTCTAGCATTCCATTGCCTGAAGAATATAGTCTAAGGCTTTGAGCAGGTTAGAGGAAAAAAGCCTTGTGCAACACCCTTGCTCTGGTTCCTACCATTGCCAATTTCAATCTTATTTTTCAGCTCTTTTAAACCTCTGTGCCTTTTTTTCCATATAACTTGATAATCCTTCACACATACACGTGTGCACACACACACATGCACACACACACACACCAGGAAACTATCAACAGTAAAGATAATGACTATATTCATCACCCCTCAAAATCTCTCTTGCCCCTTTAATCCCTTTCTCCTGCCCATCCGCAACCCAAGTCCTCAAGTAACTGCTGAGTTGTTTTCTGTCACTACAGAGTAGTTTGTATTTTCTAGAATTTTGCAAAAGGCTCTGTGAAGAAATTTCAATGACCCTTATGTTTTTTTTTTTTTTTTAATAATCTCTTCCCTTAAATAACAACTTGAACTTTTGGAGTTGTTTCTCAGAAGTGGCACCATTTTTACAAGACAAAGGAGTTGAGATTCTGAAGGCCCCTGAGCAAGATTCCTGATGCCAAGAATCACCATCCTCCATGACCTGCCCCAATGCATGTGACCTGTCCCAATGTACTTGGTCTCTCCTTAAAAAGCCCAAGATCTTTGTTAGTCAGAGAGATGGATTTGAGACTATTTCCCCCATTCTCTTGACAGATGTCTTTTGCATTAAAATTCCTTTTTTCCTTGGCAATCCTCTTTGTCTCAATAATTGAATCTTTGTGTGGAACTGGATCTAGGCTGAAACCCCCTTGTGGTTTCAATAACAGTTTTATATAAGTGGAAATCATACAGTTCCTCTTTTTTTGTAAATCTGGCTTCTTTATCTCAGCATGATTTTTATGAGATTCTTCTATATTGTTGCATGCATTGTTCCCTTTTCTTGTTTTTTATTATCAGATTCTATTTTATGGCCATCCCACAGTTTATATATCTATTTATCTATTAATAGACATTTGGGTTGTTTTCAATTTAGAGACATTACAAACAATGCTGCTATGAGCATTCATCTATAAATTCTTGTATAGATGTGTACATTATTTCTCTTGGGTAAGTACTTAAGACATAATGATTGGGTCACATGGGAGGTATGTTTAACTTTTAAAAATAT
Source organism: Varecia variegata (assembly GCA_028533085.1). Taxonomy (NCBI): domain Eukaryota; kingdom Metazoa; phylum Chordata; class Mammalia; order Primates; family Lemuridae; genus Varecia; species Varecia variegata. Next base: position 132,013,815 of record CM052438.1, on the reverse strand, counting down.
TGCCAAAATGTTTTGCCAACATTTTGTACCATTTCATATGCCTACCAGCAGTATATGAGAATTCCAGTTGCTCCACATCCTTGCCACCATATGGTATGGCCATTCTTTTTAATTTTAGACATTCTAATAGGTTTGCAGGCATCTAATGTGGTTTTAACTTACATTTCCCTACTGATTATAAGAACTGCTTATTTGCCAGCCATCCGTATTTTTTAGTAAAGTCTCTGTAAAAAAAAAAAAAAAAAAACTTTTGCCTGCTTATTATTTTTTCTTAACATCACATTTGAAGAGGTTTTCATATATTCTGAAATAAAGTCTGTTATCAGATATTTGATATGCAAATACATTTTTAAAGTCTGTGGCTTTTTAAAATATTCTCTTAACAGTGTCTTTCAATGAGCAAAAATATTTATTTGTGATGAAGTCCAATTTATCAATATTTTCTTTTACAGATTGTGCTTTTGTTGTTGTATCTAAGAAATCTTTGTCTAACATAGGGCACAAAGATTTTTTTTTCCTATGCTTTTTTCTAGAAGTTTTATAGTTTTATATTTTACATTTACATATATGATCCATTTTGTGTTAACTGTTGTAAACAGTGAGAGGTATGGATCTACACTCACATTTGTTACATATGAATATCCCATTGTTTCAAAATCATTTGTTGAAAAGACTCTTTTCTTCACTAAATTGCTTGTGTCAAAACTCAATTGTTCATAAATGTGTGGATTTATTTCTGTGGATCTCTATTCTGTCCCATTGATCTCTATGCCTATCTTTATGCCACGACCACATTGTTTTGTTCCTGTAGCATGGTATTAATAATAAGACTTGAAGCTAGGTAGCGTAATTCTTTGTAGTTTAAACTTATTTGTCAAAGTCGTTTTGGTTATTCAAGGAAATTTGTGTTACCATATGAATTGTATAATCAGTTTGTCAATTTTTGCCAAAAAAAAATCTGATTGAATTTTTACTGAGATTGCATTGAATCTATAAATTAATTTGGGGAGGATTAAGATCTTAATATTGAGTCTTACAATTCATGAACACGAGTTATTGCTCCACTTATTAAATTTTCTTTAAAATATTCTTTCAGCAATTTTTTTTTTATTTTCAGTAGGCAAGTCTTACACACCCTCTGTCAGATTTATCCCTAAGTATTTCACATTTTAATACTATTTGAAATGGTATTTTTAAAATTAAATTTCATTTCCAATTGTATGCCGCCACCTTGTTAAACTGATTTATTAGCTCTAGTAGCTATTTTGTAGCTTCCATAGATAGATCATGTCAACTGCAAATCAAGACAATTTTAATTTCTCCATTCTAATCTGGATTTTCTTTGTCTGTCTCTCTCTCTCTCTCTCTCTCTCTCCCCTCTTTTCTCCCTTCTTTCCTTTCCTCTCTTTTCTCCTCTTTCCCTCTTCTTCCTCCCCTCTACTCCCCTCACCTCCCCACCCCTCCCCTCTCCTACACCCCCTTTACCTTCTCTACCCCTCTGCTCTCCTCCCCTCTCTTCCCCTCTCCTTCCCTCCCTCCTTTCTTTCTTCCTATCATTTCATTGATTAGAAATCTTTAACAAAATATTGAATACAAGCAGTGAGGGAAGATATGCTTAACTTTTTGTTGATCACAGGGGAAATTTTTGAGCATTTCACCATTTCAATTTTGAAAAGCTTGAAGAAATTTCCTTCTAGTCTAACTTTAAAGAGAGTTTTCATCAGGAAAGTATGTTGAATTTTTTCAACTACTTTTTCTGCCTCTATTAAGATGATCAAATGGTTTACTTTTTAATCAGTTAATATAACAATTTACACTGAGTGATTTTCAAATGTTAAGTCAACCTTTCATTGCTATAATAAATCTCAATTTTATAGTAGGCATTGTCCATTTTATATACTGTTAGATTAAATTCACTAAAATTGTGTTGAGAATTTTCTCTTCTATGTTCATGAGGAATATTAACCTGTAGTAATATTTTTGCTGTTTAGGTACCAAGGCAATGCTGGCCTCAAATAATTCATTGGGAAATATAGCTCTTCTTAAATTTTCTGCAAGAATTTGTATAGAAATGATAATTATTTCTCCTTTCAATGTTCAATGAAATTCACAAGTAAAGCAACCTTGGCCTGGGAATGTATTTGTGGGGAGCTTATTAACTATAAATTCAATTTCTTCAACAATTATAGGGCCACTCAATTTAGCTACTTCTTCTTGAGTGAGTTTATTAGTTTCCTATGGGTACCATAACAGATTACCATAAACTCGGTGGGAATTTATTAAAATAACAAAATTTGTTTTCTCACAGTTCTGGTGACAAGAAGTCCAAAATCAAGGTGCGAACAAGGCCAACTCCCTCTGAAAGCTCCAGAGGAAAATCTTTGCCATGTCCAACTTCTGGTGGCTCCTGGCTTTCCCTGGCTTGTGGCAGTGTAACTCCACTCTGCCTCATCTTCACAGGGCCTTCTCTCCTGTGTCGCTCTGCATGTAAATCTCCCTCTTTTTTCTTATGAGGACACCAGTCGCTGGATTTAGGAGGATTTCATCTTGACATCCTTAACAATGATATCTGCAAAGACTAATTTGAGGGACACTATTTAACTCATCACAGTGAGCTTTGGTACTTTGTGTCTTTCCAGTGGTTTGTCCATTTCATCTAAGTTGTCAAATTTATTGACATGAAGTCTTTTATTACATTCACCTCTCGCTTTCTTGATAATGGTAATGTGTATCTATTCTCTTTTTATTCTAGATCAATCTGCCTAAAGGCCTATCAATTTTACTGGTCTTTTAAAAATAATAAGCTTTTGGTTTCATTGATTTTCTCTATTGTTTTTCTGTCTTCTATTTCACTGGCAGAGATTGCATGAAATCATATTATTTCCTATCTTTTGCTTTACCCTGCATTGAATTTACTCTTCTTTCTTTCAGTTATTTTAAGGTGGAAGCTGAGGTCATTTGTTTCACTTTCCATATTTTCTAAAATAGACTTGGTGCTATCAAATTTCTTCTAAGGTATGTCTTAGTAAAATTGTACAAATTTTAATATGTGGAATTTCAACATCCAGCTCAAAATACTTCCTAATTTCCCTCTTGATTTCTTCTTTGGTCAGTGGATTATTTAGAAGGACATTATTTAGTTTCTAAATATTTGGGGATTTTTCCAGATATCTTTTGTTATTGATTTCTAATCTAATTCCATTGTGGTCATAGAAGATACCTCTGTGACTTAAATTGTTTTAAATATATTGACATATTTTGTAGCCCAGAGTATGGTCTATCTTGCTAAATGTTCCATATGTACTTGAAAAGAAGGTATATGATGCTGGTCTGGTTAGATGGAGTATTCTATAAATGTCAATTAGGTCAAAATAGTTAGTGTGGTTTAAGTTACCTATAATCTTACTGACTTTATGTTTACTTGCTCTATTTGTTATGAGAAAGGTATTGAAATCTCAAGTTATGATTGCAGATTTATTGATTTCTATTTGCTGCTGATTTTTTTTGTGTGTGTGTGCCTGTGCTAAAAGAGCTTCTCTGATAGTTTTTGCTTCATATATTTTGAAGCTCTGCTGTTAGGTACATATTAGTTTAAGATTGTTCCTTGCACTTCATGAGTTGACCCCTTTTATAATTATGAAATTAAAATGACCCTCTTTATTCCTGGTAATATTCTTTGTCTGAAATTCACTTTCATATTGTCATAACCACTTCAGGTTTCTTTAGCTTAGCATTAGCATAAATTTTTCCCCCATTTTTTACTTTTAACCTATTGCTATTTGTAACTTTATACTTAACATGTGTTACTTGTAGTGTATATATTTTTTCAGTATCATGACCTCTGATTTTAATTGGGGCATTTAAACTATTTTATTTAATGTTATTGTTCATACAGTAAGCTTTAAATCTACCTTCATGCCTTTTTTTTACACAATTGTACCATACACACTTTGTAGCATTTTTCTTCTTATTCTGCTTTCCTTTGAATTAACTATTTTACAATTGCTTTTCATCTCCTTTTTCAGCTATACATCTTTGTTTTATTATTCTAGTAGTTGCTTAGGCTTTATAATATACATCCTTAACTTATTACAGTCTATCTTCAAGTGCTATGATAATACTTCCCGTATAGTATAAGAACCTTGCAATAATAAACTTCCATTTCTCCCCTCTTGGACTTTTGCTATATCATCATACCTCTTACTTCTGCATATGTTATAAAGCCTATAATACTTAATATTGTTAATACTTTTTCTTTAAACAATCATTTTTAAGTATATTTAAATAAAAGACTCTATTTTAATATTTGCCCATGTAGTTACCATTTCCGGTGTTCTGCATTACTTTTGTGGATGTATGTGTTGACAATTTTTGATCTTTAAGTACAAATACTGTACTCACACATTAAATATAAGAAAGTTGTCTTTCCATATTATGACTGAAGTTTTTTTAATGGATTTATTAAAATATAATTCTTATATGATACAATTTACCCATTTAAAGTATATCATTCAGATATTTAGTATATTCAGAGAGCTGTCCAATCACCACCACAATCTAATTTTTTTAATCATCAAAAAAAGAAATCCTGTGCCCATTATCAGTCATTCCTAATTCCCCCCTCTCCCCCAGTTATCCTTTTATCTATTCTCAGGCAAATACTAATCTATTTTCCATCTCTATAGATTCACCTATTCTGGACATTTTAAATAAATGAAATCATGACCATTATTGGTCTTTTATTATCTTTTGTGACTGGCTCCTTCCACTTAGCATAGTGTTTTTAAGATTCCTCCATATTGTAGTATGCATCAATACTTTTTCCTTTTTTATTGTTGGATAATATTCCATTGTGTGAATATATTATATTTTGTTTTTCCATTTATCAGTTGATGGAAATTTGGGTTGTTATCACTTTTTGTCTCTTGTGAGTACTGCTGTCTTGAACATTTGTGTACAGGTTTTGGTGTAAAGATTTTTTCAATTCTTTTGGGTATATAATTATGAATAAAATTGCTGAGTCATATCATAATTCTACATTTATCATTTTGCAGAATTGCCAAAGTGTTTTCTAAAGTGGCTGCATCATTCTCCATCCCTACCAGCAATGTGTGATGATTCCAATTTGTACATATATCTGCCAACAATTTTTTATTACAGCCATTATAGTGGGTGTGAAGCAAAATTGCATTGTTTTCTTGATTTGTATTTCCCTAATGGGCAATGATATGTGCTTTTTTCACATGCTTATTGAACATTTGTGTACTCTTGGAGAAATATCAGATTCTTTGTCCATTTTTAAAAATTGGATTATTCATCTTTTTATTGTTGAATTGTAATAGTCATTTATACATTCTGAATACAAGTCCTTTATCATATATATAATTTACAAATATTTTCTCTTATTCAGTGGGTTTTAACTTTATTGATGATATCATTTATAGCACAAGTTTTTTAATTTTGTGAATTTCCATTCATCTATTTTTTTCTTTTGGTACTTAATATTTTCGATGTCATAGCTAAGAAAACTTTGCTTAGCAAATGCTTTATACCAGCCCACTGTCTTAAGCCCTAGGGTATATGTACAATAAAAAAAAAAAAAAAAAAAAGATGCGGGCCCTGCTTTCATGTAGATTAAGTTTAGCTCAGGAGCCAGGCATTTATTCAAACTAGCACACAAATATATAATTGCAAATTATTTAGTGCTGTGAAGGACAAAAGAGAGAGCTATGAGGAAATATAACAGAAACTAGATCTAATTGGTATGTCTGTGTGTCTTTGAGAGAGTGTGTGTGTGTGTGTGTGTGTGTACTTTAGGAGGGAGTTGTCAATAAAGTATTTCCTGATGAAGCAGTGTTTGAATGGAGATCTGTAAGACCAAAAGAGGAAAGCACAATGGAGAAGGCTTTCTAGGCAAAACAGACCAGAGCAGGCCAGTCACCTAGAGCAACTGAAATGCACAATGGAGTTGCAGAGTGAGCAGGAGTGCAAAGAGGATCAGATGAGGCTACAGAAGTAAGCAGGAGTAACACCAGGCAGAATCTTATAGACCATGTGACAGATTTTCATATTTTCTCTAAAAGCTATAGGAAATGATTGGACAGTTAATCACTTTGGCTGCAGTCTGGGAAATAGATTGTGGGAAACATAAATGACAGTGATTTGACCAGTTAGGAGGCAATTGCAGTCATTCAGGCAATGGCGATGATGGTGGAGTGGAGTATGGTAATAGCAGTGGAGCTGAAGCAAAGAAGAGAAAGTAGAGAGACATTTGCTTAGAAAAATGAACAAAACTTGGTCTTGAATAGGATATGGGACTTAGCATGGTGATTGATTGCTACATTTACCCTAGAAGGAAGAAGGTGTCATCTGACCCTTAAATCTTTTTTTCTTTTGTTTAAGGCTAGTCAGGTGAAGCAGTGGGAGTGGGGAAGGAACAAAGGAATCTGTAACTTGTTGTGATCAATTAGTTGTAAATACCACTGTGTTCAGACCAGCCTGACCTTTGATACAGGTCTTCAAGTGCTGATATTGTATCTACTTCTCTGCTAAATTCTTTGCATTTATCTCCCTATATATGTGTATACATATATTTTTTTTTTCTGGCAGCCATTAGTATAACCTGTCCAATCAAGTTCAATCTTCCAGAACTTTATCAGGTACCAAGCCATGTGGCCAACATTCTTACAAGCAATATCCTAGAATGTGGAGTGGCAAAGGGAATATTCCCTCTCTGGCCATTGAAAACCAACTTCTAGTAGAGATCAGCAAGGCCTACATTTGAAATATGATAACAATGGAAATATTGTCTATGTTCACAATGCCTCCTCATCCTGCATTTCTTTAATCAGACCACCCATTCACCTCATCCTCTACAGAACACAATAAGAAATAAGAAATTTAATGTCTTTTTCAAACATAAAAATTGATGAACTTCTTTCTAGATGCTGAAGCTTTAGGGAACATAGTATATAATTACCCTCTCCTCCTATAAGTCCTTATATCACAGCTCCAAAGTTTGCAGTACATGTCCCTGTAATTATTTCTATATATAATTACATTTACATAATACACAATTTTATCTACATTGTATCAAAGATGATGATTAATTTTTCAGAAACTTTCTAGATGCCCCCAAACAGAACATACTGGAGCTATATTTATTTTTATATGACATGATGAAGAAAAGTATATGCACGTATATTAGCCTGTTACAATTAGGCCAGTCTATAGAAATTTGAGATTGATATTCAAATAAATATAAGTAGAATGAAAAAGAATAGAAAAGGCATACTCACATCAAAATGACAAATCATTATTTCCATGTAGCATCAAGAAAGGTATATATTACATGACAAGTATAATGAAAGTCAAAGCACCCCATAATGACAATAAAAATAAAATGAAGCATTTTTCCCCTAGAGTTGTAGATATTCCACCCCAGGTAAGTGTGAAACTCAGTGGGCTTTAATGCATTAAGCCTTTGGAGTCAATGATATTTGGGTTCAAACCCTAGAGAAGACATTCCCAACTAATGATTTTGAACAAGTTATTTAGTTTCACTGAGTTGAATTTTCCCATCAGTAAAGATGGGATAATAATACATCCTTCAGAGAACTGCTATCAGTTTAAATAAGATAACTAATAGAAATTAAAGAGTTCTTAGTATAAGGTAGATGATCAGCAAATTTTATTTTTATTCCTATCAATTCTTTTCTTACAGAATTTTATGTATCTTTATAGTGTTTCCCCCCCCATTGGTAGGCAAGTCAAGTAATTAAAATTATTTTACATGTGGAGCTAATTTCCAAGGAATTTTTTTAATGCAGCAGATTTCAAACATTGGCAAATATCAGAATCACCTGAAATGTTATTAAAGCATAAATTGCTGGGCCCTACTGTTAGTTTTTCATTCAGTAGGTCTGGTGTAGGCTTAAATATTTGTGGTTCTTAAAAGTGGTGCTAACATTGATGGTTGAGGACCACAATGCTGCTGTAATACATGTGCGACCACCAAAACAAATTGGCAAAAACGGGAGAGAAGATGACATTTCCCAAAGTAGGATTTGTTGTCTTCAACTTTAAATGTAATCTACAGAAGAGTCAGCACAATCCTGTAGATGGGAATTAGCATAATCAGACTTATCCCTCTTGCAGTGTGTGACCTTGGGCGTGCCACTTCATTATTCCTTACATCAGTTTCTCCATCCTAAAAACTAAGGAACTGAAATAGGTCAGTGTATTAAAAATTGGGTTCTCCAAGAACTGAGGGGTTTTCAGAGAAAACATGATGCTGGTGGGAGAGTTGAACAGACAAGAATCTGAGATTTTCCCATCCCTAACCAGATGAGTTCTCCTTATATAACTTTTATATACAGTAGAGTTCTACATAAGAAACCAAAACAAATCAAACCAAAAAATCCAATCTGAAAAAATTCTTAGGCTAGATGATATCTGTGGTCAAACTATGGCTTTTTCAGATACTGAAGTCTATGTAAGGAACATTCTGTGCTACTAGCTTTCTGTGATTATAGTGATAATCAATTGCAATAAAGACCTAAGGCATTGCAGATCTTCAAACTTTGAGCTATATTCAATGCACTTTTACTATTGACATTTCTTTCTATTTTGATTATTTGAAAACCAGATAAGCCATTCTTATTACCTGTAATAACTCACTCTCTCTCTCTCTCTCTATATATATATATATAGATAGCTATAGATATATCACTCTGATTAACAATCTAAGCAATTTCATGATAGAGCTAATATTTTTTAGTGTTTGCTTTGTGTTACCAAGTATACTAAGAGCTTGAAACGTATTTCCTAGATTAATCCTTGGAAAAAACCCTTTTAGGTAATGTCATTATTCCCAACATGGAAATGCAGAAACGGTAGCAAAGAGAATTAAACTAGCTTGCTCATAAGCCACAGCTAATAAACGGTGAGGGACTTGGACCTAAGTCTACTTGTCTATAAATTTATGTTCTATTTCTCCTATAAAGATTCAAATGATCAAGTAGTTATCAAGTGAGACAATCAAACTATATTTAAATAGATCCCTTTGTATGATGCCCCCAAAGAATTTAAAAGGACAGAGCAAAAACTTTAGATTTTTATGTAAGAGAAGCTAGTCTTTCTCCAGAGGGGCCTTTCAACCAGAGAGTAGGAAGGAGGAAGGTTTAAGAGGTTTGCTCTGCTTCACGGAGGTAACAGCAGCATTATAAAATACTATGACTTTATTTCATTATTTATTTGATTTTTCAAGTGATGTGAGCTTGGCTTAAAGCCTTTAGCTAAGTTAATGAAACTAAAATAAGCAAAAGCACATGTTAAGAAAACTGCTACGGTCAAAAGCAGAAAGAACTGTGCATGTATGTGTGGGGGTTATGATGTGAAGTAGGGAAAGTATAGTGAAACACAGAAATCCCACTGTAATGGCACCTCCTCCATCAGGAAGACTAATGACCTCTTAATCATAGGTGTTAACTCCAAAGGTGCTTCATGTCGACTCCTTTGAGCTGCTCATCTTTATTCTGCTGCTTTGCTCATTACATATTCTCAGCATGTGTTTGCGAAGTTTGAGAAGAAGGTATTAACACAAAATTTATTTAAATAAAAAGTATGAGTCACAATTCACTGTTTTCGGAAGGAAGGAAGGAAGGAAGGAAAGGGAATCACCTTGGTCTTGCTCTAAACTCTTTCCTTAACTGTGAATCATTGACACATAAATTATATTTTAAATATTTTTCTCATAACCTCCTATAATTAGAAATCTTAACGAAAAAGACTAAGGAATAAATGTAGAAACAGGAGATAATTATGACCAATATGAGAGAAATCAGATATTATTAAATATTTACATTTTTTGCAACCAAAATATCCTAAACAAATGATTTTAAGCCATTTTCAGCCAATAAGCAGAGAAAATGTCTAATATTAATAAGAATAGTAATATACAAATAAGTAACAATAATCTATTCATAGGACTTTCTAATATTTTGTTACATGCTAATGCATCTGGTATGAAATTCTGATTATTCTGTTTTTTTTCCCCATGTTTCTCCCAGTCTCTTTATCAAAATCACCATCCATGAAGGCAAATAATATTTCATTTTACCAATGTACTATAGTTGTGTGTCCATTTTCCAGAGAGGACAGTTGAGCTATTTCCAAATGTCATCTATTTTGTAGGTCTCTGATCTTTACAACTTTGACCAGTACCTGATTTTCACTTGACAATAATTTTATCTTACCTTCTCAGGAAATGCATGCAAAGACTATGACTATTCAGTTTAATTTGTGGTTTTAGCCCCTACATTTTCACATTTAAGGGAAACATATGTCTTACTAATCATTGTTACTTTCATTTCAAGAGACAATGCATTCAAATACTGATTAGAATAAGAAGATGCTGTGGGTTTCCAGTGCATATCAAAGAGAAGAATAATGAACACCCAGATTACATTAGAAGGACTGTGACTGAAGACATTTAGACAGAATATGTGTTGATAGGGTAATTATTAGGTGGAGTAAATTGCAATGTAGAAGCCTTTGCAAGTACTTGTATAAATAGTTTCTTTTCTACAAAAGAGATCTTGTATTAGAAAAAGCTCTCTTACTTCTAGTAATTTCCAAAATCAATTGCCTCAAGTTCTGTTGTAAGAATATTTTTAAAGTTCCAGTCTGAAGTACATTATATATATTTAATTTTGAGTGGATGATTTTTGATACTGGAAGTCATACCTGATCTGGTGGTTTCTTCTTCGCCCCGTGAAGGGAGAATCAATAGATTGATGTTGCGAGACAGCTACCTGGGGTGATCTAAAATGAAAAAGGCATTTTAAAATTAGGAAAAGAAACCTGCAAACTTCAGTAATGATGGCCTCATAATAAGATGTTTTTCAGTCAATCAACAACATTTGCTGTGAATCCACTGTGTATTGAGCCCAGTGTTATGTGGTCTTGGATATGCAAAAAGAGAAGAAAGAACCTAACTTAAAGCTGATAAATATTTGTGAAATAAATGGATGGAAATGAAAATAGAAAAATATGATCATTTTTCTGGATGAGTAATTTGTATTAATAAATTACTTGGGCAGGGAAAAAATCACATGAATAAGATCTATAAATTATAATATATCAAATACATACATTTGATTTAGCTTATATTAAATTTCTACAAATAATTTTCTCACTGAAATGAACTAAAATGTACAATTTGAATGGGGTTAGAAAGAAGTCTTCCCAGAAGGTTATACTTCTGGAGAATCTACTGGAAACCACCTAAGTCACAAATCCAAAACTCTAATTCTAGAGCAGATGGTCTATGGAAAAGAATACAGTAGAGTTGATTATACATGCACACACAGATGTACACACACATATACAGATGTATACACATATATAAATTATATATATATGTAAAATTTACCATGAACAATGTGATATTATTTGTATGCTAATTAGTTAGAGAAACAAATTTCAGTCAGTGACCCTAATCAAGAACCACATTCCAGTGGTGTTAACCTGGCATTGTATCAGAAAGACTTGCTTTCAGAGTCAATCACAAGTACTATTGTTATCTACACCATCTCTCCATCCACACCTGAGGTTTGGAGAGAAACCTAATAAATGTTAAAAATGAATTTGCCTTGGTGAAATTAGTGGCTTGTTAATGATGACTATTAGATATAAGGTCTTGGTGAAATTGGAGGTGTTTAAGATATGTGAATTTGTTCACAGACTTTAGTAAGACTTCACTCTCCTTTCATAATCATGATATAAGTAGTGAGTGAGGCCTATAAACTATATTCTCAGGCATGGTGGTCACAGATTGATTCTGAAACAATCTATGTTTAGCCTTTAGCATAGGAGAATTTGTAATTGCACAATTCAGTTCAAATTCAAATTCAGTTACTGAATCCTGCCTCTGTTCACATCCACCACAAGTGAATTTATCATACTAGGTGGTGGTCAGAACACCTAAAATCGCCACATGACTTTTAAGATTACAGTCTATGTGGCAGGAACTGTTTCGTGTTTGATTGCTAACGAATATCTGTGTTTAATCAATTTCTGTGCATATGGTGAAATTTGTTTTGAGACTTGTTTTTATTATAACTCAACATCAAAATTGCAGGTGTAGCTGATCCACAACTGAAACTTCTTCAGTACCTAACATTATCTATTAGAAAAAGAGCCTAAGAGTTGGGCATTACTCAAGTGTCATAAGTCAGTTGGCTTCAATGTTCTGACTGGACACAGCTCTGTTAATCTCTGCAACCTCTGCACTGATCCTCATCCTGAGGAGGGGCTCTCCAAGATCAATTATTTCAGTCCAGAAACAATCACTGAATACATCTTTTTTGCTAGGCTCTGAACTTAGCACTGGTGATACAGAAATATGTGAAAATTGCTAATTTTTTGGAGTTCCCTGTCTAGTAAGGGAGCCAGACAGTTCATAAGACAATTGTCATTCAGTCTGGTAAGTAGAGAGTGATATAGGCTAATGGCGAAGAGCAAATTTACAAATAGCTGTGTGACTGTAGACAAATTACTAAACCCTTCTGAATCTAATTTTTCTTATAAGTATATGAACAAAAATAAGTTAATGTATACACAGAGTTTAGCACAGTGTCTGGTACAGAGTAAGTGGTCACAAATGGTAGTTGTTATTACATTGTTAAATGCTTTGAGCTTTAAGGCTCAATTGGTGTGTTGGCTCTAAAAAAGTCATAATTTCTACTTTAAAAAAAGATCATTTGGATTTTTTTAAGGCATGTTATTCACAAGGTAAACTATCTTGGTGATAATTTGTGCTATATTTATTGCCTTTCCTTTCATTTGAGGACATATGCCTGAGAGAAAATAGCTAAATTTTCTCATGGAGAGAGCCTTTGCCTTCTTTCAACATATTGCTAGTACTGCAAAAAGATTGTCCCAATTTCAATGGACAGATGCAACGACTAATGGCAAATCAGTAATGGAAGCTTTTATCACAGACTCAGTAAGTTATCAAAAGTTAAAATATATAGGAAAGTGTCACTCTGGAAAAGAGAATTATACAAAGCCATGCCTAATATTTCAGCTTGGCTGCAGACTAGTAAAGTTATGCAAGAAATTAAAAAAAAAAAAACACATCATGTTCAGAGATCTATAATTAATCTTGTCAGTGGATGTGGCAGGACAGATTCCAATTTAAACTTGCATCTTGATGAAACTTTTCCCTCATTTACTGTATCAGTACAGAGCCCACTAGAGACCCAAGGGATCTAAAGCCATTACAGTGGTTTTATAGTCCAGTTCATGCTCATTGCATGTCCTGCCTTGTGCTTGGTGGCATTAATATTTAACTAACTGTGACCATGATGTTGAGAAAGTGGCAGCTTTTAGTGCATTTTTTCTACACACTATTGAAGAACAAATATAAAATTAAAAAGTCTGTGGCCAAGGCTCAAGGTAGAATAAATGGTCAGGGGAAAATACAATCTGTGTTTAGATCCTATAATTGAGTTATATTGCAAAGCTTTCTAAATATATATGCATCATTTTCTATAGTAGCTAGAGTGAAATGTGAAGGATCATAAGTAATAATTCTGTCATTAAATTTTAATGTGCAAGTACAACATGGATGAGAAAGCATGCTTCTAAACCTTAAAACGATACTAGAGAAGATAAAGTATTTTGAAACCTGAGACATGAATTAAATTATTGTTTAGTAACGTTTAAAACAGTGGAAATAACTGTAGATTTGAGAAAAATAGAAATCTCTTAGTAAACAAATGGATAAATTGTGGAGTTTTATTTTGATTAGACTTATTCCTGGTTATTTAATTTGGCTCTAGAAGAAAAATTTTAAAAAGAAAAAGAATAAGGAATGAAGTTAATTATTAGTTTTGCTAATATGCTTTCTATTTGTCATACTTCTTATTTTGTAAGTTTCTCTTAAAAACCAAAAAATGGCAGCATGCCACTTCAGGTTGTAGTATGACATAGGTTTTATACATTTAAATAATTAACATTACAATAAAGTTAATAAAAATAAGAACTGTTTCTTTTATTAGAATAACACAAATGACACAAAGAACAATTTAAGCTCTCAAATTTAAATCCAAGTAATTTGTAATCTGCATAGTGTCAGAGAGGTGGGAAATGATCTATTCTGCAATGTGCATTAGAACAGTGCATAGCAAAACAGGAAAAAAAAAAAAAGAAATATATATATATATATATATCCTTAGCAGGTAAAGGTTTAGGATTTAATGGATCCAATTAGAGTGATTTCTTAATATTCTGTGTAAGAACCTCCCTGGTTTAAACTGAGTCAGTAATTTTAGATAACTGCTATTCTGGGGGCCCATTTTATACCATTTGCATTTAATTTGTCAGCAAGCATTAATTTTCTTCATATTTTATTGAATATGAACACTACATAATATACTTATTTTTTCTATTTGTTATTTGTCTTCTCCATTATAATGGAAGTTTCATGGTGACAATGATTTTTGTCTCTCTCAGCCTTTTTATACAAAGATTTTTGAAAGTTTCTTCACATTAGTGGTTTGTGAGCAGAAACCAAAGACCATCCATGCCTAATACGTGGACATCAGACTGTAATTGTTTTTCTCTAGGTGCATCAATCCAGGTTGTCTCACGGGGCTCTGGACCCAAGGGGATAAACAAAAAAGTGATTATTTATCACAGAAGTTGGAAGTTTTCACAGAGCAGCTGCGGGAAAAATTTTCTTTTTCTTATGCAGTTACTCCTGAATCTGTTTCTCTAAATCTATCCTTTGGCAATGTTCTGTTTATTTGCTAATTTTTCCCCCATTCCCACTGAATCTCTTCTGCTTCCCAGAACACATCCCATGCATCACTTTTGTCTGGTAGTTCAGTCCATCTGTCTAGAATTGTCTTTTCCTTAACCTCCCACTCTTTGGCTGGTTAGATTTTACTCTTCCTTAAGGTCAGTCTGGGTTGTCACTTTTTTTGCAAAATCTCTCCTGAGTCTTTGAACCTGGATTTGGTGTCCCTGTTACATGATCTCATATTATTGTTGATTTTCTCATTGTAACATTTACCGTCCTCAAGACCACCCCAATTGTAATGTTTTACTGTTTGACTGCTTCCAGTGGAGCAGAAGCTCCCTGAAGGCAGAGTCTATCACATGCTTGTTCATCATTGTGTCTCCATATATTTTTTGGTCCCTAATACAAATATATTTAGATATGCATATGCATATGTTTAGTGGTAAGGGATTTCGATTTTATCCAGTGATAAATGGGAACACTATTGTGTCATGGAAATATATTAAAATATATTATCACTAATATCTTCTAACAAACTGGAAAATGTTAAATTCTCTTTAAAATACTTTGTTTTTAAAGAAAAGAAAAATTCTAATTTAATCAGGTCCCATTTATTTATTTTTGTTGTTGCTGTGATTGCCTTAGGGGTCTTCTTCATAAATTCTTTGCCTAGGCCAATGTCTGTAAGAGTCTTTCCTACATTTTCTTCTAGAATTCTAATAGTTTCACCCCTAAGGTTTAAGTCTGTTAACCACTGTGATTTAATTTTTGTGAGAGGTGAAAGGTGTGGGTCCTGTTTCAGTCTTCTACATGTGGTTATCCAGTTTTCCCAGAACCATTTATTGAGTAAGGAATCTCTTCCCCAGGGTATGTTTTTGTCTGCTTTGTCAAAGATCAGATGGCTATATGAGGATGGCTTTGTATTTGGATTTTCTGTTCTGTTCCACTGGTCTGTGTCCCTGCACTTGTGCCAATACCAAGTAGTTTTAATAACCACAGCCTTGTAGTATAGTTTGAAGTCTGGCAAATTAATAC
>CM052438.1:131962274-131997471 GCA_028533085.1 Varecia variegata | reverse complement strand
GTATAGTTTGAAGTCTGGTAAATTAATACCTCCCATTTTGTTTTTATTGCTTAAAATTGTTTTTGCTAAACGGGGTCTTCTCTGGTTCCATACAAAGCGTAAAATTATTTTTTCTATGTCTGTGAAAAATGATGTTGGTAATTTAATAGCGATTGCATTGAATTTGTAGATCACTTTGGGCAGTATATACATTTTAACAATGTTGATTCTTCTTTATTATTTAATGTTGAAAACAACATTCCATGATAAAGCTAGTTAAGCAAAAAAGAATAAGAAATTAGAAAAATATAGGCTGTATCAAATATCTCTCTTTTGAAAAAATAAATTGTGGCATTAGTTGAAAGCACAGAATGAGAGACAGTGTAAGATTGGGGAAAGGGAAGGAAATTTGGTGTCTATCAACCTAAGTTCAAATCCTGGGTTACCTTGGTCAGTTGAATGAGTTAACCTCTCAGAGACTTATTCTTTTTCTCATCTATAAAATGGGAATAGAAATAATACCAGGATTCTTGATAAATTCATATTTTTGTGACAAAGAGGCTTTTTCATATAATATAAATGGTATAAGTGCTATGAAGAGATGACTTTGTACTCTAGGTGAAAGTCCCACTACAGAAGTGTGCATTTGAGGTTATCAAAAATTCCTGTCAGCAGCAAGTACTCAATAGATTTTTGTTGATGGGTTTAATAAAACACTTTGGAAACAGAATAATAGGTATGTACATAGATTTGGATTTTTAAAGCTGAAAGTCTATTACATATGTGGCTCCTGCCTAGAAATGGATTTCTCTTTCACTTCCCCGAAGCCCTAGGTCCAATACTTTGTTCATTAACTCTCTTCAGCCAAACACTTTCTCTTGCATAAGGTTATGTGGATGGACTATTATGGTCAATTTGTTTAGCCAGACAACAGCTGAAATTACAATGGAGATTCAATAATCATTACTATTTGAGTTTATGAACATTTATGATAAACTTACACCAAATGAATTTTTTGGAAAATTTGAGTTTGATCAGCATTATAAATCATGTTTTTGTGACTTTTTCAGGATTTTTCACTTCAGTGAAAATGTGATTTAGAAGGCAGCTGTCATCTCTTATCAGGCTACATATGAAAATCATTATTGATGATTACTGACTTTCTGAATTTATAAAATTATTAGTTTGTAGTTCCAAATGCATTTTTTAAAAGTAGGACTGAAGTATAGAGAATAGAAAATATAGCTTTACAAATTATGCTTCTGTTTACATTTCTACTGACAAGTCTAATCATTTGTTTAAATACAAAATCTTTTTATTGAACAAGTTAGGGCTAGGAAACTCAAATAGCAGTTCCTTAGTTCCTTCTGATTTCAAATTACCATGCCATCTGTCTCTAAAGTACACAAATTATCTGCTTCACTCACTTCCTGTATTCAATGTCCACTGGCTTCCTGAAGCTGCATTCCAATGTTTCCTACTCATCCATTACTTCTGTGAGGATCCTACAGAAGAACCTCAACATCTGGACGGTTATCTTAGGCTCTTACTCATCCTCCCATCTGTTTTCAGCATATTTCCCTCCTGACCTTGTGTGAATCACATGACCAGTGATTCATAAAAATCTACCCTGGGCATTTGTCTCTTGAATAGTTGATAGAATCCAGGTTGGCCTTCCTGTGGCCCCTAGATACAGACTGGTCCTAAGCCTCAAGGTCCTCCTGCTTTGCAGAGGACCATTGAGTCTGATAAAGCTCCAGCTTCTGAAGCAACACCCCCAGTGGGGCAGCTACAGTCTTTCCCCATCCTCAGGAGCAGTATGGATTATCTACAAGCCCCTTCTATACCACCACCATTTATCTTTTTAAATAGATCTGATTCTTGCATAGCTCATTAACAATGCTGATGCTCTTCTGCTGTATAATGTAGCACATAACTATATGGAAACAAATACATGTTTTCATTTCCTGTCATATACATTGTTTTGTGATAGTTTTCCACAAGCTGTCCTCTCTGCCTTTGCCCTAGCCTCAAAAATATGCTCATAATTCACAGCCCATTTGAAAGGACACTTTCCATAGGAATCCTTCCTTAATGCGACTCTCCTGCTTCCAAACATGAGCAGTTTGCTATTCCATCCTCTGTGTTCATATAGCCCTTTGATTTTAAGAATCTCTATCATCCATTTGAGTTGGATATGTATTTTCCTGTCTCCCTGACAAAACTACAAATTCCCTGAGGGAATGAACCATCATATACTGATTTCCAAGGTATGCCACTGTGCTCACCACTTAATTAGTACACAATAAAACTATTGTTTCTTTGAATTTTAATTTAAAAGATGACTTTTAGCCAAAATGAAACAAATGGAAGAGATGTCAGAATTGGAAGTGATAAAGCACAAAGACAAAGAAACAAGGGCTTGGTGCCCCATCCTAAACTAATAATGTTAAAGTCAAACACCAGAAACAAGATACTAGTCATGAGTGGAACAAATGGTTCTAGATTGTCTCACATTAAGAAGCAAGGGATGAAAACCATCATTTATTAAGCACTTAGTATATACCAGCTGGCATACTAGGCACTTTAATAGTTTAAACTCATTTAATCTACATGACCTTGCGAGTTATGTATAATTCCCATGGCATTGGCAAGAGATGATACTCAGTGAGATGAAGCAGTTTGCTCTTTGCCCCCAGTATCATTGCTGGTAATTCTAGAGCCAAGATTTCAACCCAAGTTTGTGCAACTCGAGAATTGAACTATTTCACCTACAAGTGCCCATTTCAAAGTCTCATATGTAACAGGGACTAGACTGGTATTAAGAATAAAGGTATTAATAATGAAAATCCCTAACATTTACAGAGTGCCTATTTTGACCCAGGGATGGGGCTGAGCTCCAGGGACACAGGTGAATTAGATACACCTTCCTCTCAAAGGCTTTAAAATGTGTTTGAATTGAATTGGACCTAAAGCTTAGTTTATTCAACCTTAAAGCAATTCTGGGGTTTATCAAACAAACAGAAAGTGCTTCCTTTTATTTGGCATTGTTTTGCTTCTGTGAGAAGGAGAGAAAAGAGTCTCTTTATCAACAGTGTGGAGGTGAGAGGCCCTCTTCCATGCCAGGCGAGTGACTTCGATAATTACCAAAGGCGCTGGAGACACTGACTCCTTCCAATTAACTTCTGTTACCAAGTGCCATTGACTGCTTGCCTGACAGCCACACGCAGATGGAGGGAGAGGAGTGCACACGAGATTTCTTTGCATTTCATAGTTCACAGATTAAAGGCACTGTCAAGAGCAAATTGGAACTGAGGAATTGATTTATGTGGCGTTGAGTGTGTGGGGAAGGCCCGCTTCTGAGTCATTACAAACAAGGCTGAGGTGCTTTAATATTATGTTCTACCTCTTGGTACACAAATCACACATTTTTTTTTTTCCTTTCAGATGCATTTACTATGAGAGTTGCACTGCCAGAAAATGTGGCTAGATTCTGCTTCCTTAAATTCCAGCACTTACAACTTTAGTGGTAGCTGTTAAAACCACTATGACCCTGGCTCAGATACTTGCTGGTAGCTGTTGTCGGAGAGTGGGAGCAAGTGGACACTAGACTAGTTAGAGAAACCCTGGAGAAACTGATCTAGGCCAACAAGAAAGCAGTCCAGATGGCCAGGTCCAAAGGGGCACCATTATAATGCCAACATAAATCATTATAGTAGAAATGCAATAATAGCAACCACTCAAATAGCGTCTACCTGTGCTAGGCCTTTCTGGGCCTCTATGTGCATATGTGTACTCATTTTAATATTTACTGCATTTCTATGAGGCACTTAACAAATGAGGAAACTGAGGAGCAGAAAGGCTAAATAACTTGCTCAAGGATAAACAGCTAGTAAATAGAAGGGTTGGACAGTGAAATCTAATCCAACTTGGGTTGGATTTAAAAATCCAAAGATTTGGAAGAGATATGATAGAATAGTCAGAGGCTATATAAAACATTAGGAAAATGTGTGTACATGCACATGTGTGTGTGAGGTATACACACACATATATATCCACACATACATATACAGGTGCAGACATGTATCTGTCCATCATATATGGGTATAGGTGTGTATGTAGGTATGTGTGTATGTGTGTGTGTGTGTATATGTGTGTGTATATATATATATATATATATAGAGAGAGAGAGAGAGAGAGAGAGAGAGACTGTTCAAATGTCCAAATTTCTCCCTGTATTAACATCCATTGATGATTCTTTCCTAATCCAGTCTTTACTGTGACAATGCAAAACATTAATTTTTCCACTCATATACTCCTTCCACATTAATCAGTGGGTTCTTGGCATTTTATTAAAAGCATGAGCCCTCCCTTCTTCCTTATTAATTGATATAATGATTTATTTATTATTTGATATGGCCAAATTAATTCCTATTTTTTCAATGGTTTATAATTTTTTATCGTACTTATTTTGGTATTCAAATTGTCCCAGATTTGGTGAGTAGAAATCCTATCAAGTTACTTCCTTTGTTCTTGTGACATGCTCCCATCATTTTTTTGGAGCACTTTCTTACTTTCTAGCATAACAAAATATTCCAGGCTCATCTTCTACCCACCCTGGCTTAGTTCTGAAATCAGCCATTTCTTTAAGGGTCTCTGCTTCATTATAGTATGGAATAGTGTTAGGCACCAAGGTCTGGGAGCAAGGTTTACTCACTGCTGTTGGCATATCTTTGATTTCTGGCTCTGTCAGCAGAGCTAGGAACCATATGCGTGTGTGTGTGTGCATGTGTATACACACACATATATGCATGTAATATTTTAGAAATCATGAATTCACACTGACACCTCAAATTCCAATTCATTCCCCAAATAAGTTTTGTTTGTGTTTTTCCTATCATTCTGTATCTGCAGTACATGTCTATCACAGTCAAAACTCTGATTCCCATTAATAACAGCATATTCATTGGCCCAATCATATAAAACACCTAAAATAGTTTAAGAATTGCTTTGCCCATACCACTACCAAAAAACTAAACAAAATCAAACAAAACACCAAATTTACTAAAAAGAGTTTTGTGTTTATTGACATCTGTTCCTCATGCCCCACTGCCCATAACTGAGGGTATATAGTCAAATAGTACAAAAATGAAAGAAAAATTAATGCTACTTTTTTCCTTCCTTCCTTTTCCTTCAGTTTAGTCTTAGGGTTTTTTTTTCCCCCTTTTACATTCTTATCAAATTTATTTTTGAATATATAGAACATTAACACATTTTGAAAAGTCAAAACTATACAAAAGTGTGCACTCAGAAAATTATTACTTCTCCTCTATCCCTTCATGCCATTTTCTGCCTAGCTCATCCCATATAAATAAGCAATTCCAATTGTTTTCTGTCTTATAGTTCTTATTTCTTTTTACACATACAGTCAGATATATTTGTGTTTTCTAATTTTTACCTCGTTCTTAAATAAAATGTAGCATGCTATATATGATCTTTTGGACTTTTTTTCACTAATGGTACCTTCTGGAAATCACTTCCTATCAGTTTAGAGATTTTCTGTATTCTTTTGTATAACAGCATAGTACTCAACTGTGTATGTATATCACAGTTAATTTAGTCAATCCCCTATGATTAGAGACTTCCATAGCTTTCGGTATTTTGCATTTCTCTTATCATGCAGATATAGTGAAGTTGAACATCTTCTAATATGTTTAAGGACCACTTTTATTTCTCTTTTTGTTAATTGTCTATTAATGGCTTTTGCTCCTTTTTCTATAGAGTTTTTTTCTCTTTCTTTTTCATATTTAAGAGCCCTTTATGAATTAGGGGTATTAGTCTTTTCTCTTGGATGTGTATTATAAATACTTATTACTAATTTGTTTTCTTTTAAATTTTTGACACTAAGGCTTTGTTTTTTTATTTTTATGTAATATATATTTAGTTGTATATGGACTTACTCAGTTGACAAGATTTTTCTTATAGCTATGTTTGTGGATTAATTCACCTATATATTCTTTTCTCCTAATAAATTACATATTTTTATAGTCAGAACTCCTAGTTACACTGGATTGTCTATAGCTGTGTTTTCCAAACACTTCTGCAGCACACTATGGCTCCACAGAAGTGATTTCAGAAGGACTGAATGTGATTAATTTAAAATATATTTTGTCGGTTACAATCTTTAATTAAAAACAGCACATTTACTTAAACATGTCAAATAAATTTTTAACATATTAAATATCATTCCTATATTAAGATTTGCTGTCAACCAAAATGATTTGTGTAAAGCTATCACAATATAGTTTTTCCTTCCATATCTAGACACAAAATTGAGCCTCTGGGAATATGCTTTTGATTAGGAAGGGTGTAATGCTTCCCTGATCTATTTTTAAATTCAGGCCTATGTATTTCTGCTAAAACCAAACCAAAACAAACAAAATTTCTATGAACCAGTACATCAGGTATGTCATGCTTAATTAAGACTATGTGAGGCTCAAGTAAATCTCATCAGATGAGGAGCAAGTAAATACTTAAAACATTACAACTCTGTAATGTTTTAAGTTGAGATGTAAGAGGACTGGCATTTATGAAACTTAATATAAGTTTTAAGTTCTTCTTGTCTGACTTTTATATTAATTCATATTACGAACATTTGTTAGCAACCTATTATGTGTCAGGTGCTGTACTGGATCTCAGATATAAAGCAATAAACAAAGTCTTCATGTCCTTACCTCTTTAGAAACTCCAGGCAAGATTTATTAAACAATTAATTATAATCAAAAGTGTTGAGAGTTATGACAGAAGAAATATTACATGTCATAGGATCATATGATAGAAAATATATCCCATGAAGTTTGAAAAGTCTCCCTGAAAAAATACTGCTTAGTTGAGATCCGAAAAATGAGTATCAGTAAGTAAAATGTTCTTTAAAATGTTTTTTATGTTAGGATTTCTTATGAGGTTTTGTTCAAAATATAAAACCCTTTTATAGGAGGGTTTTACTGTTGGTAAATAATGTGCTTAAAGGATACAAATCTAGGCCCCTTAAGATAACTAACAGATCCCCATCACCTTTAAGGCCTCCACATCAGCCTCTACCATTCATCACCATTACTCAGCCCTTATCTGGATAATTTATTACTTAAGACTCATTAGGATTTTGACATGAGAAATTATTCTGGATTATCCAGGTAGGCCCTACATGTAATCACATGGATCCTTACAAAAGGGAAGCAAAGGGAGATTGGATACAGATAAAAAAGAGGAGAACTTGATGTGAAGATGCAACAGAGAAAAATTTAAAAATGTTAAGTCTTGAAAATTGGAGTGATGAGGCCACAAGCCAAGGAACACCAGCAGCCACCTGAAGTTGGAAGATACTTAGAACATATTTTCCCATAGAGCTTCAGGAGGAAGTGTGGCCCTGCCGATAGCTTCCCTTTGGGCCAGTGATACTAATTTAGGATTTCTGGTCTCCTATGTAAGAATAAATTTATGTTGTTTTAAGCCACCATGTTTGTGGTAATTTGTTACAGTAGCCACAGGAAAATATTAATAATAGGGGAGAGGTAGAAAGTCATTTATTTGAATAAGAAAAAGCTGGCATTAGTGAGGAAGGAAACCTGGGGAGGGAAATGCAGGAGTAGTTGGTAGAAACCAATTGGTAGATAATGGCATTAATGTGGGTGAGTTATCAACCAATCGCAAAATGTGACAGCATTGGGAATGGTGAGAAGGGAATGGAAACTCACTTGTAAAGTATCCCTAGCTATAATTAGTGATTTAGATGGGAAAGAAAATTTTACAAAATGTAAATGGGAGCAAATACAGAATTTTATAGTCTTGTGGTGATTAAAAAAAGGAACATCTAACATTCATATCTTTCAAACTTTGTGAATGGGACAATTGCTACAATATTACGTACTAGACTGCATCAGAATTAAACTTTCCGCCAGACAGGAAAGCAAGGGCATTTTCTGCATACAGAAACAATCACAATCTCTTTGGATCGTAGAAAACCAGGGCTATAGGGGAACTCAGAGGGTCTGACCTAGGCTTCTTCAGTCCTTTATTAAGCATTCTAGATGACTGGTCACTTGACTTCTGCTTTTCCAATAAGCAACTCACTACCACCACAGGTGGCAGGAAGCCCCCAACCCCAACAGCTCTGCCTGTTGTGAATTCAGATAAAAAATATTTATCAAGTGCCTGCCCTATATGTGTTGGGTACTTTTCCAGTACGACAGATTCAGCTGTCCGTAAGAAAGACTCATAGAACTTCCATTCTGGTAGAAGATAGATAATAATCAAGAAATCAAACACATTAACAAAATAAAAATCAGTCTTAGGCCAAAGCACTCAAGACAGAGGTAACAGAAGTGCAAATGCTCAATGGTGAGAATGAGCTTGGAGTGTTTAGGGAACAGACAAGAGGTCAGTATAGTGAAGGGTAGACTATCTGAAAGGTACCCACCCCATTCCATGGTGCCCCAGAACATGCAACTCGCAACATGAGTTGGGTGGCTATGTGTTCGAAAGAGAAAAGCACTCGTTTGGGATTGAATGACCTGCGTTTTGATTCTTGCTTTTCATCTGACCAAGCATATGCTCTTAGATTTTTCTTTGTCTCTCTGTATTTCCATCTTATGATGCTTAAAGTGATGAGGTCAGACAAGATCATTTTCAAACTGTATTCCATGGAGTCCATTAAGAGGTCTCACTTATGGGGCTCATATCTCACCAACAGCTTCTTCCAGGGCAGCATTATGCTTGTTGTTTGTATTTTCAAAACAATTTTATTTAAACAAAGGATTCTGTAGGTCAACAAACTTTTATATAAACCATTAGCCAAAATTATCTATTTAATTATTGGAAATTTCAGAATCAAGTAATTCTAAGCTGTAGAGAAGATCTTTTGGACACAATAGAAGGGACAAAAAGCAGTTTAAATATGAAATGGATTGTCTTGTGAAGTAATAAACTCCCCAGCAAAAGAGTTTTGCAAAAACAAAAATAAAAAAAGCAAATCATAAAATTAGGAAATTCTGGCCATGTCACTTGTTTTTATATGATTTTAGTGACATCAGAAAGCAGCTACAGTAATCAACTTTCCTCAGGAACAAATATCTCTTTCCAAACTTTGCTCTGTTCACAGCTATATTTGCCGTGTTTTGTATGCTACCGGGAAGGCAGTATTCTATTAAAGAATAGTTATGGAATGCTGAATGAATAAATTATTGGGAAAGAATTTGAATAGCCAAAGCAATCCTGAGCAAAAAGAGGAAAGCTGGAGGCACCACACTACCAGATTTCAAAATATACTACAAAGTTGTAGTAACCAAAACAGCATAGTACTGGCATAAAACAGACACATAGACCAATGGAACAGAATAGAGAAGGCAAAAATTAACCCACATATCTACAGCCAAGTGATTTTTGATGAAGACATCAAGAACACTCATTGGGGAAAGGACAGTCTCTTCAATAAATGGTGCTTGGAAAACTGGATATCCATATGCAGAAGAATGAAACTAGACCCTCACCTCTTACCCTATACAAAAATCAACTCAAAATGGATTAAAAATCTAAATGTGAGACCACAAACTATAAAACTACTAGAACAATGCGTAAAGAAATAATAAAAAAATTTCAGGGCATTGGTCTGGGAAAATATTTTATGAATAAGACCTCAAAGGCACAGGCAACAAAAGCAAAAGTATTCAAATAATATTATATCAAACTAAAAAGGTTTTGCACAGCAAAGGAAACAATCAAAGTGAAAATCCAACCTACAGAATGAGAGAAAGTATTTGCAAACTATTCATGTCACAGAGGACTAATATCCAGATTACACAAGGAACTTAAACATCTCAACAAAAACCAACAAAAAATCTGATTTTAAAATGTGTACATAATCTCAATAGACATTTCTCAAAATAAGACATACAGATGGGCAGTAAATCAATGAAAAAATGTTCAACATCCCTAATTCTCAAGGAAATGCAAATCAAAATCATGATGAGATATCATCTTACCCCAGTTAGGAATGGCTATTATCAAAAGGACAAAAATAGCAAATGCTAGTCAGGAGGCAGGGAATAGGGAACTCTTATATACTGTTGGTGGAAATAAAAACTAGTAATACTACTATGGAGAACATTATGGGGTTCCTCAAAAAACTACAAATAGAACTACCATATGATCCAGCAATCCCACTTTTGGGAATTTGTCCAAAGAAAAGGAAATCAGTATAATGAAGAGATATATGTGGTCTTGTGTTTATTGTAGCACTATTCACAATATCCAAGATATGGAATCAAACTAAATGTCTATCAGTAGATGAATGGATAAGGAAAATGTGATATACAGACAAAATGTAATACTATTCAGCCATAAAACAGAATAACATCCTGTCATTTGTGGCATGGATGTAACATGGATGACTCTATGTTAATTGAAATAAGTCAGGAACAGAAAGTTAAACACTGCATGTTCTCACCCATATGTGGAAGTTAAAAAATTTGATCTCAGAAAAGTAAAGAGTAGAACAGAGGATACTACAGGCTGGGAAGAGGGTGAAAAGGGGAGAATAGGGAGAGAGTTCTTAAACCCAAAATTATAGCCAGATAGGAGGAATAATTTCTACTCCTCTATAGCAGTGTAGGATGATTATAGTTAATGATAACATATATTTTCAAATAGTTATCAGAGAAGATATTGAATGTTCCTAACTCAAAGCAATGATGAATGATTGAGATGATGGATATGCTAATTATCCTAATTTGAAATTACTAAACATTGTATGTATTGATACTTCACTATGTACCCCATAAATATGTACATTATGTGTCAATTAAGAAAAGAATAAAGTCAGTATATCATTTTACTCTTTTTTTTTAATTTATCTGTTCTATCAGCTACATTTATTTTATTTTATTTTATTTATTTATTTATTTATTATAGCTTATTATGGGGGTACAATAGTTCTGTTTAAATATATTGTCCATGCCCCTCCCAACCCCCCGAGTCTGAGCTTCAAGAGTGTCCATTCCCCAGGCAGTGCACATCGCACTCATCATGTAGGTATGCACCCATCCTCTCCCCCACCCCCATCCCCCCAGTCAAATCTTTAAGCATGTCCATTCTCCAGACAGTGAGCATCACACTCATCATGTAGATATACACCCATCCCCTCCCCCCACCTCTGTCCAATACCCAATTGGTGTCATCTACATTTAGTGTGTTAAGTACAGTTGTCCTTCAGTATCCACAGGGGATTAGTTCTAAGACCAATTAATATTTATAAATTTGATATCTGCAGATGTTCAAGTCCTTTGAATAAAATGACGTAGCATTTGCATGTAACTGATGCACATCTTCCCATATTCATTTCTTCCTCCATAACTATGGGTTCCACATCTGTGGATTCAACCAAATTCTGCCTGCAAATATTTGGAAAAAAATTTACAGATTTCCAAAAAATAAAACTTGAATTTGCCTTGCACCAAGTACTATGATTAATCTACTTTTTATGGGACCTTGGGCAAATTACTTAATCTTTTCAAATCTTAATTTCCTCACCTGCAAAAATGAAATTAGTTACATCTACCTAGTACTATGCATGGCACATAGTATTAACTCGGGTAAAAACATCTTTCAGCATGTTTAATAATATTAAGACTACATAAATGTTGGCTGGTCTGATGGTAGTGGGTTATCAGAACTTATTAAGAGTAGTGCCACTGTATTTGCTATACACTCCCACACCCCCACTGCTAAATTTGACTGGCTTAAAAAAAAAAGAAAAGAAAAAAAAAAGACTATAAATTCTGATCCAAAATCATTAAAGACTCTGTTTCATATATTATGTAGGTATAGAAGAGTTATTTAAGAGTTGTCTTTAACAAGGGATATTTAAAAACCAGTTTTCTTCAACCAAATGTTTTTAATTTTTTTATTAATTTTATAGATGTAGGGGTACAATGCAGTTTTGTGACATGGATATATTGTGCGGTGGTGAAGTCTGGGCTTTTTGTGTAACCATCTGATTAGTGTATGTAGTACCCTTTAGAGAATAAATATCTCATCTCACTTCCCCCCCTCACCTTCCTGCTGTTCTGAGTCTCGAATGTCTATTATTCGACTTTAAATTTTTCATTGTTTTCTATTATCAGTTAGCCTTGATCCTTCAATGCATAGTGGTAACAGCTCTGTTGATTAGAGGTTGTAACTATTTTACCAACATTGGAACTAAAGTTCAGAGCACTTAGGGAATAATCTTATGATCACATCATTTGCAAATTAATTCTGTGTGGTCCCAAAGTCCATATTCTATTACAATTCATTATGTGACACATCATGGCCTCGTCGCCTCATCACACAGAAGCCATGATGCATGTGTATTATTTGACAATAATAAAAAAAAAAATCCTGAAGTCTGAAGGAAAATACATCCTAAAGAGGGCAATGCCTAACTGTGGATGGATATATAAGATGAGGGCTAGAAAAAAAAATGAAAATAAGATCTGAAATTATTGACTAATTATCATTAGTTCCAATGTTATCTGGAAGACTTAAAGGGAATGTTGCAAATATATTCATTTTGAAGGTCTGATATAAAGATCAAAGAGAATACAAAGCGAAATGTAAAGTGCTATCATATGAGATAGCCCTTATTTGTTGTAGGTAAGCAAAAGGAAGATGAATAAAAATTAGTCATGTTGTTATAGTAAGTCTTTTATAAGAGGAAATTGACCTAGAGGTTTCCTAAAATACCCTCTGAACTCTCAAATTCAATCTTTCTCTGTAATTCTGAAGCCGCACTTAAGTCATATATAAATTAAACATAGATTATTTAATGACTATTATATATCATCTTAGCCTGCAATCTTTTGAATGCATTGAAAATAGAACTTACCCTAAGTAATTTAATACAAGAGAATTGATTAGAAGGATATTTTATGGGGTAAGAGTCACAGAGCCTAGAATCAGGAACTGGAAAACAGGATCTCAGATTACTCCTGCTGTCCATTATCTCTGCTTTTCTCCAATCATGTTATCCATTCTCTCTGCAGACCCTTTCTCCACTTTGGCATATGTACATCCACCATAGCTCTGGCTTCATACAGTCTCGATACTCAATCCCTTAGACGCAAATTGGAGTCTCAATTAGCAGAAAAGAGAATCTGGCAGGCTTACTTCATTTCAGATGTTTTCTCTAGCCCAGCTGTCTATTGGGAGGTGGTTTTACTGAATTGCAGTCCAGAGGACAATGAAAACAGATTGTCTAAGATGGAGCTATGAACACATCCTATTAGAAGGAGTAGAGAAAGAAAAAGAGTAGAGAAAAAAAAGGGAAAAGATTTGTGGAGGAAAGGAATTCAGTTTGTTATACACATGGATAGTAGCATATGTATATGTAGACAATATGGAAATTGTTTTAAAAGGCTTTATAGTGCTCCAGAATATCAGTATCTCCATTCAAATTTGTTTAAAGAATTTCTTGTTCTATATACTATACAATTGTTTTATCATTTGCTCTCTAGACCCTCTGTATAAGCATGGTTTCTAACCAAATACTGTTTGGTAAAAGTAATGAATGTCACTTACAGAAAATTAGGGGAAAAAGTCTAAGAAAGCAAGTCAAAACTCATCCTGGAACAACAAATGTTAACGTTTTGATATATAACCTTTGAATTTAGCTCTACACACAAATTCATTCATATAGTTGACTTATATCCTATATGCTATTGTAAAGTACATTTTGCAAATTTATAATTTTTAAACATTTTCTCTTTACATTTAATTTTCCTTTATGGTATGTTTGATAATGGCTATATGCAATCTCATAAATTTCTGAACAAAAAACATTCAGTTATTCTAAGTTGTCATTATTAACAATGTTGGGATATAGATTAGAAAGATAGATTTTTAGAGAGAGAGAGAGATATATATATATTCTAAATTTTTGTGCATATGTCTGATTATTTAGATTAAATTTCTAGGAACAGAATTACATGCTGAAAAAATGAGATGAGATAAACTATATGGTTCTTGATACAAATAACAATCCAAAAAGTCTTTGCCAATTCATAGTCTCTGTAGTGCTTTAAATGTTAGTGTTTAAGAGGTCATAAAAGCAAAAAACACCACTACCAACAACAAAACATGCCAACTGGAAAGGATAAAATATCTTACTATTTTAATTTATGTTTTTCACAATTACCAAGGGAAATAATTTTAAATTCTTATAATTGATTAGCCATATTTTAATTCACACTTTTTTGTATGAGATCTTTTGAATGTTATTTTTTCCCCAAACCTGTTGCAATTACAAATTTACATAACCTAGGTTTTATTTTCCTACCATGTTTCTAAAAAGAAAACAGACTCTGATATGATATTTAATTTAATTTGTGGAGTTGTAAAAAGCACTGCCAATGAAATCACAAAAACTGGGTTCAAATGCAGGCTCTGATATATACAGGCTATGGGGTTATGATTTAATCTCTCTTAGACTCCATGAAGTCTCTTACAAAATGGAGACAAGAAACGCCACATTACATAACAGGAATCATTTCTTCCCACTGCCCTGAGAGCATGTATTGTTCAGTGCCATCTCTTTTTAATGACTTACGCTTTCTTGTTTTCTATACTCCAGAAATTTTGAATTTGTTTAATATTTTTTGAATTTGCCTTGCTCTTTCCCACTCTCAAGAATTTTGCAATGATATTTCCTGTGCCTAAAATAATCCTCCCTTCATCTTCTTGATTCCTACACATAAATTTATTATTTATGTACACGCAGAAAACTTTCTTGAACTCTGCCCATGCTACTTTAGGTATGTCTGGCTATATGCTCCAAAATCTCCTTTATCATAATCACTGCACCTGCTGTTTCGCATTTTAATGCCTGTGTTTCTTGCTAAGTGGTCAAGTTCTCTGAATGTATGGCCTATTTCTATCATTTTTAGTGCCTAGAGTAGTACTTAGACAATAAGTTTGTATAAATTAATAAGCAAATGAACTATTTTCTTCTTCTGAACAATATTTCCTCTTTATTCAAATTCTCTTCATTCTTTTATTACTTGTTAGAATAGTCTCTGTTTTAGTTGGAGATAAACAATAAAAGGCTATTCTCATTGAGTGGATTTCATTTCTCAAGCATAAGGTAATATTTCACTAAGGCAGCATGCAAACCTCTGGTGATGTTTAAATGAATTTAGTCAGCAAAAGCTTATTTTTAGTGGTTATTTATGTATTTTTGGTTATAATCTGTAAAGAAAGTGAGCTTGGTTCCTCATTTTGGTAGAAACTTACAGTACATACTCTGTATGCCTTTCTCTTCTTCTGGATACATAGGAGGTCTTTATCCCTCACCTCCTACCCCACCACACTTTGTAGTTGGTCAGGATTATGTGACTGTTTCTCACCAATGAGCTGAGAGGGATATTCTGTAAGTCATTCTTGGGCTAAAGCATGTGATTGCCTTTGTAAGACCTTCTAGAAGTCTTTTCTTCTTCTTCTTCTTTTTTTTTTTTGCTGTCACAGCAACTGAAAAGTTCTAGGAATGTTGGAGCCTTTGCCCTCCTGGGTCCCTGACTGACTATGTAGAGTACAATTCCCTCTTCTCCCATGGCTCCCCATGGGATATTGAGAATAAGCAGGATATAATATTTTCTTTTGGGAATTGTTTATCATTTAAGTTTAATCAAGTGTATCCTGACTATATCAATAATAATTAATTATTGACTATATCAATAATAAAGTGACCCTTAAAGTATTTATTTAATTTACATTATATGACTTTTAGAAATATATTAAGTAAATAACATAATAGTTTGGTTTACCATATGTTCCAGCAATTCCACTTTGGGGCATATAACCCAAAGACCTTAAATCAGGGACTTGAACAGATATTTGTACAACCATATTCATAGCAGCATTATTTACAATAGTAATAACAACCCAGATGTCTATCAATGGATGGAAGGATAAACAAAATACGGTATATACTCATAATGGAATAGTATTCAGACTTTAAAAGGAATGGAATTCTTTTAAAAGAAATGGAATACATACTACGTTATGGATGAACCTTGAAAACATTATGCTAAGTGAAATAAGCCAGACACAAAAGGACAAATCATATTATATGATTCTACTTATATGAGGTACTGAGGATAATCAAATTAAAAGAGACAGAAAGTCCAATAGTAGTTACTAGAGCCTGGAAGGAAGGAGTACTTGGGAGTTAGTGTTTAATAGGTATAGAGTTTCAGTTTAGGTAGATGAAAAAGTCTGGGGAATGGATAGTCATGATGGTTGCACAATAATGTGAGTGTACTTTAATGCCACTGAATTAAATACTTTAAAAAGGCTAAAATAGGCCGGGCGTGGTGGCTCATGCTTGTAATCCTAGCACTCTGGGAGGCCAAGGTGAAAGGATTGCTTGAGCTCAGGAGTTCAAGACCAGCCTCAGCAAGAGTGAGACCCCATCTCTACTAAAAATAGGAAACATTAGCTGGGTGTGGTGTCATGTGCCTGTAGTCCCAGCTTCTCGGGAGGCTGAGGCAGGAGGATCACTTTAGTCCAGGAGTCTGATGTTGCTGTGACAACAGGGCACTCTAGCCCTGGCGACAGAGCAAGACTTTGTCTCAAAATAAATAAGTGAAAAAGGCTAAAATAGTATTTTCTATGTTATGTAAATTTTACTACAATGAAAAATAGTCCAAGTGATATTCAGATATAGTAAAAATAATTAAGATGATAATTAAAGGTTGAGAAATACTGATAGGAAAGGAGCATGAATTTTGGGATCAGGCAGACCTTGGATTTGAAATAGATATTGCTACATACTTCCTGAGAACCTCTGGCATTTGTTAACCTTTCTCAGACTCACTTTCATTAACTATAAAATAGGGTCACTGTAAAGTTCAGCAAGGTAACACACAAAACACTTAGAAAAAGTGGACACATTGCAGAAACTCAAATAATAATTCTGGTTGTGGTGTTTCCATTGTTTTTGTTATTATTAATATGCTTCAAAATGAAATAGGAGACTGAAGTGTTTTCTATGCAGTTTTTTTCATATAACATAAATTTGTTTAGAAATCAAGTGATGAAAAACAAGATTTTCGTTCCAGTAGAGTTATTGAATATTTTATCATTTTAGAAGTCCAATTTTCTTCACTCATTCTCAGTGTCTTCTGCCTTTATAAGATAAGGGAC
This sequence comes from Varecia variegata, assembly GCA_028533085.1. NCBI lineage: Eukaryota > Metazoa > Chordata > Mammalia > Primates > Lemuridae > Varecia > Varecia variegata. The sequence continues at coordinate 131,980,260 of CM052438.1, read as the reverse complement.
AGATTCAATTTATACTGTCAAATACTAGGTACCTAGCTATCTAAAAAACTACTCCTTTTAACCTTCTTTTATGTTTACCTTGCTGAAATATAGTTAAATTCTTTCAGTAAAATATAAAACCACCAACGGTCAAAACCCTACCAAAAACTTCTGTTCCTCCAGATATAGCAGATTTTTTGAGACAAATAAACTATTTAACTTAAGAAAATTTTACACACTTAACTTCGTAGACAAATCTGTAAGTAAGCAGTGCCATTTCAAATTTGTTGAATGAATTTCTGTTGAATGCCTATTATGTGACCATAATATATTTGGGGTTATGGGAGAGAAAAAAAGAAAGATATCTCTACAGACCCAGATCTCAAGGAGCTATGACTCTCATGGTATAATTGGTATGCATTTCCTTTTCTAGACAAAGCCTTCATGTGAAGTTTAAATAGGCAATGCTCTGGTACAGCATTAATTAAAGGCTGAGTGCAGTGACTGTGGCTTGCTGAGATACCTGCCTGTGACACCAAGGTGGTAGCTGGTTTCCTGTCTGGTCTGAAGTTGGTCTGGACCCCACACAACTGATGTGCAATGAATCACAGGTTGAGATGGAGCAGGAAGTTAAGGAGCTGAGTTAGTGGCAGGCAGAGCACCAGATGGCACAGGGTAATGAGAAGTCAATGCCCATCTTGGATATGTCTCCATTTTCTGGAAGCATGAAGTGCACACCTCTTAGAACCATGGCCTACCAGGCATTCAACACTTTGCTCAGGGCATAGAGATGTTGAGGACCCTCTTGGTGTCTGCTGAGACATGCAGGCAGAATGTGGATGAAGTGGGGCCACAGTTCAATATATCACTGCCTAAGCATGTGTGAGCTACTATCCCTAGGTGACTCTCACTCCTTCCCAGATGCTTTACTGTTGGAGAGTATCTCCTTCCCAGTAAAAGATGATGATTTTCAAGGGGCCCCAGATGATATCCTTAGGAAAGTCCAATATTACAGAAATGGCCATGACCCAGTGGGAATCTAAGAATGTCCCCCAATGGGCTGCCAGTATCAGCTTCCAGTGGAATTCCTATGATGTGCCACATCAGGGCCCCAACAATGCCTTATTCTGGCCCCTCAACAGTACTTTCCAACAGAGCCTCTCTAACACTCAAATGTTATCGGCCTCAACCATGCCTTCCACTGAGGCCCAGGCTATGCTCCCCTCTCTGGTCTGATGTTACTCCCAGAGATCTCCATCACCTTGGGATGTCCCAGCTGAGTCCCAATCATTGTTGGTTTTGGAATCCCAGGACTTTCTTGTGAGTCAGCCAGACTCCCAAGAAGGCTTCTCACCACCTGAGCAGCCCATATCTGCTACACAGAGAGCAAAGCCAAACTCCAGGGCCCAGGAAAGGGCACACAGAGGGGGATACTTAGTTTCAAGGTCTTATAGCTGCCAGTATGAGAACTGCAGAAAAGCTCATACCAACCACTTTCACGTTGTGAGTCATCAACACAAACACACAGATGAGAGGTCCTACACATGAGTGTGGGAGGCTGTACATGGTCTTCCTTCCATTTTGATGAGTTTGGATGACACACAAGGATACACACAAGATATAAACCACACAGATGTGATCATTGTGGCTGAAAATTCATGAGATCTGACAATTACAGGCAACACCAAAAGATTCATCAGCAGATGCCAGGATCCTCTGACCCATAGATCAACAATGGAGATATGGATGGTCCTCTTGCTCCTGGTCTTTAGGTCAACCCCCTCTTTCCCTAATTTTGGCTTCTCTACCCAGATCCTGTCTACCTCTGACCAGCTCATCTCTTTAGTAGGTGGAGACGTAGATGAAGACAGAGGAAGATTACAAGGCAGTGCTAAAGCCAAAATGAAGCTCTGGACCTAGTCAGAGACTCCTCAAAACCCTTAAAAACTGTCGTGACACACTAATCTTTCTAGGGCCACCTACTTCTGCTGGAGGTTAGCCAGATGGGAAGATGAAGCACAGTAGAGATGGGCAGCTTTGCCTGCTACACAAAATTCAAGTTCTTTTTCTTGGCCTTACACAGTTTCCAAAGTCAGACTTTGTTCAAATCCTAAATTTACCATTTACTAGCCATGTGATCTTAGAAAAGGTCTTAATCTCACTATGCCTTGTTTTTTCTTCTGGAAAATGAGAAAACCAGTATCTCACTGTTTTTGACATGGCATATATACTGCATAAGATTCTGGTATTCACTGACCACAGGGTCAGAGTTTCTGTCTCTTCCCACTCTTTCCAGACTTGGATGGAATTCCCTAACACAGGGCATGGGATCTGGCATCCCAGGTTGCCACCAGCAACCTAGAAGTGTGGGAGAGTTAATATTTATGGGGTAAAATTAGACTACTGAGAAATGGGAGATAGGAGAGACCAAGGCACATAAATCCCCCCTTTTTTCCTCCCATGAATTGCTTCAAGGCACTGTTTCTCCAAAAGAGAACAGCCTATGAGAGACCTTCCAAGTAGATGGTGGACACACCTGCTGTGCCTCATCCAGGCTTGTTTTGTCATAAAACAGCGTCCCACCTGGAAATATATCACCTTGCATTACCTCCCATTCCTGCCTCACTTCCATTTCTCACTCTCAATGCTTTCGGTTTGCATCTCACAAATAAATTATCAGTATTTAGTTCTTGTTTTTAGACTCTGTTTTCTAAGTGACTTGAGAAAGACATCAGACTAGGGCAAATAAGGATGAGCCCCTTCCTTCTATTAATACCTACCACAGATACCTGGATGACCAAGCACCAGGTATTAAGGGGATTACCCTATCCTGCTCTCCCGTTGTGTCAAGGGGACAATGACTATCCTGGCAGCTCAGCCAGGTAGTTTAGAACCTAGTCTTTGGACTTGGCAGGCCATTTTACTAGCCAGCAAATTAATAGTGAGAAAAGAACTTGGCTAAGCTATCAAGTGCAGAGCTGGGATTCCAACCATGATCTGTCTGCTCCAGAGGTGGTCACTCACCTAAGCAAGGATGTCTTCTCTACGTGTTTCCTCAACCAGTTCAGTGCCAAGCACAGCCAGGTAATAGCCACAGAGAGATGAATCGTGTCTGGATTTTATGCTCATGGGACCATTGTGGTCCAGGGGCTGCGAGGTCCCCCTAGGTGCAGTAGCCATAAGGAAGAGAAGGCCCCAAAGGGGAGAGTTAGAAAGGCTTTCTAGGGGAGGTGATCTCTGAGCCCAGTAAGACAGTGTAACATCTAATTATCCCTCAAATGTTGAAATAAACTGAACAGGTGAATGAAGAGGGAAGAGGATTCCAGGCAGAGAACACTGGACCTGGCAACTGCTCACAGGACAGTCAGCCTGCAAGTTCCCATTCAATCAAGAAATGTTTTTTGAGCCCACAATATAGGGAGCACCAAGGTTGTGAAGACCTATGGTGAGGAGGACAGAGACAACAAAACGGTGTTTCAGGGATGACAGACTTGTCAAGAAATTGCCTAAGTCAGACCTGAAGGACTCATGGCGGTTAGCTATACATCCCATTTCTTGAACATATACATTTTGTCATGCCCTGTGTGGGACACTAAAGATTCAGAGATTCATGAAGGCACCCTGCCTCTGTTGCAGAGCAGAAAGATCATGTACAAAATTTCTGAACATGCTGCTGAGAAGAGGAGCTGGACCTCTGCAGGCTCAAGTTTATTCAGGGCCTCTGGGGAAACCCCATAGCCTTGGCTGTGCCTGCCTCTGCCCTCCACCCCTACCCTAACCCTGTCCTTCTTGGCCATCTTGGTCTATGCTGCTAGTAGCCCCAGCATACTGAAAGTGGGTATCCAGGTGCCTTCTACCCAAGCTCTGAGTTAGGGAAGTGGACATTATTTTAAAAAATAGAGGTAGAAGGGGCTCCTTTGTGACCCATTCACTAGCCCCAGGGAGGTACCAAAGGTTCTTTCATTCCCACCAGGTCCCTTTCATGAAGGATGCTATCTGGGGTTCAGTAGGCCAGCTCTGGTCTCTGTTCCCCACGTCACCTGGCTCACACACAGCCCTGAGGGTGAGGTCAGCAGACCAGACTGCCTGTTGTTGGAATGCAAGATGAGAGGTCTGGTTGGTGACCTATCACTTTTGCTGAGTAATGGACATGGAGAGAAACCAGAGTGGGTAAGGGTGCACTGTGTACTATAATGGTAGGCAAAACAGGAGCTTGCCCTTGTGGTCACAGTCTAGTGGAAGGGGGATCTAAATAGAAATGTACAAAGTACTAGGAGGGCAGATATTAGGGAGGCTGCCATAGGAAATGGGCATTAAGGAGACTTTCTTTGAAAGGATGGTTTGAGCTGAAAGTCAAGGATATCTAGGAATTAGACAGATAAAGGAGGCATGGTGGATGGTTTGAGGGAAAATAAATCTGTCTTCATCCAGAGATTACCCTAGGCTAGGCAGTGCTAGGCCTTTCCCAGTATCACCCAAGGTAGAACAGTAGGTGGATAAAACATGTGGACTCTCAAGTAAGATGAGCAGATTTTGAATCCTGCCTCTGCCATTTGCCGGCTGTGTGGCCTTGGGCAACTTCCTTGTCTCTCTGTTGCTTCTGATAGCAAGGAGGGTGGTGAGATTGATTCAAGTTGGAGAGGGGCAGGGTTAATCACATTTTAAGACGTTTTCTTTGGTCACTGTGTGGAGATCGGATTAGACCAGGGGTTTCCGGGAGAGGAAGGGATTTCAGTGTTTCAGGTAAGTCAAGGTGGCTTGGGCCAGGGTGTGACAATGGAGGTAGGCAGAAGTAGAAAGTGACAATTAATTGGATTTGGTTGGTGAGGGAGTGGTCAAGGGTGATGCCCAGATTTTTGACTTTTGTTATTATAAGTAACACAGAAGAATGGATGAACTTCATTAATTTATTTTCTATTTATTATGATATATATCATACATGCAAAAAATATGTTGTATATATTCAGTTTGAAGAATAATAAAAATAAATACTAATTTACCCCTTATGTCACTTGAGAAAAATAATTTACTAATACACTTAAAGCCTTTTGAGTGCTCCATCCTTCTTGTTAGAGGTAACTGCTATTCTGAATTTTGGTTAATCTTGCCTTTGTTATTTTTTGTTTTTATCATATATGTATCTATTCCTAAATAATATAGTGATTGGTTTTGTATGGTTTTGAATTTTATATTGTTTGAGGTTCATTGAGCTTTTTCAATCTAAAGGTTTATAGTCTAAATAAAATTTGGAAAAATTAAAAAAGAAAATAAAAGTAGGCAATAAGTGATTGAATTAATAAATTTAAGCCTCATTCAACATTCCCCAAAACTTGTGCTAGATAGCAAGAATCCTCTTATAACATGAGTACGTATCATGTTACTTCTTGGTTCCTTGCTTGTGTTCATCCTATGCTACTGTCTGGAGGGCCGGGCCCTTCTCTATTAAATATGCTCATCTACATCTTATACCATCTCTAAAGTCCTCTCTGAAGTCAACCTCATCTACAATATTACCTTTTATATAAAGTTCTAACAGCATAAAGATCTAACGTTGTGTGTTTGTTGTCTACTAGTGCCTAGAGAAAAGACATTCCATTTTATCTAAATGTAAAACATGTGGAAGAAGAGAAATAAACTCTACTCTACATTCATACTCTTCACAGTTTCAGAAAATTGATTAGCACAAATTAGACATTTGATAAATATTGGATAATATGATTCAGTTTAGATAATTGGATGCAGGGAGTTTTACTAGGTCTTTCTAGTTACAAAGTACAGTGACAAAGGAGTCTTTCTATTACTAATGTTGCAGAAATTCCACAAATATTTAAGTTGTATTGGTAGTCCTAACAGGAAATTAGTACTCCACATTCCTCATGTACTTTGGGTACTTTTGCCTTATTATTCTCATTATCCCATGGAAAAAGTTTTCCATGAAAGTTAAATACAACCTACTATACAAAGATAAGCAAAGAAATCAAGTTGGTTAAACTAATAATATATTTATAGCATTGAATAATTATATTACAGGATTAAATTAACATTATAATTTAGGGAAATGTCCTCATGCAATGAGAAATAAACCATGCATTTTTAATGTAGCAGCCTTACCATTGAAAATTTTCAGATTCCCAAGCATTTAATTTGATCACTTTACTATAGAATGCTACTGTTAGATAATCTTTTTCCACATTATTATACTCTTTTTAAAACCTCTAATTACTATATGTGGTTTGGTGTAATGAACAAAGTTGATTAATAAAGAAAATTTAGACCTAGTGTCAACATATGGAAAAAATAAATGATTGTTCTTCCCAAATCCACTCTTCAGATATCTACTTAGTGTAGTGACGATTCTCAAAAAGGAAAATCCAAGAGGAAAGCCATCTAAAAGTTTGTTTTTTTGTCTTTTTCTTTATACCATTAAAGAAAGACCTTATTTAAACTTACAACTCAACTATATGACTTTTCATGTTTGGCTGTGTTTGAAATTACACAGAAAAAAATTATTTTCTAACTATATGTAACATTAAAAGGCCACTGATACCTTGAATTTGAATGTCATCAATTCAAATGTATAGTTTGGGTTTCTTTTTTATTATACCAGGCAAAGTTAATTACTCCATTTTCTATGATTTTCTAAGTGTTGTTCACATTTCAAAACTTCATTGTAATGTATTTTACTTATTCACCTCTCTTGATAATTATATCCTACAAATATACATATCTATAATATCCTACCACAATATATAAAAATATATATCCTACAAATATATATAGTATATAAAATACATATCCTACAAAAATATATATACTACAAATATCTATATATATCCTACAAATATATATATATATATATGTGTGTATATATATATAAAAATTTCCTAATAATAAATTGCAACTGTTTACATCATGGTTTGAGTTACACATTCAGATAATTTTAAGGCAAATTAAATGAACTAAGTGAGACCAACTATTAGTTATTCGCTAAGATATATAAAATGATGATGATTCTATAACTTAATAGTATTATTAATAATTATAACAATAAATTATAATACTTTCCTTATAATAGGTCTAGCATACTATATTTTATATTTGTTATCTTATTAAGCTCTCAAATAATTCTGAAATTAAGTATCATTCTGTACATTTTAAAGATGAGGCCACCATGGCTTAAAAATATTAAGTAAACATCTTGCACAGAGCCACAGAACTGGGAAGTGGCAAAGCTAAGGTCTGTACTCAGGTCTTTCTGCCTCCCAAGCCCAGTACTGTCAGAATGAGTCCTGATCAGGCTTATTCCGGGTGGCTTATCTCACTCTGCTGAGTTGCCCCATATTGGACTGTTCTTGATCTTTTCTATGTGGCGCTTTTTTTCATTGCTATGCAACACTTCTACTATTACAGCTGCTACTCCCACTATAACCTATGTTCAGATCTGTCTCTGTTTAGCTGATTGGAAACATGTGCTTGAAATAAAATGGCTCAACATACAGGCAATTGACTGGTCTTTAAAATGCTCATTTGATGTTTAGCATATGGCACAAGTCTAATAGAGGACAAGTCTTAATACTCTATATTGTCCCTTCATTAGAACAGAGGTGGATCAGGGAAGATGGAACATCGGGAATCAATTAATGTAAATCAAATGCCAAAATTTAAAAATGGACAATAGCCAGATATACCAACCATTCACAGACCTAGCAATAAGAACCTTGTCCCCACATCTATGTATGTCTAGGGAGTAATTCCTCCTGTCTGTGGGGATTATCAGCTGTCCTCTTGGGAGTGAATCAAGTTTATAGAAAATCAGAGGAAATCTTTTCATCTCTCTGGCATAGGAAAAGTGAGATAAGCTCTGTCAATAAACATCTTTGGACTTTACAATTTCCTTCTTGCTCGATTATTCATGTCTTCTCAAACCCCAAACATGCAAATTGCCACAAATACCCATGGAGAATTCTGCTTAACTTGAGGATTACATCTAATTTTTCTTTGTTCTAAGTTGTGGCTTGTAGATCTTTTTGGACCACTTCAAACAAATGCTTTGGAAAGAGTTCATGTGTGTGTCTGTGTGCTCCAATCTCTGATCATGCAGGCTCAACTAAACAGTATCTTGGACTCTTTTCATAGACCCTCTTAATTAACGGGGACTGAGGTTGACACCACCACAAGAAAATTAGAACTTGCTAATTTAGAAAATCCACTCAATTTATTGGAAGTAAATATTAATTTCAAGTTATGATTCTAACTTTAAAGATCTTGTGACAGTTACACCATTTTGGAGAATGTCATATATAATATTCTCTTTCAAGGAGAACTAAGAAATGTTTCTGTGTAATATACACACTTCTCTTTCCAAAGAAGACATTGGAAGAAGGATAGTGGGAACCTCAAAAAAAAAAAAAAGAAAAAAAAAAGCATGACAAAAATAACACCCTTTCTCTAACAATTACTTAATATCTGCTATATGTTAATACTTGAATATGGGCTAGTATTACAAAACCTTTCACCCTGATTCCAAAGCCCTTCACCTCACAGACTTTGTTTCCCCCATCTCCAATCCCCACCATGATTTTTTGCTAGTTTCCTGAACATCCTATACTTGCTCTTGCCTCCAGGCCTTTGCACGTGCAGATTCTTCTGCAGAGAACTCTCCTCTGTCCTTACTTTCCTCTTTGGCTGATTGAATTCTACTTGTGCTTAGGTTTTTTTAAATATCTTTTCCTCAGTAAGTCTTCTTGTTAAACTTATGCACAAGAAAATGGTCAAATGTAGATACTACATGGTAAAGATTGCTTTTTTTTTTTTTCCTGTAGTCTCTGATATCAACTGAGTTTTTGTGATGCATCTAATAATAATAGGAATAAAAATTCTAGATTGGTATAGAGTTTTGACTTTTACAAAGTGCTTTCATCCACATGATTTTATTTTTCAAACATATTTATGGAAGAGGAGGATAGTGTGATTAGACTTGTCTGATAGTGGGAACATATATTCTGAAAAGTCAAGGTGCTGCTGAGACAGCAGTTAGAATGTGCCAAGACTTCCCACTACAGGGAGGAAGGAGCATAACAGATCAAGGCTTCCAGTTGCTGTGCTTTGGAGTCTCTGTTTTTGTGCTGAGATTATGCCTCTTATGGACTATTCCTAGCCAAAAACTAAGTACAGTAGGACTACTATTTCTGGGAAACACATATCCTATCTGATGACCTACTTTGGCTCAAGGACTCGCCGAAGGATTTGCTGAACTAACCTTAGCCTGCACAGGAGTCTAAGACACTTTCAGCCAAATTTCACTCCTGCTCTTATTCACTCAAGCTCAGACTTGTACTACAATCTGGTGCATTCCCAGCCTTCTCTAGCTCCCTCATCATCTAATCACATAATCCTTTCCCCTAAGCTGGTCACTGTATGTTTAATCCTGTCATGGCATCTGTTTTTTGGAGGAGTCTGGCTAACAGCTGGTTCACTATATGCAACACAAACTAGATCCCAGGCTTCATGACTCCTGGCCCAGTCTGTTGCTAGAGAACAGTCTGAAAAGATGATACTACTGCACAATGTATTTGGTTTATTAAGCAACTTCTATATAACTTCTATATAACAAAATAACACTAGAAAGAAAGAAAAAAAGAAAGAGCTAAAAAAAAAAATTGTTGTAGATGATGGGAGCATATCACAAGGATATAAGATCCATCCTGAAAGGTTTCCCATTGGCCAAATCTGGAACTGTTTGAGTACCAATATAATTAAGTATAGTTATCAGTTATAAACCTTTGGGAAAAAATAGCAATCCATGAGTACAAACTGATTAAATATATATGTGTGTGTGTATATATATATATATATATATATATGAATGCATGTGTATATATGAGTGAACATGTGTACATATGTATGTACACACACATACATGCACATACAGAGGAGAAGGCAGGAATCTTACTTGGAGTAGAATGCTAAGTGTAAACTGGTAAATATAGTCAAAGTGCTAGACTTGGAAAATCATTACTTTCCAGTCATCATAGTAAATATTAGACTAGAAAATAATCATTAATTAATGTTAAATTTAGAGGGAAGTTTGGCTGAGAAGTAGGCTATTTATACTATTTTGTATTTCTCCTCAGGGTTCTTATAGGTAGAAAGGAGAAAAAAATAGGAACTACATCATGGAGAAAATTAGACAACATCTTGACTGACTGATCAATGAAGGGTAGATGGATATTATGTGCCTCCAGAAGTGATATCCTGACAGGTCCACAATATCACTGATGTAGTGTTAAAGCTTGGAATGTACAACCTGAATCTATTCATGAGGAAAGATAAAAAATATCCAAAAATTAAAAATATTTTACTTTTAAAAGGGTGGGATGTGTTATTATTAAAAAATGTCAATGTCGTAAAAGACCAAAAAGTACTGGGGAAATGTTCATAATTAAAGAAGACTAAAAAGCCATGATAATTAAATATTAAATAAAGTATCATCCTAGACTTGATCCTGTACTAGAGGAAAAAGTATCATAAAAACATTTATTGGTTAATTAAAAACATGGAAATATGTTGGAAGATTAAAGTGTTATCATATTTAATATAATTGATAACTATTTCTGGTTATGTAAGAGATTATCCTGGTTCTTAGGAGATACACACTGAAGTGCACATAATAAAACAAATTAAGTAAAACGTTAATAATATGTTACTCTAGGTATTGGGTGTTCTTTGTACTAGTGCTATTCTTGCAAATTTTCTGTATATTTGAAATTATTTTCAAATAAAACATAAATAAATTGATTTACCAAAAGCTTTGGAATAAAAAAGAAAAAAATTAAAAGACAATGAAGAGAGGTATGTATGTGTCCATATTTGCTAGCTGTGAAGATGTGACTTGCCTTCCTGGGTTCTCCCAACCCTTTCTGTATGCATGGCACCCTATGAAGAATTGCCTTCCTAGTCCTATTTGCCTCCATTCTATAGAGAGCATCTTTAATATCACCATTTAGAATGTTCATAGGCTCATCAATATGGCCAGACCTAAATCCAACTTTGTGGCATAATATTTGTTTGAGAAAATCTGACATCAGTTTGTAGTTGGAGAGATAGAGTGACTTTCAGCAAGTTTTCCCTCCCTCCCTCCCTCGCTCCCCCTTCCTTCCTTTCTTCCCCTTCTCTTCTCTTCATTTTCCTCTCCTTCCCTTCCTTTCCATTTCTCTTCAGTGGACCTCAGTTTCTTTATTGAATTTATTCATACACGTTATTATCAAGTCCCTATTATGTGGTGAGATAGTCTATACTCCTCAGTTCTTATGAGTCTAGCATAATGATTAGTAGTGCAGGATTTAGAACTAGATTGCCTGTGTTCTAATTCTGGCTTCTTGGCAAGTGTAACCTTCAGCAAGTTACTTAATCTCTTTCGCTTCAATTTTCTTATCTGTGGGTGGAGATAAAAATAATAGAATATACAACAAAAGGATGTTTTGAGGGTTAATAAATGATGGCTACCACTTAATAAGTTTGCAGTAAATAACAATTCTTTTCATATCAACATTATTATTATTATTAGTCTTTGGACTCAGAGCCTCCTCATCTCACCACTAAGATTGTTTCTAGGATTTGATCTAATATATTCAAAGCACTCAGCATTTCCTAAAACATAAAAATACCTCAACAAAGGTGGTTATTCTTTAAACAAAGGGAGCGAGCAGGTTAATTTGGGTGATCTAATACAATTCTCAAGTTTCCACCCTTAAAGCCAAGCTCTCGGTATCCTATGAAAGTTACCTTTTTTCTTGTGTGTTCTAAATTTCACTGCAAAAGCAATTTCAAAAACAGTTAATTAGATCAGGCTTATGCATATAGGTTGTGATTCACATGTAGCCAATGGTTTCCCTAATTTAGGTCTGACACTCTTAACATTTCCATCTGGTCTGGAAACAGTTATTTCCTTTAATGATCTTGCTAGAGACAATGATTCCATATAAATGACTTTGCTCTTTGGCCACACGAGTCAAGCAATACTCTGTCTGTGGAAAGTAACACTCATTTCCCACCACATTGCTTTTTTTGTATATCCTTTAAGCTGCAAGCAAAATAGTTGCAATAACTGTCCCTAGACACTATCATGTTTCTTCCTGCTTCTTTGATTATTGTCTCAAAGTGAGCTGGGAAAAATATAACTAAGTTCCTTTCAATAATTAGCTCATTGGCCAAGGAATAAAAATTGGCTAAGGAAAAGAATTAGTAATTCTCTCTGTCATTAAAGCCTTGTTATTTGGGGGTCCAATTAAACCATTTTATAAATTAGAAGTAAGAACAGCTGGTGGATAAGTTGAAAGATGCCAAGTGTATTTGATTTCCTCTACATTTTGCCTCTCCCATTATTTTTTTAAAGATGAAATTTTGCTGTTGTAAATGATAATAGCAAGAGAAGTTGGGAAGTTGGAATTTGGGTGCATTCATCAATATCATATAGTAAAACAACACTAAATTAGGGAATTGTAGATGGTTCTGTTATCACTTCTGTTATTAATTAACTTTGAACCTTGGACTAATGACTTAACCTTTCACATTTTCAATTTCCTCATCATTCACATTGGAATAATAACATATCTTAACTCTATTATAGATTAGTTATTATTAAATTGTGTAAATTTGTATGAAAGTATTTTGAATGGTATTTTAACAACTATCGAAAATTTTACTTTTCATGTTAAACACTGTTTGTCAAATCTTCTGAATATAGTATTTATTAATACATTAAAACCATGTAGAGTTTCTGTGAAGACATAAGGCCAATACTATTTTCTAGTAAATTTATATTTTTTTCAGAAATCCTAACAAGCATTTTCTGCATAATAAGTGATTGAAGGTTAGAAAATACAAAACACCTGCATCAATCTGTTAAACTTGGAAATTATAATCAAATAGGTAGATTTGAACAGACAGAAATTGATCCTTGTTTGACACAAAATGATGATAATGAAGATGAGGGTGATGAGATTATAATGATAACAATGGAAATAATAACAATAGTTATGTATATGAAGCACAGAAGATTTTTAAAAGAACTAGTATATCTTATAGTATTTGTGTTTTACAAAATTTCTGAGAATAAATAAATGTAGATACATATTATCCTCACATTATGATGAGAAAAATGATGGTCAGACAAGTAAAATGCCTTGACTGAGGTCAAAGAGCAATTAAATATGAAACTCAAGAGTCTTCACTTATTCCTTAGCTCATTCATTTAGTTATTCAGTAAACAAACACTGAGTATCTACTATATATTCTTCAGTGTGCAGGACACTAGTAATTCAAAAATTGCTCAAAAACAAGTGATTCAAAAATAAATATGACACAGGGGATAAAGATGTTCATAGCTTAGGAAGTAGGGATATGACTAATTAAATCATAAATTATAACATAGAAGTATGAGGACCATAATAGAAATATTTATAATATATTATGGGGGGGTGATGTCAGCAAGACAATGAAGTAGGAAGTCCCAGCTCTCATTCCTCCAAATAAACACATATTTAACAATGATATATGGACAAACATACCTTTATGAGAATTCCAGAATTCACTTAAGAAGTTTGAGGAACCCAGGCAAGTACAAAGCCCAGAACAGCTACACTAAAATGGGTGAAAAGAAAAATTCCACTTTACTTGCATTATTCCTTCCCCCAAGCCAGCTTAGTGTAGCAGAGAAAGAACACCCAGATCATGACTTATCCATCAGGGAGAAAGAGATCAAATGGAGCATGTATCCAATGTTCTAGCTTTTTGGAGCCAGAACTGGTTCTATCTCAACTCACTCAGAGTAAAAATGGAAAAGGCATAGTTTGGATGTCTCAGGGCTTCTACAAACAAAGCAAAGTTGTAGGTTTGTTGTGGCCTGCATGGCTTTGTATGATTAGGAGAAGGTGCAACTTGGGGCTTTTCCTATAGGAAGGATGAAGAGGAGTGGACCATATCTCCAATATTCCATCTTTTCAAGGGGCTGCAAAAGGGAGTGGCTTTTTTCCTACCTGTCATGGAGCACCAACAGGATTCAACACACTCTAGATACCTGGAGGCCACTGAGAACAATGGCCAAGGATTGGTCTAGTATGTACTCACCTGAAGAACCCCTCTCTCCAGCTTAGCATGTCACAATTAGGAAACTCCTAACCCACAGGTTCTCCTTCAGGAGAAAAAGAAAAGACTGAAACATATTTCCAATATATGTATAAGGAACTTGCCTGCCTTGGAGTGCTGACCAGACATGGAACACTCTGGATGCCTGGGGGCCACTGGGAAGAAGAACAAGAATAAAAACAGCTGGGTAGTGTGCTGCTGCTCTAGAAGACCCATGATACCGTAGACAGATGCCACAGAGAATAAGAGATTGTGAACTCCTGAAAAAAATAAATAAGCAAATCCGTCTAGTTAGGAATTTATACATATAAGACAGAGAAGATACAACCATAGAATAGGTTTGAGAGGCCACTAAGATCTCTAGATGGGCTAATTGGTGATGGTCTTTCCCTATATGAAGCCAGTCCATAAAGACTGAGAGAAGTGGCTGTTTTTTAATATGCACAGATACAAACAGAAATTGTCAAAGTAAACCTAGTAGTAGAGAATGATCCCTCCAAATAACAGAGCAAAAATAAATCTCCAGAAACCCTAAAAAAACAGAGGCTTATAAATTACTTGACAAAGAATTCAATATAACCGTCATAAAGATGCTCAACAAGCTTAGGAAAATGATTCATAAAAAAATTTTAAAACGGGATAGAAAATGTAAAACAAACAAACAAAAATGTTGGAGCTGAAGAATACAATAATTGAACAGAAAAATTCACTAGAGAGTCCAATAACAGACTTGATGAGGCAGAAGAAAAAAATCAGTGTATTCAAAAACAAATCATTACAATTACAATGTTAAGGGAACAAAGAGAATGAAAAGAGTGAATAAAGCTTGAGGGACTGATGGGATACCATCAAGCAGACCAATATATTCATTATAGAAGTTCCAGAGGAGAAGAGAAAGGGTAAAAGGTGTATTTAAAGGAACAATGGGCAAAAACTTCTCACATCTGGGGAAGGAATTGGAGATCCAAATTCAAGAATCCCTAGACTTTCAAATAAAATAGAAACCCAGAAAAGGCTATACAGAGACACACTATGAAGTAGTCCCTCCTTATTTGTGATTTCACTTTCCATAATTTCAGTTACCTGTGGTCAACTATGGCCCAAAAATATTAAATAGAAAATTCCAGAAATAAATAATTCATGAGTTCTAAATTGTGTGCAGTTCTGAGTAGTGTGATAAAATCTCATGCAATCCTGCTCCTTCCCACTTGGAATGTGAATCATCCCTTTGCCCAATGTATTCACACTGTGTATGCTACCTGTGTGTAAGTCACTTAGTAGCTGGCTTGGTTATCAGATCCACTGTCATGGTATTCCAGTGCTTATGTCCAAGCAATTCTTATTTTACTTAATAATGGCCCAAAAGTGCAAGAATAGTGATCATGGCAATTCAGATATGCCAAAGAGAAGTCATAAAGTGCTTCCCTTAAGTGAAAAGGTGAAAGTTCTCAACTTAAGGAAAGAAAGAAAAATTCCATGCTGAGGTTGAATGAATAAGTGGGGTTGACCAGGGTATTAGAGAAATGGGAATTCTTGCCCGCTTTTGGTAGGAAAGTGAAATGGTGCAGCCACTATGAAAAATAGTACGGGAGTTCCTCAGAAAATTAAAAATTGAACTACTTTATGATCCAGCAATGTACTTCTGAGTATTTATCCAAAGGAATTGAAATCAGGATCTTGAAGAGATATTTGCATTCTTAATGTTCAGAGCAGAGATGCAAAAGCAATGTAAATGCTCATCAATGAATAAACAGAGAAAGAAAATGTAATATATACATAAGACTCGGGGGATTGGGAGGGACATGGGCAATATATCTATGCAGAACTTTTGTACCCCCATAATAAGCTGAAATAAAAAATAAAAAAAAAAAAAAAGAAATACATTGAGTTCAGCCCAAAAAAAAAAAAAAAAAAAAAAGAAAATGTAATATATACATACATATAGATAAAATGGAATATTATTCAGCCTTAAAAAGAAAGAAATCCTGTCATATGACAACATGAATGAACCTTGAGGACATTTTGGTAAGTGCCATAAGTCACAGAAAGACAAATACTGCATAATCCTATTCATATGACATATATAAAGCAGTTAAACATATAGATGCATAGAGTAGACTGGTGGCTGTAAGGGGCTGGTGGTAGGCAGAAATGAGAAGTTGTTTTCCAATGGTATAAAATTTCAGTTACGCAGGATGAAAAGTTCTAGAGATCTGCTGTGCACAATTGTACTTATAGTTAATAATACTGTACTACACACTTAAAATTTTGTTAAGAGGTTAGGCCTCAAGTTGTGTTTTTAAACCAATAAAAAAATAGAAAAACAAAAAATATTATGAATCTAAGAGGGCAATCCAGTTATCTCAACTTTTTTTCAGTGTGATTTTTCATAAGCAGATCATTAATGCAAGTGTTTCCTGCACCAGTGCAGATGTGCCATGCATTAAAGACTTAATTTCACGTCGTTCTTAGTCAATATTTTCAAATATTTTTTATCTGTTCTTTAACATAGTTTTTCTAGATTAGTCATCAGAGCTTTAAATGTATAGAACACTTTCAAGTATGTCAATCATGACAATAGTCTTTCAAAAGACAGAGTCCTTGACTGGAAAACCAGGACTTCCAGTTCCTTTCCTATTTCCATGAATAATGAACTGTTCTTTTGAAAACTGCATCTCCAGGAATTAAATAAAACCTTAGTCTAAGGGGATCAACCTAACTGGTAAACAGCCTTAATTATCTAATAGCAATGGAAACCAGGCATTTAAATGTCAACAGAGTACCAAGAATCACCATATTTATGAGACAATTCCATACCATAGAGAATTACTAAAAAATCCAAAACAGAAATATTTATCCTAAAAAAAACAAAAAAACACCCAGAAATAATTTAAGGAACCCAAGAGCATTTAAAAGAGTTCTTTATTATATACAGAGGAATCTAAGAGGTTACTATCCTCATAAAATGAGAGCTAATGTAATGACAGAAAAAAAGTATAAGAAATCACTATTAATAGAGATAAAAGATATGATTATAGACATTTAAAAAGAAGTATCAGTAGAAGATCTAAAATCTACAGATGAGAAAATATCTCAGCATATATAATGATAACAATAAAAATAGAAACAAAATAAAAGAAACATGTAAGAGACAGTGAGGCTCAATCCAAGATGTCCAACGTGGTATCACTAGGATTCCTTGGAAGAGGTAACGAAAATGGAGAGAAAAGGATCAAACAAGTAAAGGAAGAGAATTTACTTATAACTGAAGAAAGATATAAGTCATAAGACTGACAGAACCACTAAGTAACTTGTACATGAAAATAATAAAAATAATGAAAAAAAAATCCCAAACCTCATGGAATCATTGTGAATTTCAAAGCACAGATACTAAATTCTTCCAGAGAGAGAAAATAGTGACATATAAAGGAATGAGAATGAGACTATTACCAGCTTCTAATTAGTGACACTAGATGCTAGAAAACAATGGCAATGATGTCTTTAATAGTTTGGGAAAATGATTTTCACCTAGTGTTTGAAACACGGCTAAATATCAATAAAATATGATGAGAAATCAAGATTATTTTCAAAATGAAAGTATTCAGAAAGTTTATGTTCCACATTACTCTTCCTTACAAAGTTCCTGTAAGAGAATACTCTAGTAAATGTGCCAAATCAAGAAAAGGTAAATAAAGCACAGGATCTGGATTCAGCCTAGTAAAACAGTGAAGGAAAGTCCTAGGATTAATTCTTGGCAGTAAGAATAAAAAACACTAGTCGATTTCAGTGCAGGAGTACAAAAGGCTCCGACAGATGGAGCCTGGAGGAAAGAAGGGTGTTATGGAGATGGGGGGCCGGGGTG
>CM052438.1:131941117-131961774 GCA_028533085.1 Varecia variegata | reverse complement strand
AAAAAACCACACTAGAATAATTTTCCAGGGCTCAGACCTTCACCTCTCTAATTGTTTCAGAGAGTCCTTCATTATTCATGGCTTTCTCTGCAATGTAGTAACACTGTTCAATACAGCTGTCAAGATCATTCAGCTTCTTAATTTACTTTTTGTATTTTTTGCTAGTTTTTTGTTAATGGCTGTTGGATATACAATGAGGAAGATTATTTTTAAAGTCACTTATCTTTTTAAAAGTAATAGTACTGAAAGCTATTTTAAGCTTTTTTTCTTAAATATATATACACTCAACAAAGAGAGAGATTTTCAATTTTATTTTGAAAGGAACTTGAACATTAAAATTAAAGCTTTTAAAATTGGCAGGCACTAAGTTGGAGAAAGGAGAAAAGACAAATATTTCAATTTTCAAAAGGATTTTAATGGTTCAAAAAAATAGAAAAGACAGAAAAAGAACAGGAAAAAAATTTGAAAAACGACACTATTAAATACATATGTCCAGTTCTTTACATTTTAGGTCCCATATGTCCATATTATCTGATGCAACTGCAAATCACATCATAGAGTCCACAGTTCCTATCTTCCCTGGATATCAGGAACTTGTATACTTGTTAAACAAATGTGCAGTAACCTTCTGCATTTTGTGATGCGTATTTACCTATTATGTGTCAGGCAGTACAAAAGTGCTGGGAAGACCATAATACTGCCTTAAACAAAGCTCATTATAACATGTTTTTTAGGAGTAAGTATTAGATAGAAATGTTTTTAAAATCTGACTTTTGTCCACTTAATTATAAGCATTTTACTTAAATTTAAATGGAATGTAAATAAAATAATGGTTTGCCAATAAGTTTTTAAGATGATCTATTTTATCATTTTGTGTTTCAAAATAAATAAACTGCCTTGACCATGAAGAGTTTGAAGTCTTTGAAATTTGTAATTTAAAAAATCAGATGTAATTTTGATCATTCTCTTGTTTTGTTTCTAAATGGTAAAAGAAAATTGGCTTCACAGTGCTATTTGTAAACATTTTTCTCTGAATAAAATATTTAGGGTTTGTATAGACTTTGTTCACAGTAAATGAAAAAACAAATTGTATATAAAGACACATTTTTTTTCTCTTTAACAGTGGCTTTGAAGTGTTAGAGACATCTTGCTGTGTCACACATTTTTGATCAAATAATCATAATTTACAAACCTAGTAAATACTGGATTACTGTGAATTTGCAGTATTATTTTCATGTTTGTGATCATTATCTGGTTTTTAGTTTGTTTACATATAGCACAGATGTTAACACCAAATAGTTTCTTCAGCCAGAGTTCCTGGGTCCAAATTCTACTTTTAGTACTTTGGAGAAAAAAAAATCTAACCTCTTTAAGCTGCAGATTTTGATCTTTAAAGTGAGCATATTTGTACCACTTACCTACTAGAGTTGTGAAAATTATACAATTAGTTTATTTAAAATAGCAGGGCATTTTAATACTTATTTATTACTACTTTATAGTATTATGGAGAAATCAGTGAATATTACCTAATGAGAAGTTGGCAGTAATTCCAATTTTTAAGATTCTACACTGCATAAATCACTAAATTTACCATCATCTCAGTTTCTTTTTTATTTTTAATGTTGAAATACTTATCAAGGAGGTTATGAATAAATATTAAACTCAATAATTAATGGGAATTAGCATACTCTTGGCACTGATTGGCCCTCTACAAGGGCCAAAAAGTAAACATGTCATATTTAAACAATAAATTTAAACATGTAATAAATTCAGTGTTTAAAATATGTCTTTGAATTAATGAGGAAATATAAAATAAACACACCTAAAAAGCAAGTGGCAAAGTGCAGAAAAGCTGTGCTATAAATATAGTAGACAGGCTTATAATTCTTCATATACAAAGAACTCTAAGAAATTAACTAAAAATCCCACTAAGATTCCTATAGTAAAATGGACAAAGAAGCAAAGAAGGTAATTGTCAGAAGAGAAAATGGAAAATAAATGTATTTAAAAAGTCTATCTCATTATATAATGAGAAAAACATAAGGTTTTTTTTTTTTTTTTTTTTTTTTGGTTACTTATTACATAGTACTTCCCATGGTGTGATTGCTTTCTCATACAGTGCTGATGAGACCTCTGGTTAGTGTAATCCGATGAGGCTTCTAATTATTGTAACTTGTACAGAGAGCAGGCTGGCAGTAAGTATCCAGATTTTTTAGAATGCCCACAGCTTTAGGCCTGGTAATTCATGCAAAGGAAATTAACCAGAGGTGCTGAATAATTGTTATGCATAAAGTTGTTCATGCATACCTTAATTTTTATAGTAAAAAACGGTCTCAATGTGCCACAAGAGGGGAATTGATTTAAAAAATAAAGAATTTTTAGTGAGAGAAAATGCTTATATTACAATGTTATGTGCAAACAGCAATTTGAGTTCAGTTTTGTATGTATGTGTGATAGATTACATAACCATTTTATTAATGAGTCAGACTCCTTGAGTCTCAATCAGAAAGTGCTTTACTTTTTCTCAATATTGCATACAATCTGCTATCTCAGTTTTCCCTTCCACACCAACTGAACAATGTGTTTGGCACGACACATAGCCCTTCAGCAATTCTTATTTTCAGGTATTGAGAAGTCCAATTCACAATGGCAGGGTTGGGAAAAACATTATAATGCTTTCTGTTTCTACAAAATCCATTTAAGAAACCCTCTTCTCTTTTTTCATTATGATAAAACTTTAACTGTTTTGTACATAGCTTGGAAATGTGTGATGAATGGGTTAGCTAGGGATTCTGGATAATTTTGGTCATCTCTCAGCAAGTTCAGAGGTGATATACCAAGCACTTCTCAGAATATGTGAACTTTTATCACCTATCATTCTGAGCTGTGGTGATGAATCCAGCTCCTTTACTTAGAATATGTGGGCACTTATCACCTAAAGTGATAGCGCCCACATAACTTTGGGGCATTTTTAAAAAATCTGAGATGAGAAAAAAAATGCCTTCTAAAGGTCTTTTAATTTTGGAATTGCAGATAATTTCTGATCTTTTTTTTATATTGTATCCTACAAGTTTTCTACAGTCATCTGGTCTTATATTTATGAGAACAAAACAAAAAATATTAAGTAATTCTATTGGTACCATTGTGTACTATTCACATCACCTAAAGTACATTATAATCTAGTTGAAGGCAATGATGATTTCTACTTTTTATTCAAATCATGGGTGCTGAATAAAATCACTGTTTAGAGAAAGGTCAAGAGAGGTAGATATAGATTGATCAATATTGCTCATAGAGAAGAAGAAGGAGATTGGACTTGGGATGGGATTTCATTCACCCAAATAATAATGTGATATAACTATACCTTTACTATCTACTTCTGCTTAATAACACTGCACTACTGCTCTCATTGTGGGATAAACACTATGCTAAATGTGATATATGAAGTTTTCAGGTTTTGTTCCATGATAATGCTGAAAGTAAGAACTAGTCATTTTAGACTAAGGGTTAGAGAAATGGTATATCTTCACTGGACAAGAAAGTTGGCACAACTAGTATTCAAACTCTGCTTGACATAACTAGAAGATCATGTTCTTTCTATTGCCCCAGACTAGAGAATATTTTCATTAGAACTATGAAACATAATGTTACTATTGTATGCAAAATTCCCTCTTTTGCCAAAGTATAAAATCACCATGGTATTGTGAAGGCAGCCAGTAAATGAGAAATCTCTGTACTCTGCTAAATTTTGCTGTGAACTTAAAACTGTTCTAAAAAACAAAATTTATTAAAGAAAACACCATAGATAGCTAGCCCTGGATAATCAAGATATATTAGATTATCAGTATCTGGCATTTTTGGATAAAGATTATTAATGTAAATAAGGATATATAACACATATAACATCTGATACAGTGTAGCATAACATGTTCCCATGCAGAATTTATTTTGTTTTGTAAAGGGCGATTTAATTATTATAGCTTGCAAAATCTGCCTTTTATTGAGATTAACAAGGTAGAATGCTGTAGCCACATGCTGAATCCCATGGCTGGCTCGGATCTAACAAGAACCAGTTGCTTCATTCAATTTCTTTCTTCCTCCAAAATGCAATTAACAGACTGTGATTAGTTGAACAAATTCCAAATCGTATTCAAATGAAAGCAATTTACCCAGAGTCTGGGTCCAACAGGTGATCATTTTCAAAGCTCCTGGAAGAATTGGATGGTTTCATCTAATTGTTCTCAGGAAGAAATGGATTTAAATGTTTGGTTCCAATAGGCCCCACCATGTGCAGCCCATATGGTGGTTCAGTGCTAGCCTTTCAGCTTCACTAGCCCAAAGGGCAGGCTGGATAATTACATCTTGCTTCCCAAATATTTTTATGGTTGACTAAAACGTTTTAATCTAACACAAAATCATAGTTGAAACTTCCTAACTTTACCAGGCAAAGAAAGTTGTAGGGGTATCTATTGGGGGAGATATATTTGTATAGGGAAGAGTTGTAGTTTGCAGGCAAAAGGTGGGAGGAGAGTAGCAAAACACTAGTGTGTGTTCGACGTGAAACACCCAAAGAGACTTCACTGACTTTTTTTTATCATGGGACTTAAACGGTCCATTTAACCTCACAATAAAAATGTGAGGTGTGCATTATTTTCTTCATTATTCTAAGAAAAAAACTTGAGATTTAGGAAGTATTAATTAAATTCCCATAAATCACATGTGATTTGAACATGAAGAAGCTAGGGATTTGAAATGAGGCATAAATATAAAACACTATAAGTCCTTTTCTTTCTTCTCCACCAGGTTGCCTTTATTTATATTTCAAGTGCCACAGAAATTTGCCTGAAATATCTTGTTTTCAGTCCACTTAAAAGAAAAAAGAAGTCTAATTTTAGTCCATTTAAGAAAAAAAGTCTATCTGTGTGTGTGTGTGTGTATAAAACTTTACACAAGTATATCAAAATCATTAGATATGATACTCACTGTAACATTCCAATCAAATAGTAATCTAACATCAAAATTAAAGGTTATCTTGAGGAACTGACCTGAACTTTACTTACATTTTCCATAAATTTCAGTGTTTATATTATTGTGAGTAGAGGAGTTTTAACAATAGGGTGCAATAGAAAGTAACCTAGAACTATACCCAGTTACACTACTCAGTGACCATTCAGGTAAAGGCATTTATGCCAAGTTTCTTGATTTTTAATAGAAAAAAAATATTTTAGGAAGATATCCTCAGCATGTAGTATCTCTGGTAATTACTTATTATTTTATAAACTTCTAAGAAATAAAAAGACGTGACAACAGCATCAGGAATAAAGAAAATCAATATGTGAATGACATTGCTGAGATCCCACTGTATTCTGGCCTGTAACTAACAGTGCACTCCCCTTATCTCCTGGTGTATAACCATCACTATACCCCGAGATCCTCAAAGCGCCACGTCCTATCTTACTGTAGTTGTTAATGCCTGCATAACGTAGCTCCTCAGTAACTGCTCATTGCTATAATCAACACATTGAAGGGGTCTCATCCATATAACCTGAGTATCGGCTCTCCCTCCAGTCCTATTCTTTCACATCAATGTAGTCTCTAGCTTTCCCCTTCGTCAACATGTTTGGAGAACAGAGCACCTTTTTAGTTCTTCTAGAAAAAGTCATTAGTGAGTGTTAAGGGTTGAATTGTGTCCCCCTCAAATTCATGCTGAATTCATCATCCCAGTACCTCAATATATGCCCTTATTTGGAAATAGGACCATTACAAATGAAACTAGTTAAGATGAGGTCACACTGGAGTAGGGCAGACTCTCACTAGGCAAAATGACTAGTGTCCTTATTAAAAGGAGAAATTTGGACACAGACACAAAGAAAAGGCCACGTGAAGATTGGAATTGTGCTGCATGAAGCCGAGGAATTAGCAGAAGCCTGGAGAGAGGCCTGGAACAGATCCTTCCCTCTCACTTTCAGAGAACGCATGGCCCTGTGGACACCTTGATTTCAGACTCCTAATCTCCAGAACTGTGAGGCAATCAATCTCTGGTGCTCACCCAGTTTGTGGTACTTTGTTACAGCAGCCTTAGCAAACTAATACAGTGAGTCATGAACACTGTACATCATTACTAGTTCCTTTGTTCAAGCAAAAACTTTAAATTTCCATAATTGAAGCATTCTTTACCAAGTCCTTTCTTGGAAACACCAGAAAGCTTATTTTCTTTTATCCTTCCCCCAAACCAAGATCCTACCCTTTTCTACCCTGCAATGTCAACTTTTTATCCCATCATTATGCAAACCAATTCAATACTACCCCTGAGCCTACTACAGGTCACAGCATAGTAATTGGCAATTATACACATTTTTCCTTGCATTTTTAGACATTCTTATGCTATAGGTATCATCGTAGTCAGTGGACAGTTAAAGAAAATGAAACCCAAAATGTTAAGTGACTTAAGAACACACAGCCATTAAATGAGATAGCCAGAATTCCACCCCAGCTTGATGTTCTCATAGACAAAATCACACAACTTATATTTTGGTCATGTCCACACACATATGTAGCTTGACTGAAATGCATTGTCATTTTAGTTTAAAAATCAGTCATATTGAAAAGGAAACTTATCTGAATTGAAGACCACTTTGACTGATGGCTCCATCCAACCTAGTCAAACTAACTGAAATGGCAGCGCACACAGTCTGCGACTTACACTTCTTCAATAAATCACTTGAGTATTTCCATGCGGAGTCATACTCAGAATTCTTCTCTGTAGAAGACTTTTGGTTCTAATGTATGTCCAGCAATGCACAGATTCTACTGGGACATTCATCTCAGATAATCAGTTGCCTAATTATTTGTATGGAAACCACAGGATAGTCATCTCTTTTTCAACCCACATCCCAATAACAAAAAGTTTAATGTATTACTCTTCACACATCAAACTTATCTCTTCCTTTTTTTTCCACTCCTACTCTTTGTCATGCCTCATATTTTGTAATTCACACAGACATACCTGATAAAGGCCCATCAAAACTGCTGAAATTCATCCTTTGTCTTTCCAGTTCTCATCACTCATTAGTGACACATAGAGATAAGTCTGACTATTTTGCTCTTTTTAATTCCTCATATTTTACTGTGCACAAAGAGATCAGAGACAGAGGCTCATCAAAGCCATCATTAGGCTACATTTGTCTGCTTTGAACTGCCTTTGTCTCCTATTAGTTTTTAAGATGGGCCCAGTCCCTGTGTAGCTAGCTGGAATCTCTCATTACATTTTTTATCTGTTTATCTGCTGCTTTTTTATCTGTTACTGAAAAAGCAGTGCTATTTGGTGATTTTTTTTTTTTTTTTGTCTTGCATTTCCAGTGAAGAGAGTATCTCTGAGCAATCTTCTGGAGGTCTGAATTCAAAATAAAAGTTTTCTTTTTTAAATTAAAATATTAAGTGCTGCCTGCATTTATGTTTATCATCTATGAAACATTCATTTTCATACTCATTGCCTTGTAGTTTGAGAGCATTGTTATGCAATGATTATTCCCAATGCCAAGCTATCAACAGGAGTATTTTGAAATAAACAATGTGTTTACAATAGGAACTGCAGTGGTGTCTTTTGTTTTGGAAGATGTTGACATTTATATTATTATTCTGCTCAGGAATGAGCCTGTCTTTCTAAGCCTATTGGAGAATTGCAGTAATTTTCTCAGTGATTGCACACAGAATTGGCCTTCTCCTCAGTGTCATCACTAGCTGAGGAAAGGTCTTGTAGTTTTTTTTGGTGACCCTCGCTACTTTATTCATTCATTTGTTCATTCATTCATTCATTCACTTACTCATTTGCTGACCACTAAAAATACATCTTTAAATGATGTCTAAGAAACAGCCCGTACAACACCCTTTCTATCAAACTATACAATATGTATGAATTTTCAGAAAAAAAAAAACCTAGAAAACTAAAACCATAAGACAAAAATCTAAGAGGTATTTCCACTAATTTCCAGGCACATGAGTGATATACATTAAGAAATATAGTGGTGACCTACAAAGACTTGCCCTCAGGGAGCAGAAAGCAGATAGAATGATATTTGTCTCTTTTATTTTATTTGATACCTGGAGTAAGATGCCCCAGCTTTAAAACAAACAAACAAACAAAAACTATATTCTTTTGGAAAAATCATCTCAGAAATTAATGGCTAAAAAGTGAGGGAAATGACAATGTGAGGAGGTGAGAGTGGCAGTTTGGAGGACAATGATGGTACTCCATTGGATCACAAGAGGTGCATTTTTCATATATAGTTCCTTAAAAGAGACCCAGGTAAGGGTGGAAATAAGACTGGTGCTGGTGTAAATACATTTTGACAACAGGAGTTATTTATTCTTCTACTTCTTTTTTTTTCCCCCCTGAATCTCAAGTAACTCAGCAATAAGAGTAGGAGACAATCCTGTCTCAGAATAGTAGCTGCACTTGGGGAAGGCCTATTCAACCCAAGAAATTGGGCTAGCTGTGCATATCAAGTTACCTCTCTGCGCAGAGGGCTATTCAGTCAGCTTGAAAATGTGTATAATGAATAAAGCAAAATAAAACACTACACTATGTTCTTCTGTTGTCAACTGGAAACTCAAAACAGAAAGTTTAATAGTCTATGATTATCTCTTCCTGAGTTTTATCACTGCATTACAGATTTATAGCAAATGGTCTATTCTACATACACTTTTCTGAATGCTTTATTTGAAAAGCATTATTATTCAGAATTGGTAATGATTATCAGTCCTTACTCTGCCTTGTACACTCTGTAAGTCTTTACATAAATACATAGCTTGTGGAGGTTTAAGATATCTCTGAATATTCACGTTGATATTTTCTTTCCCTTAATATATAGTATTTTTAAATATACTTCATGTAGGTTTTCTTTAACTTTTCTAGTTTTTCAAATGAAGAGGCTTAGCCAATATGGTGATGGAGGTGCAGGAGGAAGGAGGGTATGATGCCAACGTGAAGTTTTGTTGGACCTGATCAAAGAAGATTGAGAGTTTTCATTTTAAATTGATTCTTTGAGGACAGTTACATTATAGGCCCATAAATGAGAATTTCTGTTTATATATTGTTTGAGGGTGTAGCGCAAGGGTTTGTTTAAGATGTAAGGGTCAAACAATTGTTCTATTTCCACATAGCAAAGCACCTGGTAATGCTTCTTTGGCAATAAAGTAAATGTCATAAATAAAATTATTTTATTTTCATTAGCGCCTCTCATAGAGTCTGTTTGGTGTGAGAGAAAGGCCATAAACTTTGCACAGAATTATCTGGATTTGAATCCAGGCTTTATTAATTACCATCTCTGTGATTTTGAGCAATTTGCTTAACTTCCCTGAGCCTCATCAGTAAAATGAGAATAATAATAGATTGTTTTTCATTATCAAAAAAATTACCTATATAAAGCACTTAGGGCATAAGTGTTCAATAAAAGTTTTTCCTTTTACTATTGTTTGTCCCTTGTATACACATGTGCACATACAGATGTCTGCCCCCCACCTAGATTTTTGCTCAAAGGTTTATGGAGACAAGTTGATTACCATCTTGAAAATATTTTGCAAGGTGCCTCTCTTTTCTCTGTTTTTGCTCCACAGGCTCTGTGAAAGTAGTCTAGTAGATGATAGGTCATCAAAAAATTACCAAGTTTTACTTTTTAGGACCACCTTCTGGAAAAGGTGATTTGATTGATATTAAATAGGTGACATCATAGCATCCATACTTCTGATTCATTTGTTTATTTGTAAATTTACCTGGGTTCCTTGACAGACTACATTTTCAGCTTCCTTTTCAATTAGATGTTTTCATACCACTAAGTTATAGCCAAAGTCCCCTCTCAAGCCTGGTCCATAAAAATTTCTCTTCTGTAATCCTTCCCGCTCTTTTTCCATTCCTGTTGGCTGAAATAAGGAAAGCCTCTAGGGAAATCTTGGGAATTACAAATTGAAGGTGGCAGAAGAACAAGGTCCTAACAGTCTGGATCACTGAACACTTTTTGGAAGAGAGCTGCCCAACCAAGAACACCCACTACATGAGCAAGAAACAGATATCTTTTGTATTAAGCTTGCATTACCTTAATTAATATAAATATTTAGCACAATGCTTAGCACATAGTAAGCATTCCATAATTGTTCTTCTTTACCACAAGCCAACACACTGATCCAACACATGGTCTAAAACCTGGAGAGATTGTGGAAACAATATCTCAAACTGCCGAACTATAATGATAGCTCTCTGGTCTAAGTCTTGTTTACATGTCTGCCTCCTCCTACCACCCTGGTGACTTTTTAACGGTTTAAAGGTAGCCTTATTCATTGCTCTATCACTACTGCCTTACTCTAAATGCCTAATAAATGTTTCTTGAATGAAGGGAAGAAAAATATTGGGCAGACAAGACTGAGGCCAGACAAGAAAGTCCAGTTAGTGCAGGGCAGTCCAGGACATGTAAAGCATAGTGGTTAAAATCTCCAGGTTGTTTTAGTCAGAAGCTCACGTTTTGTTGTTAGAGCTCCACTTCAACCTCTTACTAGCTGAGGTTACTTGATCTCTCTGAACTTAATTTCTACATATGTAAACTTAGTATAACAATAGAATTTATAGGTATAGCTACTGCTATTGTGTTCTTATTGTTATTATCATTAGGAAGGGCATTTGTGGCTATATGAAGCCATCAGAAAAGGTATGCATATTTTTCAAAAGTTCCCGGAGTGATAACAATCTGTCTCTCATGTTCTCCCAGGGAATATCATTTGCTTTAAAGGATAATGTTCTTTTAGTCAAGTAGGATGTTACTAGGCAATTACTCACCCATAGCCCCAAATAGCTTTTATTAATGTCACAGTGACTCTTATGCATTTAGGAAACATCTTTGCTTTTGAAATTTTGAATTAATCAAACTCATGGCTGGAACTTAAAAGAACAATAAAAAAAAAGCAAGTGAAATAAGTGAGAGGGAGTTTTTCACTGAATCAGAATTGCAGAAGAATAAAATAGGTATATGTGATATATTTGCTGCTTGCTGTTGAATTAACATTGGCAGTGCTAGCATAATTTGACATCTAAATAAAGATATTGAAATTGGAAAAAAAGGTGATGTTTCAAAGGAGTGAACTATATGATTAGGCAGTGTAAGAGCTGTTTAAATATCAACCTTACAAATCATCTAGAAAGCATTTAACACACAAAACAGTAGGAGATTGAAAAATTAAATGCTTAAAGACAAACTAAGGTGTTTTAAAGAATATAAATTCTCAGGAATAATGGCAAAGACAATTCTGTAGATATTACCTCTACTTATTACTCTTTCTTTCATTTCTTTTTTTCTTTAAAAAAACACAAACAAGAAAAATAAAGCTACTCAGTCTCAAAGCTCTTCTATTTAGAATTTCCATTCAACGTGCACACTTTTCTCCTTTCTACAAAGAGAAAAGGTATTCAGGATAAAAAATTATAGATGTCTGATTAGGGCAAAATCTGTTCTATGGAAGGATGCAGAAGACAATGGCATTTCAAGATTGCTGAATGTCAGAGCTTGAAGAGAACTTTAAGCCAAACACAGGTGTTTCAAATCCAAACTCCACCGCACAGGAATCATAGATTACTTAATCTGACTGAACCTTGGTTTCCTCATCCATAAAACTGGGATAATAATATATAACAGATTTGGTACACAGAAACATCCGTAAGTATTCTTGCTTTTTCACTCTAAGCTCTGAAAGACATTTCTTGCCCTTGCCCAAGGTCACACAACAAGGTAGTGGCAGAGACAAGATGAAAACTCCAGTATCATCACAAGGGCAGAACCAGTGCTCTTTTCTCTTCAACAAGTTGCCTCTTTGTGCCACTATTTGTCAACTGGATCCCAAACTTTTCCTGATTAATTCTCTGATGAGCTGTTAAACGTTGACAGATATCCCCCAATACATCCTGTTCTCTTATGAATTTATTTATTAACAAGTAATTGTAAAGCATCTGCTATGTGTCAGCCACTATTCTAATTACTGGCCATAGACTGGTCATCAGTAGAGACAAACTGCCTGACCTTGAATAGCCATAGCCTGTCCAGGGAAAGGAGTAGGAGGGCAGATGACAGAAAATAAACAAAAATACAAGAAATATATCAGACCGTGTAAGTGCTAGATAGAGAATTAAAATAGGGTGCTTTGATAGAAAGTAACCAGGTGGCAGTGTTCGATTGGGTTATCAAGGAAGGCCTCTCTGGGGAGATAACATTTAATCTGTGATCTGAACTAAATGAAGAAGCCAGACACGTAGAGGCAACTAGCATGGAAGCCATAGAACAGGAATGGGCTTCACATGTTCAGGAAACATACAGAGCTCAAGGCAGTTGAAGCAGAGTAGATGGACACAGGGAGGGTGGGCAGACAAAATCATAGAGGTAGGCAGATATCACATGTCATAATATGAAATTTCTAAGCCAAGGGAGGAGTTTGGATTTTATTTCATGTGCATAAGAGAACATTAGACAGTCTTAGCTGGAGGAAATATCATTAATCAGATTTAGATACATATAAGAAAGGAAGAGAAAGCCCAAAAGAGAGGTTCCAGGGCAGGGAGAAGAAAAGGAGATAAATGATAGAAAGAAACATGGTAACTAACAATGTCTTATCTGGCCATGATCTCTCCTAGTGTCAAACTTGAAGCCAGTTTTAGATGTCATTTCAACAATATAAAGAAAAATAACAATAAATGAAAGCCTGCATATAAGTAAGTCCAATTACAAAACAAGGACAAATAGGGAAAATTTTAATGAAGATAAAATTCAGGCAGAGAAGTAGGAGGAGGTTACTTTGTGAAAATACAAGCACGGAAGCCTCAAAAATCCCCTTTCAACATTTCTCCTCCTACAAAACTGCTCATCCTACAAAGCTGCCTCATCTCTCCCCTTTCCTTCCTCTGTTCCTCAGCACACCACTGTTTTGCCCCTGCTCACAGCACTGATGAAATGGCCTCTTCCTCTCCCTGCCTTGGAACCTCTCTTTAAAGTTTTGTCTCCCTTTCTTATGCAGATCAATTTAACCCTAATTTAGATCTCAAATTAAGCCACGGCCATGTTCCAGCTCAGGGACACAGGGGTTCTTTCTTGGAATCTCTCACATTAGTAAGTGCAAAAACAAAACAGAACTGGTGGAACTGGGGAAGTTATAACTAATACTTTTTAAACAATGGAGGCAGAGTCTCACATCCATCCATTCAATGGACCCATATAATAGGCAGCATTCTAAAATGGGTCCCAAGATCCCTACCCCCTACATAATCCTTTTCTCTTAAATGTGCATGGGACTTGTGATTGATGGAATGCCACTCTCATGATTAAGTATATTATATGGTAAAGGTGGAAGGATTTTGTAGAGGTAATCAAGATCCCTAATCAGTTGATTTTGAGTTAATCAAAGGGAAATTATTTTAGGTGGGCCTGGCCTAATCAGGTGAACTCAGTAAAGACTATTTAGGCCTCACTTGAAGGGAAGAATTTGAAGCAAGAGATATTCCTATTGGCCTTGAAGAAGTGAGAAGAATGCCAGTGAGAGGGACATGTGGCCAGGATCTAGGGGCTGAGAGCATCCACATGCTGACAGCAAGTGAGAAAATGGGTTTCTCAGTTATACAACCCAGTCTTGGAAGAGAATTTTGAACTCCACAAATGAATGCAGCCCAGTCAACATCTTGTTTGCAGCTTAGTGGGATATTTAGCACAAGACTCAGCCCTAGTCTGTGCCTGGACTCCCGATCCATGAAGCCTGTGAGACAGTACATATATTGTGGTAATTTGTTATGCAATAATAGAAAAATAATACACCCTGTGGATAACATTCCTGAATCTATTTCATTATTATTATTTTGTGGTTATTTTTATTTTTTCTGTAACCCATCTTTCCTTGCTTCTAGCACAATGTTTTTGTTTGTTGGTTAGCATTTTTCACACTACTCTTGCTGGTACAGTCTGTCCCCTTGATGGCCTATTGCAATTATTTTCTTTTTTTTTTTTCTTGAGACAGAGACTTACTCTGTCACCTGGGCTAGAGTGTCGTGGTGTCAGCCTAGGTCACAGCAACCTTAAACTCCTGGCCTCAAGTGATCCTCCTGCCTCAGCCTCCTGAGTAGCTGGGACTACAGGGGTGCACCACCACGCACCTGGCTAATTTTTTTTTTTCTATTTTTAGTAGAGACAAGGTCTCTCTCTTGCTCAGGCTGTTCTTGAAGTCCTGACTTCAAGGGATCCTCCTGCCTCAGCTTCCTAGAGTGCTAGGATTATAGGCATGAGCCACCATGCCCGGCCTGCAATTATTTTCTAACTGGCTTTTTAAAGTGTCTTAGTCCATTTCCAAAATACCATAAACTGGGTGTCTTATAAACATCAGAAATTTATTTCTCACATTTCTATAGGCTGGGAAATTCAAGACCAAGGCTACAGCAGATTTAGTGGCTGGTGAAGGCCTGCTTCCTGACTCATATCTGTCTGTTCTCTCTGTCCTCACATGGTAGAGGGGAGGGATCTCTCTGGAGTCTATTTTATAAAGGCACTAATCCAATTCATGATAGCTCTGCCCTCATGACCTCCTACCACCTTGAAGGGTGGAGATTTCAATATACGCATTTGGGGGATACACAGACATTTAGATCACAGCATTAAGTGTTATAAAACATTCAGTCATTTCCCAAGGATATATCTTTCCATGCAAATTTTTCTTTCTTTTTATATCCCTCTTTTAAAATCCTACTTATTCTTTTAAGCATTGCTCACAGGTCACTTTTACCATGAAGCCTCATTTAGTTACAGTTGTGACCACTTATTCCAAACTCCTTTAATATTTGCTTTGTGCACCCTTATGTGCTTTTTGCCTTGTTCTATATTTATTGTATTTTTTTATTGCTTATCATCTGCAATTGGACTTTAAGTTCTTTGATAACAGGGTCCATGTCTGTTCACTAGGACCAAATACAATCAATCCTCATTATTTGCAAATATGTAGATTGCTGAAATTTATTTGTAACTTAAAAAATCAACACTCATGGAACTTTCACAATCATTCATGAACATGCACATGTGCAGAGTGGCAAAAAATTTAGTTGCCTGACATGCACATTCCCAGCTGGGGTGGAATAAGGCAACCCTCTTCTTATTTCAGCTTTCTAACGGGAAGCAAGTTTCCTTTTTTCAGTCTATTCAGTGCATGCTTTTTGCATTTTATGTTTTGCAATGGTGATTTTGCTGTTGAAAATGACCCCCAAACATTGTGGTAAAGTGCTATCTAATATACCTACACACAAGAAGGCTGTGAGTTGCTTTATAGAGAGTATACACATGTTAGATAATCTTCACTCAGGCATAAGTTGTAGTGTTGTTCCCATGAGTTTAATGTGAATGAATCAACAATACACACTAAATAAGCTGTCTTTAAACAGATACACACACATCATAATATTACAGGTTGATCTATTGACAAAAATATTGTGACAGGTGCTCAAAGGAACCAAACCTGTATTTTCCCTAGGAACAATGATTCAGTATTTGCTAATTTAGCATTTGTGGCAACTTTATAGAACATAACTACTGCAAATAACAAGAATCAACTGGACTTCATATATTTTCCACTGCTTCCTAATAATTCACAAATGTGCCCTGTTTTTTTGTATCATTGCTTCATCTCTCCACCTATTCATCCATCTGACTGTCCATTAGATACTTATTGATTCCTTTGTCTATGCCAGACACTGCTTGGAACTGAAGGTACAAAGGCAAGCAAAAGAGACATTATTTTTATTCTCAGAAATATCACAGTTCAGCAGTGAATAATAATAGAATGGTAAATATGACAGCACAGAAGATAGAACATTTATTAAAGTTCATAGAGTTCACACTCTGAGTAACCCAAACCATCAGGGTTGGTCTTCTGGACAAATAAAAAGAAAATAAGTTGGTGAAGGACAGTGACAGAAGGAGGGAAGGTAAAATGCCCCGAAGGATTAGAAAGCTTGGCATCAGTAAAGAGTGGAAGGAATTCTAGTAGAGCTGGAGGGTAGTAATTCAGAGAGAGAGAATGAAATAGGGTAAAGCTAGAGATATTGAAAGGACATAGCATACTTTTGTAACATGCTGTTTCTCTGCATAGAAAATATGCTGAAATAAAAAAAAAAGTATTCATTAAAGTTCATTAAAAGTGACTGTCAAAAATGCTGAACATAATACATTATGGCTAAATGGATAAACTGAATCTTACATAAATAACCCAAGAAATATAATTTTCAAATGCATTTGTTAAAAATCAGTTCAACTTGCTTTCTAAGGTATATATTTATATGCTGTTGGTTAAATTAGATGTTCAAATGGTAAACCTAAAACTCTTGGAAGTTTAAAAATCCAAATAAAACACAAAAATAAGCAATCCACCAACCTGATAAAACATTTATAAAGCATTTTCTGTAATAGAATTACTCAATTTAAAGTGTGTCTGGCCTATACTCATTAATTTTCCATCAATGAGATAAATGGTTTTGAAACCACCTTTACAAACTAATAAAGGGTGCAAGGTGAGAACAGTGTGAGGGCCTAGCTAAAAATAAGGCACAGACCTAGCTAAAAATAATAATAAAAATTAGACACTGTCCCCCTGTTTGCTTCTCTAAAATTGTCACTCTGGAGCCACATAGCTGGTGGTCATAAAAATTCTTAGCTTTTTCCTTGGACAACATCACCTTTTTGAAATCTAAGCATAGTTTCTGAGGAATCTTCCAAGTCCTGCATTCCAGTGGAACATCTGATCCACCCAGACCAGTGGCCCATACTGACTCAACTGTTCTTGTGACCCCCATCCAAGAACCTGGTCAGCAAAGAAGACAATTTCTACAACCCTATTGTTCCACCCTGAACCCAGCCAATTAGCAGACTCAACTGCCAAACCATCTTTAAAACCCCTGTCTCCCAAATTCTGAGGGGCAGATTTGAGAAATTTCTACCATCTCCCTGCTTACTGCTATGCAGAATTATTAAACTCTTTCTCTGGTGCAAACCCTGCTGTCTCAGTGCATTGGCTTCCTCTTGGGTAGTGGGCAAATGAACCTGGTTGGGTGGCAAAAATTTCACTATTCATATAGCTTTTCAAAGTACATAATCCTTTAGTGGTTTATAAAATGTTAGTAAACATGGGTAGGTTCATCATATCATGAAACAATCATTGTTACTTAAATTCCAGAATTGATGAATTTTGATTCCTGCTGCTTCTACAAAAATGATCACAATAAGCTAGTCCTTTCCCTGGAATTATCTCAAAAATGAACACTTTTTAATCCTGTTATTTTCAATGTTAATAATGTGGATTTAAATTTTAAATTTGTTTTAAAAAATGTTATTTTTGGCCGGGGGCGGTGGCTCACGCCTGTAATCCTAGCACTTGGGAGGCCGAGGCGGGTGGATCGTTTAAGCTCAGGAGTTCGAGACCAGCCTGAGCAAGAGCAAGACCCAATCTCTACTAAAAATAGAAAGAAATTATCTGGCCAACTAAAAATATATAGAAAAAAATTAACCGGGCATGGTGGCGCATGCCTGTAGTCCCAGCTACTCGGGAGGCTGAGGCAGTAGGATTGCTTGAGCCCAGGAGTTTGAGGTTGCTGTGAGCTAGGAGGACGCCACGGCACTCACTCTAGCCCGGGCAACAGAGTAAGACTCTGTCTCAAAAAAAAAAAAAAAAAAAAATGTTATTTTTGTTTTTGTGCTAATGACTTTTAGTCAGTCTAAATATCTAACAAAGTAGATATATCAGTCTTGTTTCTAAACATATGGGATGTTAATTATTTATTTCCATACTTTGATAAGCATATTTTTAGCAAGGGACCTTCCTGTTGACACTTGTATCACTGAGCCTATGACCATAATTCTTTGGGAAATTAAATTATCATTACAATTTTCATTACTGATATTGTATAAGAGTAGTCACCCCTCCTCCCATAGATATGGAAGCATAAAATTTAGAGTGGGAAATATGTAACA
The DNA here is from genome assembly GCA_028533085.1 of Varecia variegata. Taxonomy (NCBI): domain Eukaryota; kingdom Metazoa; phylum Chordata; class Mammalia; order Primates; family Lemuridae; genus Varecia; species Varecia variegata. Next base: position 131,943,748 of record CM052438.1, on the reverse strand, counting down.
GAGGGAATGGCCTGGGAAAAAAAAGGTAAAACATGTTTTCTGTCTTTTTAAAACTTCTCCCACTCTTTTTGGGAATTGAGGACTGCATCCCTGCCTCAGGCAGGTAGTCTGGGGGGGGGGCAGGGGAATGCCTTTTGTTCCTCGTGTTATAGGAGTTAGCTCAGCTGAACTGCTGAACTGTGGCTCCATCCCAGGCCCTGCACCTGGCAGAGGTCTTGGTGGGCCTCCCAGCTGGGCGGAGGTCACAGGCTTGGTCTTTAGCGGAGATGGGACAATTGCAATCATTAACCACAGTAGCCTAGAACTGAGGGCCTTCCCTTTAAAAGCTCTGTGTTTCTGCTTACATATGGGAATTTTGTATTTTGAGATGATAGTCTGCCATTTTCCCCTTTTTCTGGCAAAGTAATAAACCTCTCTTTCCTTCTCCTCAAACCACTTGCTCTTATTCTTCCGATATGGCCTTAAGGACAAGTGCTGAGCTTTTGGTAACAATATTAAACCTGCTATTACTAAATACTTAGAGTTATTACATTGAGAATATTGAAGCATGGATCCTATTTGAGGGGATATATGGATATCTATATTCAGGGGATATATACGGAAAGGCGAAAAGAAAGGAAGGGAGGGAGGGAGGGAGAGAAGGAATTTTATTCCAAGACTATTAGTTCCTGATTTTTCCTGAATCTCCAAAGACATATAATTCACGTTTTATGATTTAAGTGAATAAGAATTCAAGGAGTTCAGAAAATTTCACCTTAAAATATGCCTTCTTGGTATAAAGAGTACTTTGAATTAAAGGCCCTTAGAGATCAACATACTTTGGAAGGGGCTTCCCTCTATTTGCATAAACCAGAGAGACCCATCAAAAAAGAACAATTGACTTGCCTTCCCCTCCCTGTTATCTCAATATATTGCAGGAAAGAAGATCAAGAATGCAATCAGACCTGGTCCAAATCATTTAAAACATAACACCTCTCTCTCAGGTTAATTTACAAGTCAACTCTGTTTCCCCCATCTATTCATCCTCCCTAGCAACCATTTATTGTCCCTAAACAGAATTACCTATATTCCTCATCCCCTCCTCCCCTCTTAAAGGAAGGTATATAAATTTCTGGACCCCCACTGGGATATTGGGTAATCACTCTGTGATTCTCCCCTGAGCACACAATAAATAAACCTCTTTCTCTCATTCATCTGCCTTAATTGTGAGTTGATCTTTCAGTGAACTTTTGGAGAAAAGAAGTTTCCCCCTCACTAACAGAATACATGAAAGAATATATAATTAAATTAATTTTTGAATATATTTTATAACATATTGCTTTTTTGGCAGAGTAGGAGCGAAGGGGATATAGGACCAGTGAGATTAGTTTTTTTTTAATTGTGTTTTCCACAGCATAGTAATTTCAAAGGAAGTTAATAGATTTTGCTTGAAAAAAGGGAGAGAGGGCTCTTTAAAGGACCAGAAGATCACTCAGAGCAGTGCTGAGTTGGAGAGGAAAGTTTGGCCTTTACAAGATGCTGACCACACCTGAAACATGAATGAAAACAATAAAACAGAGTTAGCTTTCACATATATGACAAAAATTAAAAAGCATAATCAGAATTTCATGAGGGGGAAGTGATTTCAAGAAATAGTGAACTAAGCGAAAAAACAGGCATTGATGTTTACCATGCAATTGCATAATAACATATTTTATAATAGTGAAAATTAAGAAAAAACCTAAGCATTAAACATTTAGATGCCAATTTCATGCTCTGAGATATATTAAAATAGAAAAGCATAGAGATGATAAAATGATTATGTAAGGATATTCATTATACATTATTAAATGTAAAACATTGTTATAGTGTTATGTATATATATACATTTTATGAATATATTGATAAGATTGGAAAGATAAGGCCAAAAATATTAACATTAGCATTTTTGATGGATAAATGGCTTATTAATGATTCTATTTTACATTTATTTTAACTTTCATAATTTTAAATTTTTCTGTAATGATCAAATGTTATTGCATCATATGTGAAACATTACGTTTTGTGAATATTTATCACTTTTTATTTCCTCACATGCTCTGTTGTCACCTCAAGTGACTTTTGCTTTGCTGGAAAATGGCTGGAATAGAGAGAGAGTTAGGGATGAGCTTCCATAGACTGTCTAAGTAGAAGAAGAAATGTATAAGGACTTCTACAAATTCAACCTTTAAAATCAGCTTCTAAGCTACTCAGAGAAGGGTTCACTTAGGCATGCAATTACCCATCGCAGGTCTAATTGCCCATTTGCATGCACAATTTAGAAAGGCACAGTTGAAATTTAGTCCTCCGCTCTCCAATACTAATTTTCTTCCTTGAAATTGACATTTCAAAGAACATCAGGTGGCTAAACCCATAGTTTGTTATTTATTTCAACAGGAAGGGAACTTTTCCGCTTTCCCATTTGAAGCCTTGGTTTAAAAAATTAAAAGATGAAAGGGAAAATACAAATATACAAAGGAATATGCCTCCCCTTCACACTAGTATAATGTGAATGGTTATCTAAACAGCAAGGCTGTCCCTACTTCTGCCTGGAGAGGAAAAGACAATTAACTATCTTGTAGTTTTATGCCTCCACTTATAAATACCTCTATC
>CM052438.1:131903582-131941017 GCA_028533085.1 Varecia variegata | reverse complement strand
AGAAACAGAAGTACTTATAAATTTGATAGTTAGGCTTACTGTGTTATTTAAAACAATGGTTATCAATAGCTCTATCAATGGGGAAGAAAAGGTGAAGTCACTACTTAACTGGCAAGTATTGTGAAAAACCAGCAACCAATCTTGCCCTTATTATGACACATGAAAAACAACAACAAAAAAACCAAAATAAACAAACAAAATAACAACCATATAGGCCCTTGGGAGCGTATTTTACACAAAAAGGTGTCTGACTTCTGTCTAAATCATAGAGGGGTACAGGATGGTCTGGCTGGCAGCTTTGTTAGTAAAGCAAAGGAGAGCTGTTGCTGCACTGGGGCCATCCTGTGATCCCAGAGCAGAGGATGCGTGGGTTCCTGTGGAGCAGCTCTAGGTACACGAGAGAGAGCTAGGGCAGATGATCTTAGGACTTGTCCAAGAGGGCCATCTGGAGGGATGAATAAACCTCAGCAGAGAGAAACTGGCAGCCAACCATTCGTCCGTCCCTTTCTCCCCACCCCTATAGCCTTCCTGTCTAATGCAGTCTGGAAAAAGAGACCACAATGCTGAATTCAGTAGAATTTTCATTAGTGCAGGAGCTTAAGCATGTATGAGTGAGTATCAGCTACTTATCAGCCCTGTCAATACTTGGCACATCACAAGTAATCAATAAATAGGAAGGAAAGAAGAGATGGCAGGAAGGCAGGAAGGAGTTTGTTTTTACAAATATAGGAACATAAATTTGCATAATTTTGCATGCTCTCATGGGAAACATTAGGGAAATTGGGGAAAATTTCTCTTTTACATTTAACTCTCTTGCCTTCTTTTCAGCTGCTTTTCTATCTCACTGCTTTGATCTTTTTCCTATCCTTGTGCAGTCCTAGAGTCATTGATGCACCGAGCCTCACAATACTTTTTTTTTAACCCACAAACTCCCTGTATAAGGAGCCCTTATAATCTCACATTACTGAAGGGAGCAAGATCAAATTTAAAAAGGGGCATTCTGCTATCCTCCCCACCACCAATGTATAATGTTGTTTCTGTTTCTATTAGTCAATGTATGGGTTAAGGAATACAAAGAGCCACTCTGCATCTTACCTACATAAGTGTTCTTATTGCATTTGTTGACAACAAGGAACTTCTGTTGAAGGTATTGACTAGCTTCCTATTTAGCTCCAACATTTGGAATAGGTTGCAATGGTAGAGGATACATTGATTAATTAGTTACTAGGCTGAAAGATGGTGACAACAATACCTGAACAAGTTCTTGCAGAAATTAAAAAAAAAAAAAAAAGGATATTACATGATATTATAGGCCTGGAGAACAAGTACCTTTTGAAGTACCCCAGTGATATTATCTCTGGATGCAATCAATATTATTTATACAGGAGTTGCCCCTGCCACATCACCATTCAAAAGTAGATGTGTGCTGTTGATGCTGCCTCATGAAATTTGAAGATGTGTGAGCAGCACTGTAGAGGAAAGAAGCATGTGTATGCTTGGCCTGCAGGGTGGAGTGAGCAGGATAGTTGTCCTCAAATATTGTTACACTCTCAATGCCAATGAAAGGGTTCTTTTAGTGACATAGGGGCAGGAGTCCTTTTTTAAGCATTCATGATCACATTCCTTGCTTTTTATCCTCCCCCATTGACCTAGTCTTAGTCTCTATTTGTTCCTTCTCCTCTGCTTGATTTCTGAATATTGAAAGACCTCTGCCTCTGGGCCTGGGGATAATTCTTACTCAAATTCCATCCACTCACTAGGTTATCTCTTCCAGTGACTACCAGTGTCATCTTTAAAGGCATTGGATGATGATACACACACACACACACACACACACACACACACTCCAATTCTGATCTCATAACTAAACTGCACTTCTACTCCAGTCCTATATGTTTCATAGCCTCTCTGTCATCCTTATTTGGGTATCTAACAGCCATTTTGAATTTAACACAGATCAATGTTACTTTTCCTGATACCCTCACTCCACATTTCTCCCCATTTAGTATTTCCTTTTCATTAAATGGCACAACTATATACTTAGTTGCTTAAATGAAATACCTATGAGTCACCTTTTAGTCCTCTTTTCCACTCTTTCCATTATCCAATTATCAAATCCAGTAGCAAATACTGCCCAGTCCAAATACATTGAAAATTCATCCATTTCTCTTTATTTTTACTTTTATTCATTCACCCTACCCAAAGAAATCATCACCTCTCTCTCAGACTCCTATAATGTCTATGTAACAGTTTCTTAGCTTCATTCCTACCCACCTATAATTGAGCAACTAAATTTTTAAAAATATAACTCAAATCAATCTCCCCACCTGGGACCTTTTGTTACAAATACAAATTGTAACCTATTGGAAGTTGTATAGGATACAATTTGTATTTGTAACAAAAGCAAATTTCTTAAATGTCTATGAAATTCCACATTATTGGGTCTTATTTATACTTCTCACTTCATTAACCACCACTCTCTTCCCAGGTCAATATGCTCAAAACACATGACTTCCTTTTCATTTTTGTTTTAGCAACTTTTGGTCAATGATGCACTGACCACATGGTTCTATAAAGTTATATTGGACATGAAAAATTCCTATGGCCCAGTGACATTGTTGCCATCATGACAACATAGCACAACATATTACTTATGAGTTTGTGGCAATGCTGGTATAAACAAATCTGCTGTGCTGCCAGTCTTATAAAAGTCTAGTATTTGTAATTCTGTATAGTACATAATACTTTATAATAAATGACTCTTGTTGAAATATGTACTATAAATTATAATACTCTTTATTGTTATTTTAGAGCATATTACTTTTACTTACAAAAAATTAGCTGTAAAACAGACTCAAGCAGGCCCTTCAGGAGGTATTCCAGAAGGCACTGTTGTGATAGGAAAGGACAGCTGCATGATGTTATTGCCCCTGAAGATCTTTCAATGGGGCAAGATGTGAAGGTGGAAAACAGTGAAACTGATAATCTTGAATCTGTGTAGATCTAGGCTAATGTGTGTGTTTGGGTCTTAATTTTTAACAAAAAAGCTTTAAAAATAAATAAAAAACACTTTTAACGATAGATAAAAACGTGCTGAATAATGATATAAAGAAAGTATTGTTGTACCACTATATAATGTGTTTAAGCCATGTGTTATTTAAAAAGAATCAAAAAGTTAAAAAAAAAAATTTAGAAGTTTATAATGTAAAAAGTTACAGTAAGCTAGGGTTAATTTATTATTGAAGAAAGAGAAATATTGTTTTTATAAATAGTATAGCCTAAGTGTTTATAATGTCTACAGTAGTGTCCTGGGCTTTCACATTCACTCGCCACTCACTTACTGACTCACCTACAGCAACTTCCAGCCCAGCAAGCTCCATTTGTGGTAATGTACCCTAAATATAGGGTACATTGGTATCTTTTTAAAAATCTTTTATACAGTATTTTTACTGTAACTCTTCTGTGTTTAGATACACAAACATGATTGTGTTGCAATTGCTATAGCATTCAGTACAGTGATACGCTGTATAGGTTTGTAGCCTCGAACAATGGGCTATACCATACAGCCCAGGTGGGTAGAAGGCTATACCCTCTAAGTTTGTGTGAGTACACACAGTAATGTTCACACAATGATGAAATCACCTAATATTGCATCGCTCGGAATGTATCTTTGTCATTAAGTGATGCATGACTGTCTTTCTTCTGCCTAAAATGCTACTCTTCCACAGCAACTGTCTAATGACAAGTTCCTCTTGTCATTTAGGTCTCAACTCCAATGTTACATCCTCAGTGGGATCCTGCTACTCTAATCACTCAATCACTGATCATCCTCCCTCTTTTCTTCATTGTACTTTTCACTCTCCCATATTACTTTATGAATATATTTATGAATATACTTGCTTGTATTTTGTATTCTCCTACCAATATGAAAGCTTCATTGCTGTGCTTGGCACACAATAGATACACATTCATATGCACTTAGGAAGTAATATTGTGTATATTGTGGCCCCAGCACACTGACCATTACTCATAGCTTATCTAGTGAACTGAGATGAACTGTTACAAAAGCTCTACTTGACTGCTTAACACTTATTCATGGCTTACATGAGTCAGACACATTTTTCTAGGAATTTAACGTATATTAACTTTTCGACAATTCTATGATATTGATACTATTTTATAGATGAAGAAACTGGGGCATACAATTTTAAATAAGTTGCCCAAGGTCACATCCCTACTACGTGGTAGAGCTGGGCTTTGGACCATGCTGTAGGTGCCAGAGTCTGCACTCCTAAGCACCATGATCAGCCAGTGGCAGGAAGTATCTTTAGCAGCCAGACCACTTGGAAATGCTCTCTGGGAATATGCACTGAGGAGGCAGAGAGTTAATCATTTTTTGAAAAATTGATAGGTAGTAGAGATATGAACCAGTAGAAACTACAAAAGACATTGTGTACAGAATACACAACCATGAAAAAATCAAAAAATTATAACCAGAAGACCAAGTTGGTTGGCATCTTGCAGAAGCAGAGATGCAGAACATTATCACTTCTGCTTAAGAGGCCGTAACATTTGCTTCCTTGGATTTTAAATGACAATTTAAGATTGAAGGAGTCTCCATTCAAAGCTATGGGACTATTTTTGAGTCCTCATAATATGCCTGCTTTTCTTCTTCTTTCTCCTCTTCTTCTTGTTCATATTCCTGTGTTGATAATGAATCCCCAGTGCTTGAGGTGATCTGATTGAACTCTGTTCCTTGAAAACAAAATTGCCCAGTATAACTAGAAGTTATTACCTTCCCATTTTCTTCTATTCATAAACTTCTTTCCACTAGGTGGAAATTCATTAGGTGCCAATGGATTTCTGCAAAGATGTAACTTATTAATTATGGTTCTGGTTTACAATGGTTCACAGCAAGCCTTCTCCATTGAAGTGCTCCTGGGGCATGAGAGAGAATGTGTGTCTCTGGGAGTTCAGGGCCAGCACCTGAAGGGACTGCTACAAGGGAGAAATATTTTGAAGTCTTCTATCTTATCTTAAAAATTCATATGACTCTTGAATTCTTTCATAATATGACCATTCTAGTGTTACTATAAAAATGTTTATTTCACGGTTCTGAGGACTAATACATCGCCATGTACCTTATTTTAAAAGACACAACATTAAAGTGTAAGCCCTTTAAAAAATGCATGCAGTTTTAAAGTAGTCATCACAAGATGGAAAAAAAAAACAAAAATAGATTCTTCAATATCTGAAAGCATATAGTTATAACAGTAGAAATCCAAATAATGAAAATTGCTATTTGCTAGTATGAAATATGAAATTCTGTCTTGAACCCCTCTCAAACAAATTTACAGATCACATGAGATGCAGAGGCATCCACAAGATGACACTATTGGTTATTTTCAGATCTGGGTTGCCAATGACTTTCAGTTTGTCATTGACTCAAAATAAGAAATGCATTTTACATTTCAGGCTAGTATACACTTCCACATACCTAAAGCCAAAGTTTCATGAAATAATAGAGTATCTTATTATGTATAATATACTCTGTTCTATATCATCCTAATTTTATTTTCTAAAATATGTTGATCAGGACCCACTAAACTGATTCTGCAATCCATGAAAATGTCACAGCTCATAGTTTTGAAAGACACTGCATGAGACAATGCCTCTGTCATATTTCATGCAAGTTCATGACAAAGACATGAACTGAACAGTAGGAAAACCAAGCTTAAAAGGGATGCACTACATCCACCAGATGAAATCTAAAGACAACTAGGACAATATTGAAAGGACCATACTTGTTTTTCCTCATAATAGTCAAAATATCCAAAGTTCACTTGAAGACTTACTTCTCCCTTGAACATACTGCATTCATTGCACTTCCCCTAACTGACCCTCACACCTTGGGTCCCATCTCTTTAATAGCACCTTGGCACCATGAGTTACTTTTTTCAGGATTTGTTTTAGTTTGAAAACTGTAGAAAAGCAAAAACATAAAAGTTTGTAAAAAATCTGCTATTCTGTCACCTTTTTTTTTGAAACATAAAAAGTAAAAAGTGAAAATCCCCCTTGCCTTCATCCCTACCTCCAACCACAACCTTCAGAAATAATATAATGTTAATGATTTGATACATAAACATTGCCATGATCATATAGTGGTTAGTACTCTTCATTGTGATACATAAACATGAAGCTTTCATTATTCAAGCATATATTAGAGTATGTGTATTGCATAGAGAGCCAGAATTATATATATGTACATAATTTTAAATGGGATTTTATAGTATATATAGCTCCAACTTGATTTTTTTCACAACAAAACATATTACATACATTTTGAGTTGATTTCCTATACCTGTACTGGATGTTTTGATGTGACTTTGGTACTCTTCCATTGGATGAACATTTTACACATTATCTAGCTATTTGTCAACTGATTGGCATTTAAGTTTCCTACTGTTTTCAAAGCTACCACAATACTGTAATGACTCTCCTACCTACCTATGTATATGTGTGTGTGTGTGTGAATATATATATATTTATAAGCCCAAGATATTATTATAGTAGATTCCTAAAAATGAAAATTGGTATTTCAATTTTTAATTGAGGCTTCAAATTGCTCTCTGAAATATTTTGACCAGTTTGTAATTTCACCATATCATCTCAGAGTGCCCATTTCCCAGGTCCCTATTTCTCTGAGTTTTACAGTGAGTTTAAGCACCTTTTCATGTCATGTGTATTTCATGATCTTTTTTCTGAATTGCCTGTTCATATGTATTACCCATTTTTCTATTTGAATGTTTACCTTTTTAAAAGTTAATTTATAGGCCGGGCCCAGTGGCTAACGCCTGTAATCCTAGCACTCTGGGAGGCCGAGGCGGGCGGATCATTTGAGCTCAGGAGTTCGTGACCAGCCTGAGCAAGAGGGAGACCCCATCTCTACTAAAAATAGAAAGAAATTATATGGACAGCTAAATATATATATATAGAAAAAATTAGCCGGGCATGGTGGCGCATGCCTGTAGTCCCAGCTACTCGGGAGGCTGAGGCAGTAGGATCGCTTAAGCCCAGGAGTTTGAGGTTGCTATGAGCTAGGCTGACGCCACGGCACTCACTCTAGCCCGGGCAACAGAGCGAGACTCTGTCTTAAAAAAAAAAAAAAAAAAAGTTAATTTATAGAAAAAAAATATGTGATAAAGCCATATGTCTGTTCTATGTGCTCTGCTTTCCCCTTAGCATGCCATTGTCTTCAAACTTTATGTGTGGTGTTTAGCCCCATAAGGAATATTTTATATTCAAATTTGCCTACTAATAGATTTGCAGTTAAATGTGTTGCCATTTTGCTTATGGCCACTACGTTTTTTCATGTTAAAACAGGTTAAAGTTTTAAAAATTTAAAAATTGCCTCCAGTATTTTCACAGCACTGAATTTTTGAATGTAATATTCTTGATATTTGTTTTTGTGTAATCAGAATAATTTCAATAACATATGTTTTACCAGAAAATAATCCAATGTACTTCAAATTTATTTGCATATTTATACAAATAAAATCTCATTTGTTAAATCTCACTTGTATCTATAAATGTATCTCACACTTTCCATTTCTAATATATATATTTTCTTACTTTAAAATTTTCTGAGTTAGGCTTGCTAGTTTCTTGTTGTCTTTTTAAGCACCTGCTTCATTCCAAACATTGTACTTGGCCCTGAAGAAGCAGTGAGGAACAGTGTTGACTGCATCAAAGGCTGAATCATCTGCACATTGGTAGCAGGAGGTGTTGGGAGGTTAGCATGGAGATGTGGGAAGCACTCTCCTGCCAAGGGGCCTCAGAAGCAGAAGACCACCAAAAAGGGGACAGATAACATCAGAGGATTGTATATGAGCACACATAGAACTTCTTGGCAGAACCCCTAAACACTTGGGTGATGTTTGAGTGGGATTTGCAAAGGTTCCACAATCGTAGGTTAGAATAAAACCTAGAATTATGTGGGTTATTATAACTCATGTGTCCCTTAATTGTTTCCAAAGACTGGTGAGGACATTGCATATGTATTTGCTTATTACTGACAATAGACCGACAATTGGTAAAAGGAAATGACTTTACTTTTGTTAACGTTACTAATACCTCGTGTCTTCTACAATATAAGGGCAAGATTTCAACTTCACCCAAATAACATATGTGCCAGACTTCTGTGTTCCTGAGGATGTGTACATTGTATATTATTAATATTTATTCAGTAAAACAACTTTTTGCAGTAATGATCATCATTCTCACTAAAGAGGAGAAAACTGAGGCTGAAGGAGATTGAATCACTGACTAAAGTCATGCAACTAATGTAGGGTAGACTCTTTTCCAGGAAATAGTATGTGTTCAGCCAATGTCTACTGAACCAAGGATGTTGTAAGCCACAGCTTTATTATTCATTCAGTGTCAACAATTTAAATTGGGGTCTAGTGAGTGATAACCACTGAGTAATAAGAAAAAACTTGTAATTACTATCCATTTCAGTATAGCCTACAACAAAACCTTTTTAAAAAATTCACTTCTCACCATAGATAGGTTCTTAGAGGTATGAAAAATAATCTAAAATGTAATTATCTGGAGGGAAGCACTGCAGTGGGCACAAATAAATATGGAAGAAGTGAGTATTAGTTTCATTAAAATTGTTCATTAGATTTAATCATTCAAATGTATGCCTTGAGCACCTCCATATTACCAAATACTATGCTAGACAGTATGAGGAAAAGCATGGACTCTTTTGTAAAAAAAAAAAAAAAAAAAAAATTACAGTTTAGTCAGGTAGATTAGATTTGTACTCCAGATAGAAAGGATTCTCTATCATCTGAAATACATAATAGCACATGCAGAAGGAACAGTAGGACTGGATTTCTGCCCCTATAACTGATCAGACGTGAAGTTTTTTGCCCTCATATTCCCTCTTTGGAGCTCAGTTTTATCATCAATAAAATGAAAAGAGTGGTGTAAGGGATTGCTAAAACCTACAACATATTTAAGTACATGAATTTTAAAAATTAGTTAGGAGACACCGATTCTTGCTGGATCAGGATAAATGTTAAAGAGGAGAAATTGCATTTGGACTTGATCATGAAAAGTTTGAGAATCATTATAACACCCAAAGGGAAAAAAAGTCAGATTTAAGGAAAAATTTATTTATTACCAGAGTAATATTCTACTAAATAATCATTGGCTTAGCTACAAAACATTCCTTGATCCTCAGTATCTGTGGAGCATGTTTTGGGAAGTGGCAGCAATAGATTGGAAGATCTCAGCAAAAATGTTTTAGAGATTAGAATTTAAATTATCTGTGTGACCTACACCTTTTGAAGTCTTTAAAATTTATGTCTCTACTGTTATTTAAAAATTGTTTGCCTATCAGGAAGCATTATTTTTAATTTAATAGCAAATTCAGTTATGCAATTTGCCCATATTTCAACACGTTTCCTTACTTCCTATAAAATTGATACATTTTGTTCAGGAGTTCCTATTTATGTTGAAATCATGTCATTACCAATCTTTATCTTACATTTTTGAAAATATCTCTTGATTGCTTACCTAACACTGAAATATTCTCATGAAAATAAAAAAAAAATCAATCAATCATCTTGGTATCAAGCAAACAGTTGTTTGACTGAACTGTTGAGTATTCATCCAGATGTTAATAGTAATCAACCAAGGCTCTGTGTGTGTGTGTGTGTGTGTGTGCGCGCGTGTATGTGTTTGCACATGCTATCCTGTGTCCTTATGTAGTTAGGTGCTTTCTTTGGATATACAGATCTTGAAATTCCCCTAGTTTTATCTGTAAATTAAATTAAAATCACTACTAATAGTGCCACCTTGTGTCTAAAATTTAAAATCAAGAGAGTATATTTATATATTACAGGATTTTCAAGCTAAAAATAAGTATAAACAGTTAATCTACTCCAAACTTCCCTTTCCAAATGAAGCAGTTGGAGATCTATGGAGGTAAGTGACTTGTTGAAAGCCACTTAGTCAGTGAGTGGTGCAGCTGAGACTAAAACCCAAGATTCATGACTCTTGGTTTGGTCCTTTTTTTAATATATCACCATCTTTAGAGATTTTGCTTTTGATGACAAAAACAAAGTAATCAATTTTAGTTTTATGGAAGGCAGGTGTAGATTTAATATTAACTTAACTTTAATTTATTGTCACAATCGGATTCAGTTTTGATATTTAAGTACCACAAAATCCTGATAGTTAATGAATGTATATAGCAATAATGTAGGTTCTTATTATTAATGGGTATTAGGGACAATTAACTTGAAGAATATTATCTTTTTAATTGTTTTTTTAAACATATTAATTTAAGAGATGCCACCCAAGATAATCTTCTTCCACATTATCTAATTTTATATTGTCTTTAAGGCATGAATCCACATTGGTCTTCATAAGCAATTTTTAAAAGAGAGTTGAGAGTAAATGGCACAATAATATTGCAGCAATGAACAATACAAAATAGTTTCAATAGATTTTCATCTAAATATTAGAAAACTGCTTTGTCATGTACTTTTGTAGAAATCTATAAATTCAGGACTCCTTTATCAGGCTTTATATCAGAATTTTCAACTAACAAAGCCGTATTGAGCATAGCACCAAGATGACCATAATAAAATGTCAAAAAGAGATAGAGTACATAAGTATTCTTTAGTAAACTTTCAAAATTAAGGATGACTTACTAACATTCATTTGAATATTCACATAACTTCTACGTTTCTGGTGGTGGGGAAATGAAAAGCATTTGAAATGATGGGAAACAGAAGGGAAACAAAAATATCAGTATTTCTTGGCCACTTGTGATATACTAGGGACATCACAAACACTCTGGTCATTTAGTTTAATTGAGAAAGGGCTTTAGAGATTTTTTTCCCCACAACTCCCACTGAATTTCACAACACTTCCAGTTCCTCAATTGGAAGTGTTGATTCCAACTTGTCTTTCTGTTTGGCCTACCCTTTCAGAGGTATGAAGCAAAATCACTGAAAAACATTTCATATATATGAATACATCTATATTATAATTACACACAGAGATATGATATATATATATATGTGTGTGTATACATATATATATACACATATATATATATATATATATATATGGCTGAAAATTGGCCTCCATATAATAGAACAAAACCTTCCTTCATTATATACATTTCTAGATTTGGGAATTAATGAATTTATCTCATTTGAAGTTTGCTAGTTTGTTTACTTAAAGTCTAGAATGATCCTACAGGATGGACTATGCTTTCTTATCATTATTTATAAACAGGAGCAAGTTAAACTAATGGGACTCTTTTCTAAGATTAAAATATAAAGATTTCAAATGCATCCAGTCCTCTGATAGAAATTATTCCACAGAAATGTTACCAAAAGCTTGGCACTTGGCAGTAAAGCAAAATAGGAGCCATTTTCCTTTGGTGCTTCCATTATAGAAATGCAGTCATAGACTCTGAATCAGAAATTTGGCCATAGAGTGAGCAAAATAATAATAATAATAATAATCCTGAGTAGTACCATTTTACTTCAATGTTTCTATGTAAACTCAGTTGCATCAGGCTGGTCGTTCTGAAAATAATGATAATATTAAGACAAGGATGCCTCATATGGTATTTTAAAAAGAGTATGGAAAGAAAAAACAAAGCATGGCAAACATGGAAAAGAAAAAGAAGAAGAAAGGAAGGGGAGGATCCTCAAAGCCATGGCTAGGTTTATAGAATGCGAATCAAAGAAACTGTTGAACACAAAGAGAAATAAGAAACAAAAATACAACCACATTAAAAATAAGATGACTTTATGCATCATTCAAAATTGGCACATTAAATAAAAATACCAACAGGTGGTTTTATTTCTGTCAGCTGTCTAATTTAGGAAGGAGATCATAATACTGACCTTCAAGAAGAAAAAAACATAGACCTAAATGCCAATGAAGTACATAGTTTAAATTACTGGCTTCTCTCCTAGTACTGGTCTCTATTTATCAGATAAGAATTTTATGAGCTTTGAAATTTGGCTTTCTGAAGGTTGCAAAATTTCCCATAGAGACTGCTATGACTTCATTACAGAACACTATATTTTTGAAGAAATCACAGTTCGCAGTGTTTCCGATGAAATATAAATATGATCTGCAAATGTGACATCTTCTAGAGTAAAGAATAAAATAAAGACTGTGTCAAGAACCAAAGAGATTAGTTTAATTCTATCTAGGCACTTTTAACTAACTCCTGGCATTTATGAAATATTAAGAGAAGGATTTATCTACTGACCTGAAAGAGAAATGAGAAAGCTATGTACTGAGTGGAACTAAAATATTTGTCCCAGCTTAAAGACCTGATAAATTAACATGCTTAAGAATCAGGCTTCAAATCATTTTTTAAAAATTTGAAAAGATCAGTGCCCAGAAATATAAAGTGGATAAAGAGAAAAGAACTGACTGGGCTTCTTGACATAACATCTACAATGGGGCTGGGTATGAAAGAACGACATCACAAGTATTTCTCCAAATCCAGTTTGCTGTTATCAGTTCAAGGAAAATCATGCATATGCACACACCTACACACACACACACAAACACACATATACACACTCCAATAATTGGTTTTATGAATCACAGCATAGTTAGGAATTTCAAAACAGTCAAGCTGAGAGTCAAATCAAAGACTCAATACCATTCACAATAGCTACAAAGAAACTAAAATATCCAGGAATGTACTTAACCAAGAAGGTGAAAGATGTCTACAAGAAGAACTATGAAACACTGATGAAAGAAATTATAGATGACATAAACGAATGGAAAAACATCACATGCTCATGGATGGTTACAATCAACATTGTTAAAACATCCATACTGCCCAAAATGATTTACAGATTCAACACAATCCCCATCAAAATACCAATGTCATATTTTATAGATCTAGAAAACATAACTTTACCCTTCATTTGAAACCAAAAAAGAGCCTGAATAGCCAAAGTGATCTTAAGCAAAAGAACAAATCTAGAGGCATCACATTACTAGACTTTAAAGTACACCCCAAGGCTATAGTAACCAAAATAGTATGGTACTAGCATAAAAGTAGAGATACAGACTAATGGAACAGAATAGAGAACTGAGATATAAAACCATCTACATACAACTAACTAATCTTCTACAAAGCAGACAACAACATACACTGGGGAAGGGAAGCCTGTTCAATAAATGGTGATGGGAAACACAGAAGAATGAAACAAGACATATCTCTCACCACATACAAAAATTATTCAAGATGGATAAAGACTTAAATGTAAGGCATGAAAGCATAAAAAATCTAGAATAAAATGTAGGAAAAACTATTAGACATCAGCTTAGGCAAAGAATTTATGACTAAGACCCCAAAGGCAAATATAACAACAACAAAAATAATAAATGGAACTTAATTAAATGAGAAAGATGCACAGCAAAGGAAATAATGAGCAGAATAAATAGGCAACTTACAGCATGGGAGAAAATATTGGCAAACTATACATCTGATAAAGGGCTAATATTCATAATCTGCAAATAATTCAAACAAATCAGCAAGGAAAAAACAATGCCATTGAAAAGTGGGCTAATTACATGAATACAAGTTTTTTAAAAGAAGATAGACAAATGACCAACAAACAAATGAAGAAATGCTCAATATCACTAATCATCAGGGAAATGTAAATTAAAACCACAATGATATAATACCTTACCCGTGGCAGACTGGCCATTATTAAAAAGTCAAAATACAATAGATGTTCGATTAGATGCAGAGATAAAGGAACGTGCTTATACACTGTTGGTGGGACTACAAATCATTATTGTAAAAGGTATCCATGTAATAAAAGTATTTGTACCCCTTTAGTGTTTTGAAATTAAAAAAAGAAAATAATATATATTGTGAAGTAATAGCAAGAAGATTAGAAAACTAGCTACAGCATCATCCCTTTAAAAATAAAGAGGAATATATCTGAAAAAACCAAAGGGTTAACAATGGGTTTTTAGGTGATAATTTTTATGAAGTTATGGAAAGTTATTCTTTTAGTCTTTTAGCTTATCTTAATTTTGTTTCTTTCTACAATAAATACTAATTCCTTTCATAGTAAAATTGTTATTTTAAATCAAATAAGCCAAGAAAATAAAATAATAAATATAAAATTTTAGTATAAAATTCTTTAAGAATAATAAAAAAAATTTCTTGGGAGTCAGAAGTCAGAGTTGTGAACTCTAGGATTTCTCACAGCATTGATCACTTAGCAAGCAGACAAAATATTGACTTATATCCATGTAATGAATCCCCCAGAAAGTGCATCTACTTGGGGCCAGTTAAGAACCAGGAAATTTTCACTAACAAGGAAAGGAATAGGAAACAAATGAGGGGAAAAAAGGGAAGGAAGAAAAGAAAGATTTGAAGGGGGAGAAAGAAAGAGAGATAAAGAAAGTAAGGGATAAAAAATCTGTATAGATATTATAGATAATACAATTTATTTATTAAAAATCATATCCTATACTTCACCATTCCCACATATAATATTGTTTCTCATAGAAACCATTTTTAAAGTAGGCATATAAATACTTTATATAAAAATCAAATTTTTAAAAAGTTAGAGCAAAACTAGCATAGTGCCTGGCATATAGTTGATATACATTGCACATGTTGGATATTCTAAGGAGTTTAGTGATTTGGTTTACTCTATGGGACACTGGGAAATAGAAGGTGAAAATAGAGCTGGGGCAATATAAAAGTAAGAGCAGATAGTTGAGGAATGACAGAATAATTATGCAAAACTGATAAAAATACTAAACATGCAACATAGGTGAGCATTTATTATCAAACATCCATATACCCCTTTGAAAGGCATTGCTTTATTATAGCTTGCTATAATATATTGGAAATTCCAAATGATGATGAAGGTAATTATGAAAATGTTACATTACATATAATATCCTTTGCTTCAGAAATCATGCATTTAAATAATTTAAATTAAAATATACAATCATTAATTTAAATGTCACCCACGGTGGAAGGACATTAAAATTTTCACATATGGTAAAGGACATTGTACATTATTTGGGAGAAGTAATTTGTCCTTATTTATTGTAAGCCATATAGTTTTTTGAAGGATTTAATACAGGTATCTCAAGAAATTATAATATGAAAAATATATGAATATATGTATATGAATAAATATATGCTTACCACAGGCTAATTTATCATGTTTAACATTATGTTAATGTTTCCTAAATGCTCAAAAATATGGCAATAGTTATTAATTTATCTACTTTATGAAATATAATGAATACATTAAATATTGATCATAAATTCTGGGCTGCTTCATAAAAATAGCTATGATATAAAGTTAAGAAATTTAGAATGTACAAACTATGTACACTCTGATTACAACTATATGAAATATGCATCAAATACAGATTGTAGGATAAGAATCTAGAAGATTTCCCCAGAAACAGAGTCAAGTCACCACCCTCTTTCCAGATGGCAAAATAAGATTCCAATGCAGCTAAAAGTCTTTCTCCATGAAAGGCACTCTAGAAAGTTTGGAAGAAGAAATTGTTACACCAGGTGGACAGACATCAATGCAGGCACACAAGAAACATTAAAAAAAAAAAAAAAAAAAAGAAGAAGAAAATGTGACACTATCAAAGGTACACAATACCTCTCTAGTAACAGACCACAATGAAAAAGATACCTGCATATTTCCCAAAAGGGAATTCAAAATAATGGTCTTAAGGAAACTCAAGAAGATAAAGAAAAATATAGATAGACAATTCAATAAAATCATAAAAATAATTTTAATGAAAAAGAAATTTAATAAAAATATATTGTATTAAAAACAGAAATTATCAGTCTTTTATTTTATAGATGCCTGATTTTGAGAAATAGAAAATGTTCCTTATTAGGAGTTAGATTCTTTTTTTCTTCCAGTATTTTCTAAGTTTTTGTATTTAAATTTTTCTTTCATTTGAAGTTTTTACTGGTTTTCTGTTGGGGTAGATCTAAGTTTAAATGTTTTTGAAAGGTTACCCAGCTGTCCAACACCATCTATTTAAAAGTTTCTTTTTCCATTTGACTTGAGATGCTACCCTCACCATATATATTTGCATCTCTTTCTGTAGCTTATATTTTTTTCCATTGATCTTTTTTTGTGCCAATAAGATATTCTTTTGATTTAATATAATACTTTTTAATGACTAATAGGGTTAATCATTTATTGCTTTTTTTCCCTTTTTATGATGTTTCTAAATATTCAGTATTAAGTTTCATATCAATTGTAGAATTAGTCTAGTTTTGGTGGCCAAAGATAGATAAATTTATAGAGATAGATAAATTGATTGATAAGTGATTTTGGGAGAGTTTCACAATGAATTTACAAATAAGCTTTGGGAGAGTTTCTATACTTATGTTGAATCATTATATTTAAAAATTTGATACATATTTTCATTTGTTTTATTTATTTTTTATATCTTTCTTCCTCCAGGTAAATAGCATTATCACAACTAATTTTGCAACAATGTGAAATCTAAGTAAAGACATATCTATATGATGGAATTTTAGTTATTATACTATGGTATCTGGGGGAAATTATGTTTGGCATTAGATCGTCTTACTAAGTCCAAATCAGATCATCATCATGAACATTATTATCATCATAAAAACAAAGCATTATGTATCAAAGAGTGAATCAATATTCTAACATATTATTTTATTAAACTTATGAACATTGGCTGGAAGTAGATATTATTATATTGTTTTTACAGGTGAAGAAACTTGCCCAAGGTCCTAGGATTGATTAGGGGCAGGGCAGAAGCAGGAGTTGAATCCAGATCTCCTTGGCTTCAAACTCAAGTTCTTTATGCCAAGCTGCTTTACATAATGGTGGCCATATACTTTGCTCACATCTAAGGCCATTTTTGCATTCAAGGGTATTTTCTTGGAATTTCCAGTTTTCATTAAACTAGGATAGTTTTAATGCAAACTAAGTTAGCAGGTCAAAGAAAAATAGTGCCTTCTCCTGCTAGTTAAGCATACAACATCATTATTTATTTTTAACCAAATGGCCCTTGTAGTTTTTAGTATTTCTCCTTTGTGAAAATACATTTGCATATCCTGTAGCTGAAAAAAAGGCAATTAGTAATTCATGAGTAATTTAGGAAATACTGGCTATAAAGTTGTAGATGTTTACATAGTTCCCATAAATTATATTCAAAGGCTATAATTTGTTCAATTGGAATTCTGCTAAAAGCTTACATTTACATAGACTATCCAAATGCCAAATGTTAGCATGCATTTTTAAAACCAACATATTGCGGATATTTCCTCATTTAATTTAAACTAGATTCACATTCTATACCAGAAGCAATAAGATTTGTTTGCTTCTATCAAGGGGAAAAATATATAAAACTATTCATGGCCAGTTAAAGGGAAGCACATGGATATAACTGCAAACCTACCAAACATGACAGTAGCAAGAAATGTTTAGCAAAAATAAAGTGTCTGAATAACATATACAATACAAATATTGATTACAGAAATGCAATGTATTCATTTACAGAATTAGCTATTAGAAAAAAATCATAAACAGAAATTAAAAAACTGAAGAGAAAGTATGAATGATATTAATAGTCAGGAAATGATGACCCAAGGTTGAGAATTAGATCTTATTATAAAAATTGTAAGTATTTAAGACTGAAATTTATAAAATTGATGTCTAAAACCCCATCCATAATAACCATTTCAAATGGCTAAACAGCAATCAATATTATTCATTCATTTGCTAAACAAAAAATATTTAATAAATGCCTGCCATGCTTGAGAATACTGTTAAGTAATAAATGAAGCAATTATTTTCCCTCAGTAAGTGTGATAACGTTTATCCTTCCTATCCTTCCTTCCTTCCTTTCTTTCTTCCTCCCTTCCTTCCTTCCTTCCTTCCTTCCTGTCTTTTATAGTTCATTCAATAATTACTTTATTCATTTAACAATTATTTGCAGATTACCTACCAGCTATGTACTAGACTATATTCTTGGTTTTGAGGATAGAGCAGTTACTAAAATACACAAAGTCTCTGCTGTCATTGAGTTTACAGTCTACTGGGATACATAAGTAATTAAATAAGTAAATGTTATTTGAACCAGATGAAACTCATTTTTCTGGGTAAAAATTTATTGGACATCAGCAATTATATATGGCTTAACCTAACATGTCCCATGGTGATCAGGACTATGGAGAAGAAAAGGCAAAGAAGAATTGGTTTGGGAGAAAAGAATATTTATTTACAGAGGGATTCAAGGAAGGAAGTGGATAGGAAATACTTGGAAATTATTGACAAGAAGACTATTATAATAGAATTTTATGATTTTTAAGAGATCCTTCTCTTCTTTGTTAAGAGAAGATTTTGAGATGGCCTAGAGGTGGGAACAGCTGGAGGTTGAGAAATGGCAGAAAAAAGGCATTCCACTAATGAAGTAATGGCTTGGGTCAGGGTAGTAGCCAAAAAAGTAGTGACAAGTGGTCAATTTTTAAATATATTTTCATAGTAGCACTAATAGGGATAAGCTGGCATATGGAGTCTCATTTAGCAAAGAAAGAGAAAATGGAAAAATGAGTGCAAGCTTTTGGCCTAAACAGTTAGAGTGATAGTATTGCTATTTTCTGAATGGAAAATACCGTGGGAAGTTGAGGTTTATGTTTGGTGATCAAGAGATGAGCTTTGGACAGTTTTAGTCATAGATCCCTAATAGATATACAAATAGATATGTTATGTAGGCCATTAGACATAAGACTCTGGAAGTAGGGAGAAGTGGAGCTGTAGATATAATTGTCACTATATAATGTTACCACTGTTCCCATATAATGATATTTGAAACTATTAACAAATGCTAGAGGAGACCTGATGAATGATATATGTGGAAAAAAATGACATGACTAAGGACTAAACCATAGGCTTTTCCAAACTTTACATGCGGTATCAATGAGGAAAAACCAGCAAAGAACACTATAAAGGAGCTGCAAGTGAGATAGGAAGTGAGACAATATAGTATAGTGCCTCCAAAGCCAAGTGCAGAAAGAATTTAATGAGGGGTTGGTCAATTATGTGAAACTCTACTAAACGAGAACTAAGATGAAGACCAAAATTGGGCACTGCATTTAGCAACACAGAGATCACTGATGACCTTCATAACAAGTATGTCAGTAGAGTCATGGGTGTGAAAACTTCATGGGAATGGGCTCAGAAGGAACTTGGAGGAGATGAATGGCAACCAGGAGTCATCAGCTTTTTGGGGGAGTTATAGGGTGGAGCAGAGAAGTGATGTCATAGCAGAGGGAATGTGGATTTGAGGAGAGTTTGTTTCTTTTATTTTTTAAATTTCAAGATGGAAAATAAATAAAATATTTGTATATGATAGAAATGATTAAATGAAGAGAGAAACATTAATGACACAGAAGAGTGTGGGATACTTGCTGACGGGAAGTCTGAGAATAGCTGAGAGGAAATTAGATTCAGTGCACAGGCTAAGGAGTCCACCTGAGAGGGCATGGTCTGTTTACCCTTTTAACTGGATGGAAAGCAGAATAAACTGGACTCAGTTTTCTAAAAATAATAGTAGTAATTAAATAAGTAGTTATATTAGTTTTCTATTGCTGCTGTAGTTGCCCAAAGGACCAAATTTATTACCTTAAAGTTTTAGAGAGCAGACATCCAAAATCAGTGTTACTGGGCTAAAGTCAAAGTGGTGTGTTTCTAGAACAAGCAGAGCGGTTTCCTTTTGGAGGCTCTCAGGGCATGATCCATTTCCTTGTGTTTCACAGCTTCTAGAGGTCACAGGCATTTCTTGGCCCATGGTCCTTTCCTCATATCACTCCCAACTCTTGCTTGCATCGTTACCTCTCCCAATACTAACTCTATTCCTCTTGTGTTGCTATCATAAGAACACTGTGACAACATTGGGCCCACACTGTAGTGATAGATACTAAGATCATCGCCTTGGTCAATATCCTTAACTTAAGCACATACACAAAGTCCCCTTCACCACATGAGGTAATTTATTCACAGGGTCTGGGGATTAGGGCGTGGGCTTGTTTAGGGGACCATTACTCAGCCTACCACAGTAGCTTATACTTACTGAAAATGCCAGCATCTGTCCAAGAATATTAAATGCATCAACCCATTCAATCTCTAGCTTAATTATTTTAGCTAGATATTATTATTATTATACCATTTACAAACGAAGAACGTGTGGCAGAGGAAGATTAAATAACTTGTCCAAGTTCACATATTCATAATTAGTAAGAGGAATAGCAGTGCTTGAGCCCAGTATGACTGCAGAGCTTACTTTCTTAGATCAGTGAAAAGGAAAACAAAAACAAAAACAAACATACTACTGGGAATGCACTATTGTTCTCCTTTGATATCTTTCTGTAACTAATTATTAAATATTATTGGGTCTTAGTCCCCTGTCAGGAAAATATGGAGAAAAGTCTAATTTCCAGCATTAAAATAATTAAAGAAAAATGAAGTGACTGTCAAAGTGGATGGCAATAGTCCCTTTTATGTGTGTGTGTAATATATGTGTGTACATATACACATACATTATGTGTGTATATAGAATTTACCATTGGTGTACTCAGACATGACAGCTATTCTTCAAAGAATCATTTGCAAAACTGCTGCCTTCTAAAACTGATCTATTTATAACCATTTACAGTTAGTAAGAATTTTCCAGCTTGTCTCTGATCAAAATTATGCTTTCTCTTATTTCTGAAGGTATCATGTGCTCTGAAGAAAATGAAGTATTAATCTCTAATATTATGGCTACCTGTGCTATATGAGTAGATGGAGCAAGTCATGACTTCCATGACCGGGCCTAGTGGGAACAAATACAATATTGAGTAGCAGGAACTTTTCCTTATAATAAAATATTAAACCCATAGCTTTCATTCAAAAATGATTTTGAGAATGGATTTGAATTGAACGCAACTGAAATGAACTGAATTTAGGTTATTGAAATATGACATTAAGGGTTCCTTCCTTAATTTATGCAACAAACCTCTAAGGAAAGGATACAAAGGTGGATCAAATATAGTCCTTGTTTTCAAGGGACGAGTGAGGAGAGTGAAGGAGTGAATTAGCAATTGTAGTACAGTGTGATTAATGCAATGATGATAAAAATGAGGCACATGGAACCACGGAAACAAAGAATAGGGGAGTTACATCATTGGCAAGATAGAGAAGGATGAGAAAAGCCCTGCTGTACACAGATGCTTAACTGAAGGTTTAAGAGATGATTTGATATCAAGATGAAATGCGAAGAGTGGTTGGAAAACACTCTAGTAACAAGAAGAAGCAGGTGAGAATAGCCTTATTAACATCAGGCCAAAGGATCTGAAGGCTGCTGCCTGCCACACAAACTCGAGCCCTGCCCCCTGTGAGTTAATACAATTATAATTGCTGTGGCACAGTACTAAGATGTCTCCCATATTAAAACACATTGAATTAATACCAACTGTTACCTTATTGTAAATATATGTGTAAACTGTGAATTAGCATTCAAATTCCATTAATTTATCATCATATTACAAACCAGAACACATACTGTGAACCATAAAACCTGTTTGAAAAAACTTACCTTTTAATTTCAAAATAATTCTTATGTATTTATTATTAGGAATACCTAAACGTTTATCACTGATTTTCTTTCATAAAATAATTTCTTATTTCAGTGGCTCCAGATAGGATCTATTCACTTTGACACACATTTTAACTGTTAAATGTTATTTTTCTATTAAAATTCATAAAGCCAAGGAAAACTTCAATTCAATACAAGCTAAATGTCTTACCTCCCACCTGTCATCTGCACAAAGCATATAATTTCCCTAAAATTATGCAAAAATTAGCTAATTAAGATTTAATTTGCTAATCCTTGCTCAGTTAAACTAGTGACATATGCAAATTGCCTGCTGAGCCCTTAAAATTTTTGAAGCAAATGATAAACAAAATTCCTTTTGAATTTAAAAAATGTAAAGAATATGGTGATTGACACAACACAGTGGTAGATAGTTGGATAAATACTGTATGGTTTTATTGAAGCAAAAATTGGCATATGCACAAAAAGCTGATGAAGTACATGCATAAACATGTGAATTATAATGTCTCAAAGACCATAAACACATTAGGGCAACAAGAAATTAACAGTGGACCTCTAAAAAGAGAATATATTCCAACTCATTTATAAAATTATAAGAATTTCTATAGGTTTTCTAAAACATTGATTCACTGTTTTTTGCCTGAAAAAAAAAATCCTATTCAGTGAGAAACAGAAGACTAACTACTACTTTTCAGGGAATTACTTGGAACTACCAAGTAGCACTTAATTTTCTTAAGAAAGGGTCAGCAAATATTAACACAGTTCTTTAAGTCATATGGCTTGTGTATGTTTTCTGGACCCAAATTAATCTAGTTGTTTTTTGGAATTATTCTTTGTTAAGGCAGCTGTGTTGCTGTTGTGTAAAAGTAGATTGAGAAGAAAGATACATTTTGAATGCATGTGTGTGCATTCTTGTCTGTGTAGGGGGGATAAAGATATCCCAAATATGAGTTCATATGAATATAATGCTAGTTGATTTTTCAAATGCTATAGTTAAACACACAGAGGGACTAAAGTGAGCCGTATTAAGCACATCCTAAAAAATCTTTAGAGAGATTTATGTATTGAAAAACACTATACCTACTTACATTGTAACATGAAACAATATTGATTTAAATAGTTGAATATTATATTTTAAGGATCCCAAAAATGATATGAAAAGTTCTCATTTGTTTAGTATATAAAATAGAGCAAACACTCTGCTAGATTTTTATATGTTGTTTGGGTACAATTTTGGATTTCTGATCTCCAGAACTATGAATCTATATTGTTTTAAGCAACTTAGTTTGTGGCAATTTATTACAGCAACAATAGGAAAGAAATATGGCTACTTACTGTCATCATTACTGCTACTATTTACAGAGAACAAAGTCATTTTATAGCTGAACCGGGTAAGCTCTATGTTTATCTCTGGAATTGGCTGGTGTCTGGTTTTGACCTCTGGCCATGAAAGGGTAGTGACATTGGTCATGTTCTTCTTAAAACACTTATAACTTTGACTAAAATGGTGCAAAAGAATACACGTGACCAAAACATTTATACCCCTGTAATATTCTGAAATAAAATTTAAAAAATTAAAAAAAAAAAGAAATTCCACTAGGGAATGCTAGGGTCAGTTTATTTCTGATGGAGTAATATGGCACAATGGATTAATCAGCCTGGCTTGGCTATGTGACAAGAGAGGTAGAAAAACCACTGGAAATTTCTACTTTGAGTTCTTTTGAAGCCAAGATTCACAGCACAGTTCTTGGATGTTCAGTCTGTACACAGAGGGTTTCCATGTATGAATAAGGATCCTAAGGATCTTAAGCCTGGATGTTTCTCTACCAATGATACCTTCCTGCACTATCTTTCTATTACTATAAATATTCTTTGTCTTTAAATAAAAGCTTTATGCATATATGCTTGGTGGAGTCTTGCAAGTTTTTTCAAATATCCAAATTTGATAAATTATTATACTGCTATAATATCCTCTGCATGTTCCAACTTTCTAAATTAAGTTCTAGAGATCGCACCAACTATACCACAATGTCTTGTCCCAAGGATTCTTAGATATTTTAAAGAATTTTGTTATGCAACATCCTGTTACACTAGGATATCAGTTTTCACAATTTTCTTTCTTAAATGCTTACATTCCCTACATGATTTCTCTGAATGCCTTGTACACTGAGCATTGTGTTGAGCAACCTGCAAGAGAATTGATTGAATTAATCCTGTAAATACGTACATGCACATACAAATATACCTAATCTCACAAAATACAGCTTTTAACATCATTTGCATCATTGGTTTATATTGCATAAGTATACTTCATTTTAAATGCTCATCAGAATTCTTCAGAGGACCCTCAAAACAATTGCCAATGTGGCAGATTAGCAAACATGCAAAGAGCCCACTTGCTATAAAGTGCATTTCATGTTATAGCAGCAGAGGGTAATCAACCAGAAATTAATCCTTTTCATGTTGTGACTCACATAACTGTAAAGTGAAATGTGATCTTGACATTGGGAATTAGAGTTGCCTGCAATCAGGCAGGAGTAATGCTATTCAAGTGACACCATTTTGTGAGGTTCCAATTAGTTCACACTATAGGGGGCTTTATGATTGACAGAAGCATGAGTCAAACCAATATCAGGGGGTTATCAAAACAGAATTGTTTCAAGGAATCAATCAAATACTCCCTCTTTGCTCATCATTGAGTTTAGATATCACTCTCCAGAGTTGATTAATATGGAGTCTTGTGAAGGTTTGGCTCTCAGATGTTAAGTCTGGTGATCTTTCATTTTTTTATGCTTCCTCCTATAACACAGGCTCCTTTCATTATACTATAATGATCAAGGCATTAAGAATCCCTGCAGGAATAATGATCAGAGGAAGGGAATTGAGTGTACAAGAAGAAGTTGCTAGTTATTAGCCCTCCTTGACCATTCATTCTTGAAAAATATGCTCAAAGTCTTATTGCTTTTGAATTAAACAGATGGCAGAAATACCAAATCAAATCAAACAAAAACAAAACACCTCACATTCATTTAAAAATTCTCATGCATTAAATTATCAGCAAGTTTGATTATACTAGCTACAAACAAGGCTATAGCAGTTACATCAATTCATTTATTAATTCCCATGGCAAAAATTTAACTGAGTGTTTGCTATATGGCAAGCATTGAGTTGGATGATACTAATACAAAGTAAATGATAAATCTAGCATTTATACAACTTTATGTATGTTGAGTCTTAAGACTATGATATAGATAGCATTCTCCCTAGAAGTAGAATTGTCTTTCCATTGAATTTACATCTTTCATTAAAAACAAATTTTAAAAATAACTTATTTATTTACATGGTTGTACATGAAAACATCATTTATAGTAGAGACAAATGTAAACATAACAGTTGAAAGGCTAACTAAATTATGATGTAACCTGTTATAGAATAGTATGCAGTCATCAAAATCCTGTTGTTCAAGAGTATTAATGATACAATTCTCAATATTGAGTGTTCAATTTAGAAACAGCATATCTGATTATGAATCCAATTTTAATGGAAAATATATGCCTAAAAAATGATTTGGAAAAAATAAACAATAGTAATTTAGTATA
Source organism: Varecia variegata (assembly GCA_028533085.1). NCBI lineage: Eukaryota > Metazoa > Chordata > Mammalia > Primates > Lemuridae > Varecia > Varecia variegata. Next base: position 131,915,713 of record CM052438.1, on the reverse strand, counting down.
TGCCTAGGGAAAGGATTTGGAAAAAATGAACAACAGTAATTTAGGGTACTAGGATTTTGAAAGGCAATTTGTTAATAAGCATAAAAATCTTCAAAGATGTCCATATCATTGGACCCATAAATTTTATGTCATCAGGATATTAATTACCATTTTGAAAATCAAGAAAAATCTGACTGTAAGTGGGTAGTGGATAAAAATGTATGTAGACATTCAAAATAGTAAGTGAATAATTTTAATCACATAAGAAAGACAAATTAGCATAATGGTAAGTGAAACCATCAAAATGTTTTCATCCATGTAAATATATACATGCATGTCAGTAGTATGTCCTGAACCTGTGACCAAAGATTTAAACATACCCTTGATATCTGTAGAATCAAAATTAACACTATTTTCATGTCTAGAAGAACAATGAGGTCCTCTCTTAGACAAGAAGATGGAAGATAATGCTGTCAATTTCAAAATGTTTTACACACAGGAAGAAGATAGTTTAATATTTTAGCCAAGGACATACAAAAATTAAACAAGATATTTGGCAGACTGAGTACATTGAAAACTTTTTGTTTAGATTCTGGTCTTGAGCTATATAACTTTTGAGTATTGTAAGACAATCATATACATATGTAAAGACATAAAGCCATTTGGTCAGTAGACTTGCTGGCCTTTTCAATAAATATCTTATTGAAAAAATTATTATTTGTTCACAAGAGGTAGTCCCTGTGCTGGATTCAGAAAATTTAATTGCAAGTTGCCAATTCTGCAATCAATTTAGCACTTGGCCAAAATGTTCTTCTGGACATATGACCAAGTTCCGATTCCCCATGAGCAAAATGGGAATAACAATACATCACAGAATTATTATAAAAACTTAAAATAAAATAAAAATGAACATAGTATTTAAACCCTAAAATGCTATAGAAATTAAACGATTATTTTTCATTATAGAAAAATCATAGTGGTAAAAAATACACTTAGTATTTTCATGAAACTTAGAATTTAGAGAGGCAAAATTTTCTTATATATTAAGAAAATCAAGAAAATAAAAATGAGAATGAATACATAGTATAGATAGAATAAGAAAAGAATGTTAAATTGATTTTCAGGAAAAGAAATATGATTCCATTGCTTAAAATACCATTGGCCGAGTATTGTGGTAACTTGAAATAGAACACTGAAATGTACTTGAAATATAACACTGACTACAGCACATAACCAATTTTGAGAAATGTCACAGTGAAAATGAATATATTAATACACTGATTACCAATGGGGTTTGTAGGTAGTTCAGTGGGGTTATAGAGAGCTTCACAATTATATTTGTCCAGGATTTTGAAGCATGAACAGAGTTTATCAGGCAGGAAAGAGAAGAGGAGAAAGTTTATTTCAGGCAAAGGGAACTACGTCTGTAAAGGCAGAGAAGTAAGACATTGCTCGGCATATTTGAGGATTTTTGTGATTCATTTCCCCAGTGCTTCATGTTAAGCAAAGTTCAAAGATGAAGGATTCTGAAACATTGGAGAGTGGATAAATTCCAGAAAAAAATAGAGAAGAAGCCTTGGATTGGTGCTCTAACACCTTGATATCTCCATTTTATAGTAATGCTTTTTTTCTGTTATGTATCAATGTGTTTCTCAATGCAATAAAATATTAAGAATCAATATGTTTAAGGTGGAGATGCTATGAAGGTTAGGTTGGTTTTCTAGCAAATAATTTTCACTTTAAGTGATGCCACATGAATGACAAATAATGCTTTCAATAGAATAGCTATTACAAGTTAATGAGTCAACTGTGAGGGATCTCAAAATGACAGCAAACTTTTCCTTTTCAGAAGTTGATGACCACATAGTCTCAGATAACAAGTTCTCAAGTTGTATTGCTTCCTTTGCCATTTTTGGTAGTTTGCTTATTTTTCCATTGGTATTTTCCTTAACAGCTTATAGTATAGGCAGAACTGTCTAATAGTGCTTTGAATTCACTGGAGATCAATTAGAAGAAATAAAATCATCGTTTCTGACAGGGGTATAATTGTTCTGACATTAAAAATCACTCAGTAACTCATCTAGAAAAAAAAAAAAAAACTAACCTTTGGGAAGAAGTCAACCATGATTTGTTGTTTTAAATTCTATTGCCAATGGCAGCAATTTTATTTTCTTTTGCATAATGAAGTTATTATTTGTTCACATACAGATTCTTAAATTTCCCTTGGGAATATCAACAGAAGGAAAATAAATACACATTATTTTAATAGGATTTAAAAATGTGCATTGAGAAGATTAAGTGGTGTCAAATAATTTTACCTCAAAGCAAAGGATAGTTATGGGAGAGTAGGATGTGTAGGAAGAGAGACCATTTCAGTATTGAACAGCATCAATCTTAAGTGGTCACAGGATAAAGTTCTCAGGTGATGGTGATTGTGTATATGTGTGTTTAATATTTTCCCACAAGTTTATTGAGATCTAATCCACATACTCTGCAATTCACCACTTAAAGTACATTGTAATGCTTTTTTTGCACATTCACAGTGTTGTCCAACCATCACCAAAATCTAATTTTAGGATATTTTTGTCCCCCTGAAAGAAACTCCATGACCTTAAGGAGTCACTCCCATTCTTCCCATCCCTCAGCCAACCCTAAGCAACCACTAATTTACTTTTTGGAGATTATAAATTTTTATAAATGCAGAAATGTAAAAAAAAAAAATGGTAAAATTTTGTAAAGCCTGTATATGGGTCCAACTTCATTCTTTTGCATATGCTTATCCAGCTGTCTAAGTACTAGTTGTTAAAAAGAGAAATCTTCACCCATTCAATAATCTAGCTACTTTGTCAAAAAACAATTGATCACAGGTATATGGGTTTATTTCTGGACTTTCAATTCTAATCTATTGATCTATATATCTATCCTTATATCAATATCATACCATCTTTATTACTGTAGCTTTATAATAAGTTTCACATTCAGAAAATGTGAGCACTCTAACTTTGTTCTGCTTTGTCCAAGTTGTTTTCACTATTTTTGATTCCTTGCATTTATATACAAATTTTGGAATTATTTTGTCATTTTTTGCCAAAAAGTCAACTGGGATTCCAATAAGGATTGTGTTGAGCCAGCATAGCTCAATTTAGAGAATATTGTCTCCTTATAAGATTAAATCTCCAATCCATGAACATGGAGTATCCTTCCATTTATTTCAATCTTCTTTACTTTCTTCCAACAATGTTTTGGAGTTTTCAGTGTAAGAGTCTTGTACTTATTTTGTTAAATTTATACATAAATATTTTTATTACTTTGCTGCTATATAAATGGAATTGTTTTCTTAATTTCATTTTCAGAATATTTAGTGCTAATTCATAGAAATACAATAGATTTTTGTATTTCGAGCTTGTATCCTGTAACTTTGCTAAAATTGCATGTTAGTTCTAACAATCTGTTAGTCAATTATTTAGGATTTTCTCTGTCCACAATTATGTCAAACTCAAATAAAGATAGTGTTACTTTTTCCTTTCCAATCTAGATTCCTTTTCTTAAACTTACTTAATTGCTTTTATTAGAACCATCATTAAAATGACCAATGCAAGAACAGTAGACATGCTTATTTTATTCCTAACGCCAGGAGGGAAAGCATTCAGTCTTTTACCACTAACTAAGATGTTAGCTGTGGGTTTCTTTAGATGCCTTTTATAAAGTTGCAGAAGTTCCCTTCTATTCTGAGTTTTTGAGTATTTTTATAATAAAATGGTAGTGAATTTTGTCAAATACTTTTTCGGTGTCCATTGAGATAATCATGTGACTTTTTTCATTTATTCTATTAATATATTACATTAATTGATTTTAAGATGATATACTACCCTTACATTCCTGAAATAAATCCAATTTAGTCATGATGCATAATTCTTTTATAATAATATATTGCTGGAATTGCTTTTTTGTATTTTCTTAGTAATTTCTTGCATATATTTTCATCAAGGATCTTAATCTTTTTTTTTTCTTCCTTTTTTGTGATATCTTTGTCTAGTTTTGGTATCAGGGTAACACTGGCCTCACAGAATGACTTGGAAGATGTTTCCCCCTATAATATATTTTGAAAGAGTCTGTGAGAAGATGATATTAATTTTGCTGTAATGTTTTGTAAATTTCACCAGTGAAGGTATCTGTGTCTGTGATTTTCTGTATGGGAGAATTTTTGCTTAAGAAATTGATATCATGACTTTTTATAGTTCTATTCAGATTTTTTATTTTATGTTGATATAATTTCAATAGTTTGTTTCTTTATAGGAATTTTTTTCATTTTACCTGTTATCCAATGTGTTGGCATAAAGTTGCTAATATTGTTCCTTTATAAAATAAAAAAAAATAATTATCTATAGTAGGTAGTTATATCTGCTGTTTCATTCCTGACCTTAATAATTTGAAGCTTTTCTCCTTTCTGCTTGAGCAGCGTAGCTGAAAGTTTACTAATTTTGTTGATCTCTTCAGAGAACAAAAATCTTGTTTTATTTTCCCTACTATTGTTTTTTTCTCTATATCATTTATTTCTACTCTAATCTTTATTATTTTCTCACTTTGGTTTACTTTCAGTTTAGTGTTCCCTGTGTTTAAGTGTCATAATGGAGAAGGTTACAGTATTGATTTGAAATTTTTTTTTAGGCATTTACAGCTATAATCTCCCTCTATGAGAGACATGTATGTCACACGTTTGTTATTTTGTGCCATCACTTTTATTCATCTTAAAGTATTTTGTACTTTCTCTCCTTGTGATTTCTTTTTTGTAACTCTCCTTGTGATTTCTTTTTTGACTCCAGTTATTTAAGAATATATTGTTTAATTTTCATATATTTGAGGATTTCACACATTTTTTCCTGTTATTAATTTTTAATTTTATATAGTTGTGGCTGGAAAACATACTTTGAATAATTTTAATCCTTTTGAGTATATTGACATTTGTTCTATGTTCTAACAAACAGTCTATCTTGGAGAATGTTCTATTTGCACTTGAAAACAATGTGTAGTTTGCTCTTCTTAGATAGAGGGTTCTATAGGTATTTATTAGCTCTAGCTGTTATATAGCATTTTTCAAGTTTCATTTTCTTTATGGATATTGTGCCTAGTTTTTCTGTCAAGTATTAAAAATGAGATATTGTTTCCAACTATTATTGTGACATTGCCTATTTCTCCCTTTAATTCTATCAATTTGTTGCTGGAGATGTGAGTGAAAATTTGGTATCTTTTTTTTTTTTTCTTACTCAAATAAACTTTGCTCCCACCTACCTCCTTTGTGGTGTTATTGAGAAATATATTACATTATATATGTTATAAGTCCAAATTTACAATTAGGTATGTATTTTTTTCATACAATTGTGAAGAGAAGAAGGGAGAAGAAATAAATATTTATGCTATTTTTATAATTACACAAATAGGTATACTGATGCTTTTTGTTTTTTGAAGTGTATTCAAATTATTGTCTGGAGTCAAATGCATTCAGCCTAAACAAATTCTCTATTATTTCTTGAAATTTTGGTTTATTGACAATGCTTTCTCTCAGTTTTTGTTCATCAGGGCATGTCTTTTTAATTAATTATAATTTTATTTATTTATTTATTTTATTTCAAAGCATTATGGGAGTACAAATGCTTTGGTTACACAAATAGCCTTTGCATCATTCAAATCAGAGTTAAACGCATGCTCATGCCCAAGACAGTGCACATCACATCCATTAGGTATGAATTGACCCATCCCCTCCATCTCCTTCCAACATGCCTGACACCCTAAGAATGTTACTTCATATGTACACATTAGTATCAATCAATGAGTTCCAATATAATGGTGAGTACATGTGGTGTTTGTTTTTTCATTCTTGTGATACCTCACTTAGAAGAATGGGCTCCAGCCCCATCCAGGATAATACAATAGGTCCTTCACCATATTTTATGGCTGAGTAGTACTTCCTGGTATACATATACCACATTTTATGAATCCACTGTTGTATTGATGGGCATTTGGGTTGTTTCCACATCTTTACAACTGTGAATTGTGATGCTATAAAAATACAAGTATAGATGTCTTCTTTATAAAAAGTATTTTTTTTCCTTTGGGTAGATACCCAGTAGTGGGATTGCTGGATCAAATGGTAGTTCTAGTCTTAGTTCTTAGAGGTGCCTTCATACTACTTTCCATAGAGGTTGTACTAGTTTGCAGTCCCACCAGCAGTGTATGCGTGTTCCTATCTCTCCACATACACGCCAACATTTGTTGTTTTGGGGAATTTTTGATAAAGGCCATTCTCACTGGAGTTAATTGATATGTCATTGTGGTTTTTATTTGCATTTCCCTGATGATTAAAGATGTGAAGCATTTTTTCAGGTTTCTTGAGCATTAGTCTCTTTGCTTTTGAAAGGTTTATGTTCATTTCCTTTGCCCAATATTGAGTGGGATTGTTTGACTTTTTCTTACTGATTTTCCTGAGTTCTATATAGATTCTAGTTGTCAGCCCTTGATCAGACGTATAGCATGAAAATATTTTCTCCCATTCTGTACATTGTGTATTAGCTCTAATGATTGTTTCCTTGGCTGTGCAGAAGCTTTTTAATTTGATCAGGTCCCATTTATTTATTTTTGTTGTTGCAGTGATTGCTTTTGGGGTCTTCTTCATAAATTCTTTGCCTAGAGTTTTTCCAGCATTTTCTTCTAGAATTCTTATGGTTTCATGCCTTAGGTTTAAGTCCTTTATCCAAAGTGAGTTGATGTTTTGAGAATTGAGAGGTGTGGATCCTGTTTCAGTCTTCTACATATGTCTATCCAATTTTCCTGGCACCACTTATTGAATAGGGATTCTTTTCCCCAGAATATGTTTTTGCCTGTTTTGTGAAAGATCAGATGGCTTTATGAGGATGAATACTCGGAAGTGTCTCTGGTCTTCTTGGCTGGACTGTGCTGGTGTGGAGCCTCTGCTTTATGAACAAGTTGGGGAGATGGCATTCAGGGCAAAAGAATTCTTGGCTTTCCACACCTGGAGTACAGATTCCACTTTATGATTAAACCCTTTGTTGTTGGTGGTGATAAGGGGTGACCTGGGGGGAGGGATGACATAGTCCTCTCAGCTGCATCTACTCCATCTCAGCTAGTGATTCTGCAATGTGAGACTAGAGTGAATGAGAAATGCAAGCATCATTCCCCTCTTGGGGTGAACCCATAGCCTCAGACTGGGATCTGGGGGGGAGAAGAAGCTTCACCTTATTTGCTATACCTATATGAAGTAAAGCTTCTGTAACATAGAGATGGGGGGGCAATGGTCATGGAGTGGGTCATGCCAAATACTCTCACTTTTCTCAACAAGATTTAGTAGATTTTATTGAATGAATGCTCTTCTATTGGATGTATACATTTAGTACACATTCCAGTGGCTTTAAATGATTGTTTTCAGAATAATTTACATCAGTTAAAATTGTTATTTTCCTTGAAAGAGGATTTACCAAGCTCCTTACTTCTCCATTCTGGATGTCCTTCCTCTCTTAAGAGATTTCTTTTAAGAGAATCAGCTCATATTTACCTCATGGGCATTAGTAGTGGAAATGATGTAACCCTAGGAATTTTTACTCTTCAAGGTTGGGAGACAAGGATAATATTTATTCATTGTGCTGTACCAGATATTATGCTAAATAACTTACACCCAAGCCTTTATATTTGCTCCTTGAAACAATGTTTACTTCACTACAATATTATTTTCTTTAGTAGCCACTGAGCTCTAGTAGCCTCTGAGCTCTAAATGGTGGTTCTAAAAACTCAGAAGAGTTAAACACAATCATCGTTTAAATTCTTTTATGCTAGGCACTGTGGTTATAAACACTTCTTGTAGCATTGGAAAGGATTTCACTTATTGCTTTGGCAGCCATATCAGACATTGTTAACTCAGTATTCCAAGCTTCTTGAGCCTGAATATAGCCACAGTATTCTTCTCAATGTACTTATCCAGAAATTCTATTCTCATAGGTACTATTCTGTTTTAGAGAGTTTATCATATATAATCTACAACAGAGATGGCCAGAGGGAATGGTGCTTATGCATGGCTGTGACTTAGATTTCAAAACCATGTCTATATGTTGGAACACATATGGAAACATTACACCATTTTTATAATTGTATCATGAAAAAAGTGGCATGGTCTAAATGCCAGCTTTAGAGTCAGATTAATCTTGGTTTAAATATTGCTTTTATTCTTTCCTAGTTATGGAAGCTAGGAGAAGTAATTTGACTTTCTAAACCAATTTCTTTATCTGGCATCTACTTGTCTTTTTATTCTCAAGTTTCATTACTCTCCCCTTGGTACCTAAGTTCCTATTACAGGTGAACATTTTATAGACCTTTTAATGAGTATATTGTTTCATATATTTATTTTTATATGCCTCTTTGATCTTACTTTGTGAGTTGTCTTTCCTCTTTGCCAAAATTTGGACATATTCTTCTGCATTCAAATTAAGCATTAACTTCTCTGAAACCCAGTAAAGATGATAACTTCTTTCATTTTGTTCTCACCATAATACCTTATATAGACTTCTTGTTACAAATACTAATTTGCAATTTAATTTCCTTGAAATATAAGAATTTTATTGAAAATAGGGACTTTCCTCTTGATTTAACATCACGTCTGCCACATGGAAGTATTGAACAAATGTTTGCTGCATTGGACAGAAGTGAATCAAGAGTTCTAGAAACATATTCAGAAGCAAAGGTCAAATAAAGTTGTTTTTCTTCGTAATGAGTATATATGAATTTCCTGCTTAGGAAACACAGGTCTAAGTTGGCAAGTCAGAATGATTATGTCTTTTCCAGGTCATTGGATCAGGATGGAAAAGAACATGAACTCTTTAGCAAATATAATTATTGTTCCTAAATCAAACTTTGCTTCTGAGCCTGAATTTATGCTGATCCTTTACCTTAAAAAGTTATTGTGACCTATTCTCCTTGCCCAGCTTCATCTGTTGCTCCTACCTCTTTCATTTCATGTTTTAGCAACACTAAATTCTCTCTCATAAATCCTCTCTCATACTTCCATGAATCTCTGTCCACACTGTTACTTTTGTCAGGAATATCTTCCACCTCTACTGTAAGCTTACCTACCTGGCAAACCTGCAATTTATTCTTTGAAGCTCAGTTTAATCTCATTCGTCTATGAAGTAACTCCTGACTTACACAAGCCAGTTTAGGGATTTTTGTTCCTTCTGTTTCCACTGGAATGTGTAAAAATGGCATGATGGCACTGTAATTGATTGTGCATTTATGTAAGTCCCTTGAGGGCATAGAATGGTTATTTTATTTTTGAATTCTTAGAGCATAGCACAGTTCCTGGCATACTTTGGGGACTCAATAAATGTTTGTTAAATTAATGAATTGTGAATTCATTAGCAGCAAGATTTTCTTACCCTTGCTTTTGCTACAAAATAAATATCAACCTAATCATAAAAGAAACCTAATCATAATAAATTACCTCTTCCTTTTAGGAGAAAGTTAAATGTTTGACAGTATAAGATGTATATTAAAAAAGTATGAATACAATTATTTTAAAGTAAAGTAATAACATTAAGAAGGCCATTCCTAATTTGAAGACTGAAGACAGCAATTACATTAAAATCATTAATTGTAAAACGTCTATGAAGAACGAGCTGGGAGGAGTTTTTAGATGTTTATCAGTCCCTACATTGGTGTATAAAAAAGGGAAATGCTGTAGTATTAAGGAATGCTTTTATTAGCACATGTTAATAACCATTCCAAAAATATTCATTGAATGAAAAGCACTAGCTTTATTATCAGTAAGTTATTTTTAATACTAACTGATGCAGGTGAGGTAGGGTAAGAATGAAGGTGGGTTTTTGACTGGACATAAAAGGGAATTTTCCATTTATTGTCATAAAATAAAAAATAAAACTTTATTTAAAAATCCAGGACTGATTTTATTTAATGTACTGATTTATTTGGGCAATCTAATGAGGTACCAGACTAGTGTAGCACATTGAATATGGATTCACTCTATTCAATTTAACCATCCCTCTGTGGTTGGATATTTAGTTGTTTATATCTTTGCCTATAAAGCTTTTCCACACTTTATTGTTAATGTTCTGAATACATTAAAATGTTAGAAGTTATATTTTAAAGATAATATGGATGAACATTTAAAAATAATGAGATATTATCAAAACATTACATATCTGATAAGAACCTTGTATTCAGAATATGCAGGCATACCTCAGAAAAATTACAAGTTTGATTCCAGACCACTGCAATAAGGTGAATATCACAATAAAACAAGTCACAAAATTTTTGGTTTCCTAGTGCATATAAAATTTGTTTAGACTATACTGTAGTTTATTAAGCATGCAAGACATTATGTCTAAAAATATGTATTTAAAGAAAAATACTTTATTTTTAAAAATGCCAACAATTATCTGAACCTTCAGCAAGTCATAATCTTTTTGCTGGTTGAGGGTCTGCTTCTATGTTGATGGCTGCTGACTAATCAGTATGGTAGCTGCTGAAGATTGGGGTGGTTGTGGCAATTTATTAAAATAAGGCAACAATGAAGTTCACCTTGTCGACTGACTCTTCCTTTCATGAAAGATTTCTCTTTAGCGTGCAATGCTCTTTGATAGCATTCTACCCACAGTAGAACTTCTTTCAAAATTGTGGTCAATCCTCTCAAAACCTATCACTACTTTATAAACTAAGTTTATGTGATATTCCAAATCCTTTGTTATCATTTCAACAAAGTTCACAGCATCTCCATCAGGAGTAGATTCCATATCTAAAAACCACTTTCTTTGCTCTTTTCTCAAGAAGCAACGCCTCATCCGTTCACGTTTTATCATCGGATTGCATCAATTTAGCCACATCTTTACACTTCACTTCTAATTCCAGTTCTCTTGGTGTTCCTACCATATCTGTATTTACTTCCTCCACTGAAGTCTTGAACTCCTTAAAATCATCCATGAGGATTAAAATCAACTTCTTCTAAATTCCTGTTAATGTTGATATTTTGACCTTGCATGAATCACAAATGTTCTCAATGGTATCTAAGTGATAAATTATTTTTAGAAGGTTTTCAATTTACTTTGCCTAGATATATCAGAGGACCAACTATATATAATAGCTATAGCCTCAAAAATGTATTTCTTAAATAATAGGACTTGAAAGTTTAAATTATTACTTGATCCATGGACTACAGAATGAATGCTGTGTTAGTAGGCATGAAAACAATACTAATCTCTTTGTACATTTCCATCAGAGCTCTTGGGTACCAGGAGCATTGTCAATGAGCAGGAATATTTTGAGAGGAATCTTTTTGCTGAGAAGTAGCTCTTAACAGTAGACTTTAAATATTCAGTAACCCATGTCATAAATAATAGATATGCTGTCATCTATGCTTTGTTATTACATTTTTAGAGCACAGAGTAGATTTAACATAACTCTTCAGGACCCTGAAATTTTCAGAATGGTAAATGAGCAATGACTTCAATTTAAATTTACCAGTTGCATTAGCCCCTAACAAGAAAGTCAGCCTGTCCTTTGAAGCTTTAAAGCCAGTTATTGACTTCTCCTCTCTAGCTATGAAAGTCCTAGATGGTATCTTCTTCCAATAGAAAGCTATTTCATCCACATTTAAAATCAGTTGTTTAGTACAGCCATATCCATCAATTATCTTAGCTAGGTCTTCTGGGTAACTCGCTATAGATTCTACATTAGCATTTGCTGCTTCACCTTGCACTTTTATCTTATGGAGATGGCTCCTTTCCTTAAACCTCTGCTGGCTTTAAACTTTTCTTCTGCAGCTTTTCACTTCTCTTAGCTTTCATACAATTGAAGAGAGTTAGGGACTCCCTCTGGATTAGGCTTTAGTTTAAAGGAATGTTGTGGCTTGTTTGATCTCTATCCAAACTGCTAAAACTTTTTCCATCTCAACAATAAGGCTGTTTTGCTTTCTTATCATTCATGTGTTCTCTGGAGTAGCACTTTTAATTTCTTTCAAGAATTTGTCCTTTGTAATCACAACCTGGCTAAATGTTTAGTGCAAGAGGCCTAGCTTTTAGCCTATCTTGGCTTTTGACATACCTTCCTCACTAAGCTTTGTCATTTCTAGTTTTTGA
>CM052438.1:131887660-131903082 GCA_028533085.1 Varecia variegata | reverse complement strand
AAAAGAAAATGCTATATCTGTGAAGCACAATAAAGTTGAGTTCAATAAAATGAGGCATGCCTGTATAAAGAACTCTTACAATTCAATAATAAAAAGACAAAAATCCAATTAAAAATGGGCAAAGGACTTGAATAGACATTCCTCCAAATAAGATATAGGAATGAATAATAAGCACATGAAAAGGAGCTCACCATCATTAGTCATTAGGGAAATGCAGATCAAAACCACAAGATACCACTTCACACCCACTAGGACGGCTATGCGTTTTCAAAGATGCTGGATATTCAACAGGGCTATAGTGGTAAATTTAGTGCATGAAATAAGTTCACAGGTAATGAGTATCCAGATACTTTTGATCAAAAAAACCACAGATTATAATCTGGGCCAAGGGTCACCATGCATAATAAAAAAATCTTTTTTTTTTTAATTTTTTATTCTTGTCTTACAAGTAGAAAGAGCATAGACTTCAGAGTTAGACAAGCTTAAAAGCAATTGCTAGCTCCACTGTTTATAATATGCATAATTTGGGATAAATTAGTTAACCTCACTAACCTCTGTTTCCTCCTCTAAGAGATAAGCATAATAACATGGACATGGCAAGGGTGCTGCCGGGGATGTATCCAATACTCTATGTGAAGTGTCTAGCAAAGTACCTGACATCATCATTGCTAAATATATGGTTAATTTTTGTTGAATAATCATTTCGTTATTATGGCCTATTCACTGGGGTGTTTGAGAGCTGAAGGCTACAGTCTGGGCATGGGAGCTGAGTTTCAGCTAAGACAGGAGTGAGATCTCACATAGAAAAGATATGGAACTCAAGTACTGAGCCTGCCTTCAGCCCCACCCACATCTCACTCATAGACACCTGGCAACCACGACTCAATCCTCCCAGGAAAGGGAGTGGAGGATTTTCCTTGGGTAAACTCACATAGTTGCTGATGATTGGAGATGCTTCAACCAAATTGTCAAGACTCCTAGCCCATAATAACCACCCCTGGCATACAGAGTTTTAATAAGCTTGTAAAACTGTGAATATATATTAGATTTACTATAAAAATTTTAAAAATCTTGTTAAGAAAATGAAATTATTTGTAGCCAATATGAACAAATATTTATGTAGCTTAATTATCATTAATCCCCTTTTAAGAGCTCTTGTGGAAAGCTCTATTAATATGACAGCAAAAGCCTTTTTTTCTACTTGAAAGGTGACTATGTTTACCATGCTGAAGTCTTTCTTATGTTGGCATGAAATTCTGGTGAAGTTGGTGTGCGTGTGTATTTATATGTATGTATGCATTCGTGTATGTATGTGATAATTGTGTGGTAAGTCTATATATGTGCCATAAGACTATTGAGAGTTTATTTTCACATATTACTCCCATGCAATTTAAACAACCACTTGTGTTCTCTACCAGCACTAAGTGAGGCTACTTTGAAGTTGCTTTTAAAGTTTAGGTATTAACTTCTTAATTAAATAAATGCCTATCATTTTTAATGAAAATATCAAAATAGCAGACATTGTGTATGCTTGGGTTTGTAGTTCAAATATCACTGAGTGCTTTTTGCACCCTTCCTTGCTCTTTTCCTGCTGCGACAATGGGTCCGGTCATCATCTGTGGCGTATGTATCATGCTCTGTAGACCTGTATCTTACTCTTGCCCTATAATCCTATCTTTTTCTCCTTAATAAATCTCATTTTTCTGCAAATACTAGGCAGACACTAGGTTGGAAACACTCAAGTTGTCTCTGTATGTCACTTCCATTTTCTGTCCAGAAATAGTGCCTGCCCATGTTGAAGAATGGAGTTCCCTGAACCTATTTGGGTCTGAGGGCTGCCCAATTCTTTAATTGTACTTTTGTTCAATTAAACTCTGTTAAATTAAAAAGAAAAAAAACAAATATCACTGAGCTCTACTACAAAAGGAACTTGATAATAAACAGTGATGCAGATTCAACAAACCAACATATATTGTTGTTTACTTTGGCAAGGTGCTTCTCCAGTCAGAATATAACAGTCTTGTTCAACAGACTGTGCCACTTGATGCATACAAATTCTTATCACAAGAATGGATGGATGATTTAAGCCCACAATGAGGTAGGTCCATATTACCATTATTCCCATTTTATAGTAAGTAAAAGAGGCAACTAATTTATGGATAGGCAAGAACTATTCTTACACGTTTTAAGACTGTGCTTTTTTAAAGGAGAGCTTGTATCATTTGAATTGCAATATTTAAGATAAGTTAAATTTTAATGTCCATTAAAATAACATGAGACAAGGAGACATTGACCTCACTTGCCAAGAAAACATGGAATTAATCTCATGTCAAGCAGCAAGTTACTACACTGCCCTTCTGAGCCCTATGGGTGTAGGAGGAGGAGGGAAAAATAGTAACATTATTTGAGAGCACCTGAGATACTTTAACTCTGGAACAATTGTTGTACAAAAGATACCTCTGATTTAATGGTTGTCAAATGAAGACCAGTCATGGTCCACTGGGGCCCACTCTGTGGTCATTACTAGCTTTCCATATTTTCTATCCAACTGCACCATGGCAAGCTTTGGGCCTAGAGCTATGTGACAGTGCGGAAAAGCATAACCTTGGAAATCAAAACACACCTGAGTTTGAATTTCACTTTTGTCACTTCAAAATTGTACAAATTTAAGACCTTTACAAGATGCTGAATTTCAGCTTTCTTATCTTTAAATAGGGGATGATGTCACCTTGTTGTGTAATAACTAAGAGGACTGAATGAAATTGTATATTTAACAAATCTAACAGATTTGAAGGCACATATGTATTCACATATCATAAATACTAGTTCACTTTCCACTGAGAAAAAAAATATAAAGAAGCATTTTAACCCTGAGGAAAATTTTAAAGCTATATAAGTAAGTATAGCCTTCATCTCAAATGGATTTGAGTGGTGACAATCAATTTCTCTCTGCAAAAGAAAAGCATTAGGGTCCTAAAGAGGAAGTTTTTGTGATGAAATAACCTACTGACCATTAAATGACACATGACTCAAGTAGTAAAGAGGAATAAAAGGGATTGGCTTGAAACTAGGGGGGATGAAACCATTTTGAGGTAAAGTAGCATCCTAAGACCCCTGTCTCACAAACAAGAAAACTGAGGTTCACTAAGTAGCATTCCCAAAGTCACAAGGGAATAAGTGTTAGATCCAGGACTGGAGCTCCAAATGGCTGATGGAATACTCAGTGCTCTTCCAACCAGGACTCATTTTTTTCGGGATTCTGTTTTCTTACCCATGAAATGAATGGGTTCATCTTTAAATCCAAAGACCTATTTCTCTTTGAATGGGTCCTGAGTCATGTGATATTCACTACCAAAGCCAAGGTAAACATATTGGATAATGCAGTGAATGGCTTAGAGTTGGAAAGCCAAGTTCAAACCATGGCTTTTTCTATTTGACTTTGGAAA
This sequence comes from Varecia variegata, assembly GCA_028533085.1. NCBI lineage: Eukaryota > Metazoa > Chordata > Mammalia > Primates > Lemuridae > Varecia > Varecia variegata. The sequence goes on along the minus strand of CM052438.1, from coordinate 131,899,636 downwards.
AATTACTTAATTTTTTTTTGTGGTTCAGTTATCTTATCTGAAAAACAAACAAAAAATGAGAAATATGCCAGTAACACTCAGGGTTTGGGGGTAACTATATCTGTAAAGTGTATAACAAATATAGTAAGCACTGAAAAATAGTTAGCTCTGATTTTTTTTATCTATACTTTGCAATACTATTATTGATCCTTATATCTGTTAATGAGGGGAGATGGATTTAGTTGAATAGAAAAGTGCCAATGAAACTTTTGCTTCACATCAGTAAAGTCAAGCTCTGGGCATGTGATAGGCACTTCATACTTTGAACTTCCTCTATTCCAGAGAGGCTTGGGAGTGTGGTTCAAGGAGCTGACATGGCAATGACTGAACATAGTGGGAGGGTGGCCTTTCACAGTTCCAATTTTCATTCATATATATATACACACACACACACACACACACACACACACATATGTATATGGAAGGCAGGGACCTGATAGCTGAGAAACTTCCAGCAAAACCTTTTAACCTCATCACCATTGAAAATCCTTGACACAGACACCCAGGAACATTAAAAAGAAATGGAAAAGACTGCCCATGCCTGTCTGAAGTAAAGGGCTAAATTTATATTTGTCTTTATATTTTATTGCATTTCCATCTGACCACAGCCCCTACAGATGCTGCTTCATGCTCCAAGTAGTTCAGGTAGTGAATTTGAAGAAGGCTCCTGGGATAGGCATCTTTTAACACTCAACCGCTTTTTTCTTTCACACTCTTTTTCTTTGGCCTCTCAGGGAATCATTTTCTTTTGCACTTGAAGGGGCTTTTGTTAAGTGGCCTGGAAGTGAGATTGCTGTGCATCTATCTTGGCAAAATTAATCCAGGAGTGAAAATGCCAGAAGGGAACGAGTTGTTTCTATTCTGAACACTTCCTTCAGTGGTCTGAATGTGAAAGCAAAGTACCTCCTGTAAGCCTCCCTGTAACTATTTGCAGGATTATCGTTGCCTCCTTCTCCCAATCAGGGCCATCATCAGAGCTGAATGCAGGCAAGTCCCTAACAAGCAGGAGACTGAATCTTGCAAAGAAAAATATGTGTATCTGATCTCATCTGTCACTAGAGCAACTGCAATTGAATTCTTTACAAATTAGACAAGGGAATCAATGATGCAGAGAAAAAATAATTCATAAAGTATTCAAAATGTACACACTCACAAAGCTTGCATGGGGTTAAAAACATTGGCTTTGAAGTCAAATAATGGGGCCTCACAGGCTACTTCCCTATTTCACATTCGTGATGCTTTGGGCAACTCGGTCTCTGAGCTTCGGTTTCCTCATACCTAAGTGAGTATATAATAATAGAACATGCTATTATGTACAAACCACACAGGAGCAGTAAGAAGAAGCGGGGAATGTTTAGCATAAAGGGGAACAGACTAAAGACAAACATGGCGCATAGAAGGAAAATTATTTTAGATGAATTATTTTAGATTAACAAATTTTGGACTTGACACAAAACCTCCTCTGTGCCCCTCTCTGTCCTGTCCTTGCATCCTCCAGCACTGCACTTTCACTGTGCTGACAGCATTACTTTCTTTGATTGCCTCTTTCCAACAGACTGGGAGATCTTTGAGGGCAGTGACCATGACTGAACATGCCTTATTTTGCTTTTTATTCATGGAATCTGCATAGGGCCTGACTGAGTAGCCACTTAACAAAAATTACCTTGATTGATATAATAAGCATTTTGTGTATGGATATACCCTGTTTTATTAAAATAATAGAATATCCAAATTATAAGAGAGATCTGGGCTCATCTATTTGATGCTTCTTTTACACATAGGACTGCTGCAACCCAGGGAGATTGCTTATCTGGTCACACACTCACTTGGAGGTAGATTCAGAATTAGAATGCCTATCTCCAGTAACCTGAACCCTGTCCTTTTCCTGCTACATCACACTGCTTCCCTTCATTATGCTTCTTTTTTATTCAGATGTCAGAAAATGAGAAATCAGGGTCTGTGTGGTTCTTTTAAAAAGCTGGTATGACTGATTTTCTCTTTTTACCTTTTTAGAGTAAACCTTTATAAAGCAATTGCAACCTTTGCAGCTAACTTTTTCTATGTGAAGTGTGTTCTGGGAGTGTTTGAATTCATTTTGACAGAGTATTTTCTGACAAAGCACAAGAACCAGAGATCTGACAAAATGCTGATTAAAGAACAAGAGAGGCTAGTGTTTTCTAAATGCATAGAGAAAACTACAGTGTCTTTTGGACTTGGATGGATTATTTTATAATAAATACATACTAGTAATCTTCATTAATTTCTAAAAAATATTTTACAGGTGATAGTAAAATATTTATGCAATTGAAATAGTATGAGCTTCCATTTTCATAGTACCAAATATAAATCATTAACTTAGATCTCACTGATTCAGAATTTGTGATAAGTACAACAGTGAAAAGCAGATATTTACCTTTATATTATAGCATAAAAGAGCTGTTTAGCAAATTTCCATATGAATAATATTGTCAGGGAAGTAATGAAATCCTTCAAGTTAAACTTTCTTTGTCCACTTAGTTTTAATAATATTTTGAAGGCAGAGCTGCTTATGTTTGAGTTCAGGTATGTCACTCAGTAACTAACTTAGTGACCTTTACTGAGCATCAACTTAATCCTCTGTAAAAGGGGGATAATAGTCTTTGTGTGTCTCACAGAATGGCTGTGAAACAAATGGGAGAATGCATCTGCATTGTCAATGAAAAGACACTCAGTCTCAGCAGAGGATAAGTTACAATTATCAGCAGTGATAATACAATAATAATTACAAATTATTAACTCTCAATGAACAAATCTACCCATGCCATATATTTCTGTTTGTGTTACACTTCTGGATATACTTGAAAATATCAAACCTATAATTTACAACATAATACTTAATTCAGAGTTGTCTCTAATTTATACTAGTCTATTTCCTAGTTATTAAGGAGGTCTTCCTATATCTTGAATATGCTCCAGTATGATCTTCTGTGGTAGGCTGAATTATTGTCCATAATATGTGCTGTCCCTCCATAGTGTTACTGTCCCTGAGTAAGGATTATACATCTATGTCCTCACGTACATAGATGGCAATAGAATTTCCTTTGGCCGATAAAATGTGGATGAAAGTAAGAAATGTCATTTCTTAAAGAAGATTTGAGTACAAGCTCGTGGTTTTCAATGTCTCTTTTTTTCCTTCTTCCTCCAAAAAAACAATGCCCAGATAGAGGCTGCTCGCATCCCAGAGAAAAGATGACTTAGAATAGGGTTACACATGATGCAAAATAAGCATCTGACATTAGCAATAAATGTTATTTGTTATCACAGCATAACTTAGCCTAAGCTGACTGAAACAACTTTATAGTGATAGAATACAGAACTGTTCATCCCACTCCCTCCTTAAAACACTTCACTGTTCTCTATGGTATATGTCCAAATTCCACAATATGACATTTTAAGATTCTCCTACCCTGATCCCTGCCAACCCCTGCCTAGCCTCACTTCCTGTGACTCTCTCACTCTCACACTACAGCATCCAGCGATTTCAGACTGCTACTAGCTCTCGGGAAGTTTCACGCTGCAACACACTTCCATGGGTATTCTATAATCCTAGAAGATTCCCATTTTTCCTGAAAAATACAGCTCAAATCATTCATTCTTCAGGTAGTTGATTCTGTACCACTTGATCCCGATAGACGCAAACAGTCCATCCCCTATGTTCTTTTTGCCTCTGTGTTTTCTTCTATAAATACACTTAGCACAAGATATCAAAAGTATAGTGTTTTAACTTTCTGAGGGCAGGTTTGGGATCCTATTTACTCCTCTGTTCCTGCCAATGCCTAGTACAATGGAGACAGTCAAGAAATGTTAGTGGACATTTCCTTCATTTATTTTAAAATGAGAGAAATTAAAACACACACTACATGTTTGAAATAAAGGAGTCCCATTTTGTGGTCTGTGGAGATTCACACTCATTTTAAGTCTCAGTCTTTCTCTCTCAGGAACAATATTTTTTATAGCAGAAAGTGCTTTGAAATCATTCAGTGAAGCACTGAAGTAGAAGTTATTAATCATCTTTAACATGATTTACAAACATATTTCATTAGCTCCCCCTAAGTCCCACTGGGCAAGTATTAACAGGCGTTTTATTGACAGAAATCTTTTAAAGAGAGTTGTCTCATTTGAAAATCAAATTAATGTGTCAGAATGTAGTTGAAATGCTCTAACTTTTTCTAGTTCAGATATTTTAGTTCAATGAAATACTCCCACTCTTATAATATTCTCCTGGAACCTGTACTTATATTGAGCAACTCTCCAGAGTTAAATTAGTCATATCTTTAGGGGGAAAGATAAGAATTTTCCAAATCACAGGTTTGTAGGAACCCTGAAGGCAAGGACTATTTTTGAACATCCATTGAGAAACCCCGTCTTAAAATAAGACTGCCACCACTACACCTCCCTAAAATGGCTCTGTGAAAGACTGGAATTACAATGTCCACTTCAGAAATGAAAAATCTGAGACCCAGTTTGCCTTCTCTGGGTGCCCAACGGTGTGCAACAGGACAGATTACAAGCCAGACACAGCAGATTATGAGAATGACACTGAGCTTGAATCTCTGCCCTCAGAAACTTTGAGACCAGTGAGGAGAGTGCCTCATGGAGGAAGAAAACAATTATTTTGCTCAGCTTAATAACAAATGGTATGAACCAAGTGGTAGGGGGGCAGATCAGAGACAGCAAGCTATTGTGCCTGCAGTTCAGGTGGAAAAGGGAGAAGAGTGGATGAAATAAAGCTGAAGGAAGGTGAATTGAAATGGACTTTGAAGAATGAATAATAGTACCACATGGACATGAGAGAAGACATAGCATGTGCAAAGGCATAGGAATATAAAATGCATAGTGTATTTGGGAGCAAAGGATAACTTATCTCTAGATCAAATAGAAGTATGACATAATTCATTATGATGAGTGATCAAGAGCATGGTCTGTCACCCCACGTTGCTATTGTTTGATTCCTGCCTATTCAACCATTCTAACTAAAAACACCACCATAATGGATGGATTTTAAACTTGGGCAGAATTTTTGGACTTGAGGAAAGGATAAACTCAACCTTAGAAGGAAAAGATAAATAAAGAGCAAAACACTAAAATTCTATGAAACTAGGTCTCATTTGTCTATCCAAATCCGTTACCACTGTAACCAACATTGTTTTGTTCCACAGACATCTTAGTCATACACAGATATGTGCACGCACACATCCGCACACACAGACTACAGTGATTCCATGTAAAAAATGGTTAAATGACAGTATCCTCCCAAGATGGGATACCATGTGATAATTTAAGTGACATTTATAAACATTTTAATGACAATAATATTTATAATATAATCTTTTAAAAATATAGTAATAAAGTCTTAATGTGATTCCAACCTATGAAAAACAGGCATAAACAAATTGCTTGAAAAATTAGAAGAGAATATACTAAAATTGCAACATTAAGTCTCTCTGGGTGGTAGTTCTCTGAGTGATTTTTTTTTTTTATTTATTTCTTCATAGGCTTCTGTGTTCACCAGTTTTTCTAGAATGAGCATATATGTTTCCAATCACACACAGAAAACACACATTGCTAAAAATAAACCTATAAAATATAAAGGTGAGTATCATAGCTTGTCTTGTGTAAGATTCGTTTTGCTTACAGTAGGCAAGGCAGCCCACTCACCAGACTTAAAATTCTCATTGGAAATAATTGAATCTTATTTCAAGAGTGCTTCATGAAATGCCTATGATTTACCTTGATCAACTGTTCAAATGTGTTTCTACTTCAAGAATTGCTTTAACGCCTTACATAATACAGGACTTGGTTGACCTTTTATATAGTATTAAAGCACCGTATAATTAACTTTTTTATATACAGAGTTAAAGCTTAATGAAAACGTGAGGTGAAATGCCAAGACTTAATTTGCAGAGTTCTTTCCTATTTCATGTCATAAGCTACTAAGGCCTTACTGCTCTCTTTCTCTCAGGCACCTTGATTCTAACCAGAACCAGATCTGCTCAGTGCATCCAGGTAGCATACTCAGAAAGTACAGAAAACTCTCCAGAGGTATAGAGTCACAGGAGAAAGGGTGAAGTTCAAGCTCTTTAGGACTCTTGACTCTGGAGTCAGACAAACCTAAACTCAACTCTCAACTCTATACATACTCCAAAATAATTGTAGGCAAATTACTTAACCTCTAACCCTCAGTTACTTTATATCTAAAGAGGAGGGTTATCTAGAAGCTTGATGAAGACTATATACATAAATCATCCTGGTATATTTTTAAAGGTGAAATAAATATTTATTGTTGATTCATTAAAGACTCTTCAGGTGTAGCCCACAGTTATGCCTCCAACTTTAGGTCACACCCTTCTCCCTCTCCATCCCTCCTCCTACCTCCTGAACCCTCAGTCTATATTATGTGAAAACATTTGCCACTTTTTGAGCATCCTACTATTTCCTGCTTACAGCCAAAGGTATTCCTGTTTATAGCTAAGGCTATTGTTTTCATCCCAAATCCCATCTCCTCATCCTCCACAATAATAGAATTTTCATTTGACTCATGGCCCCTGGGAATATATACTACAAATTCCAGCCTCCTTTGAAGTTGCATGCCATAAGGTTTTGGGATATGAGATATAAGAGAGAGTGTCGTAGGGTGACTTCAAAGAATTGTCTTTAAAAGAGAGCTAGGGGTGCAATCTTTACTCCTCTTTTCTCTCCTTTTCTGTAAGCTGCTACCTAGAGACAGATGACAATTTGGACCAAGAGAATGAATGTCACGCCCAGAGATAGTAGAGAAGTGAATTAGAAAAAGTACTGAGGACTGTACTAGCCCTGGAACTTTATAAATGTCTCTCTTTTCTAAACCACTATTATTTGGTGTTTTCCTGCTACTTACAGCCAAAGCCAACCCTACCTGATAGAGTGCTAAGCTCTTAACATATGCTGATGCCTCTGCCTAGAATGCTATTTCATAGGAGGTTTCTAGCACTTTCCATGACAATGCAGCCCAAGTATTGCCTCCTGTGGATTCCTTCTAGGATTCCATAGGCCAGGCAAGTCTCAGCAGGTACTTCACCTCTACCATGGCAATTATCACTGCACATTTTAAGAGTACTTTTCTAGTATGACTCTCTCTACACTGTGAGATCCTTGGGGCTAGGTCTTGCACCTTATTTATTTCTTGATTACACACTCCCTTAGAGAGGCTGGTCCATGATAGGCATGCAACAAACATTTGGATGAATAAATAAGTGGATGAATAAACAACTGCCAAAAAAAAAAAAAACAAAAAAAGAAAGAAAGAAGTAGAAAAATAAAAAGGAATTCCTGAGACTTTCTTTATTACTATTCAGTCAAGGTTTTCACATCACTCAATTTTTTTCCCATCCACTTATCCCCTCTCCCAGCAATAGAAAGGAGTTGCTTCAGCATTGAGTAATAATTGCCTTCAGAGTTCCTTAGTCACATCAGAATGCCCTCCTCCAAGGTTTGCTGTAAATTCCTATTGATTTTTCTAACCAAAATTCTCAGCTTCACTGATGTGACTGCAAAGGAAAGTAGGAGGAATAGTGTGAAATCCATCCCCTACTTAAATCTTCATTTACCTTCTGCCGTTCTTGTTCCAAGATGACTCAATTACATATTATATTCTCAAGTTTTTTCTTTAACCTTAGGGCTACTTATGAAAAATTAAAGTAGTTACATAAAAGAGATTATATTGCTGTTCTTCCACATCTCAGAAAAAAAATGAATCATCAGAAACTAGAATAGACTGATACAAGTTATTTCGATTTAAACTTCAGATTAGTTCATTGGTGGGGTTTATATGCTAGTATATTGCTACTACAAATTTTCCTAAAATATCAATACCAAAATGTAATTAGATCTTCTTTCAAGGTCTTATTTCCACCAATTTAAAGAATATAAATTGCCTTCTAAAACTCTCTTTACATTACCAAATAATCCATATTGCTTAAATTTTTATATGTGGTAAACACAATCTTGGCTGTATTATCACAACTCAGATGTGTTTACATTCAGATTCAATTGGCTTCAATTATGGTGGCTTCAGCCAATTGAAAAGGGATTTTTAATCTAAACTATACATTTTCAATGGTTCAGAGGATTTTAGAATTTGAACTCTACTTCTCTGGTTAGCTCTTTAAAAGCTATGGGGATGGGTAAGAACAGAGGCTTGCCTTGATTATAACATAATTCAAGCTGAACTGTTTGTAGCAATGATTCAGAAAGCCCTGAAGCCATGTGAACTCTTTATAGACCAGAACCCAATCTGTTTATGCAGTGTTTATATTTTGAGGATAACTTAAAGTTATTAAATTCAGTTTAATAAAATTTTTGAGCATCTACTAGATGTCAGTCATTGCCAGGTAATGGGGGAGCTCTCAGAAAAGCATAATGCAGTTTAGATATTTACAACACAGTCTGGTAATCTACGAGGGGAACAGTACAGAGGTCAATGAGCAACTTGGAAGGAGCAACTACCACAGTCTTGGATGAATAAAGGCAGCCTTTCTAGGAGACCTGATATCTACATTGAAATTATAAAGACACATTGTGGTTAGTCATGCAAAGAAGTAAAGAGGAAAAGTGTTTCAGACAAAAGAGGAGTTGAGGGAAAAGAGATAAGGCTGGAAAAGTAAGGACTTGCTAAATAACCTACCATCTCTTCCATTCTGTAACTTTGGATCTGGATCAGTTCAGTCCTTAGGCTTCCTGGTGACGGAGGACAGAGCCATTTTTCTGTCTGATGCTAGGAGGGAATATGATATGGAGAGTAGGCACAGGGACTCTGGAGTCAGGCCAGTAAGGTTTGAAACTCAGCTCCATTACTTCAGTCATTGCTTCACTTGTTCATGATTTAATCAACAATCATCTATTGAGCATTCACTATGTTCCAGGGATTGTTCAAACACTTGAGATACAGTGGTGAATAAAACTGATCAAACCCCTGTTGTCATGGAGCTTATAATCTAGTAGGAGTAGATAAACAAAATAAATAAACACATTATGTGGTACTTTATAGCAGGATATAACTTGGAGTGCAGTGAGCTGGGGGCAGCCTGGTGTTACAATTTTAATAAAGTAGGGTGTATAGGGTAGGCATCAATGAACAGGTGACATGTGAGCAAAGACTAGGAATGAGGTGATGGAATTAGTTATGCAAAAATCTAAAGTTGAAACTATGTCATGCTGTATGACCTTGGGCAAATTTACCTCTGTCTGCTTCAGTTTCCTCATCAGTTAAATGGGAATAATAAAATTAATTCAAGATGGATAAAATAAATGTAAGGCATGAAACCATAAGAATTTTAGAAGAAAATTTTGGAAAAACTATTTTAGATATGGTCCTAGGTGAAGAATTTATGACTGAGACCCGAAAGACAATTACAGCAACAACAAAAATAAGTAGTAATACATGGGACTTGATTAAATTGCTATTATTATTATTGTTATTGTTATTGCTGTTTTTAAACTGGGTTCTGGCTGCTGCTTCCTCCCTTTCAAAAAACCTGCAGAGCCATCCCTGCTTCCTCCTTTTGCCTCACTCCTATAGAGTTAATGCAACATAAAGCCTTGTCACTCCATGTCCAAAGCACGGCCCTAGTTTGTTCTTTTCCCAACTTCTCCATTGTCTCTAGCCTAATCTAAAGTGTCCTGTGTTACTCCAAAGCCTCCCAAGTTTTCTCATTGTCTCCCTTATTCTACTACAATCTGCTCTCCATGCAGTATTCTTTTTAAAACATAAATCAAATCATGTTACTTTTAGGCTTAAAACATCCAGTAGCTCCCATTGCATTAATAGTAAAATTCAAATTTCTTCTCCAAGTCTACAAAGCCCTATGTGGTCTGGTCCCCACCTCCCTCAGCTCCAGTAAGTAAGAATACTTACTATATTCTGGGCATTGTACTAGGTATGTAACCACATGCCTTGATTACAAAAATGCAAGTGGAAGAGTCAGCATTTATTATGAGAGTTGAAAATCTGACCTAATACTTTGGCCATACAAAGTGATCTTCTCATGGTTATGTGAAGAAGCTGAGCTTGTTCCTTCCCTAGGGCATTTCCTCTTGCTCTTCCCTCAACCCAGAAGGTCTCCCCATTTATCTTTGCATTGTTGGCTCTTTCTTGTAATTCAAATGTCAGCCTAAAAGCTATCTCTTCAGAGAGGCTTTTGGCAACTGCTCAATCTACAGTTGACTGTTAGTCACTCTCCATCACATTAGCTTGCATTGCTTTCTCCCTAGGACTCTTTTTCTATTTGTTTATATTAATATGTCTCTCCACCACCAGAGTGCAAGAGCATGAATCTTATCGGTCTCGCTCATCCCTGTTTCTCCAGGACCCAGTATTGCAACTGCCCCTGGCTAATGAATGGATAAATGACATTGTCTTAACTGAAGGCTCAGAGATAGATAAAACACTGACTCTTCTCTCAGATCATAGTACACATTCAAACTGGTGCTGGCAATCATTATCTAGACAAGGAGGGCACCCTAATGTATCAGTGATTTAAGTTCACAGTCTTCTCAGAATCCTTGGGTTCTGCTACTTTATGAAGTGCTGAGGACTATTGTTTATATTGAGAAATACATTTACAGTTTCCAAAATGGGCTCTGTTGATTCTACCTCACTACCTTTGTACATGTTTCAAATACATTTTCCTACCTTTTCCACTTGGAAAAGTCCAAGTATCATTTAAGAACAAACTTAAACGTCACCTGTTATAAAGTTAGTTTTCTGAATCACCTGCTTTATGCCACCACTGGAATTCCTGCAAACCTCAAATTTGGTGTATGTCATACCATGTTGCAATTACTCATCTACAGACATTTCTTTCCCTTACAACCTGGGAATTCTCTGAGAACACCAAAAATGTATTAATACTCTTTATACACCTAATGTTTCATGCATAGTAGGTGCTTGGTGCCTGATAAATGAGTTAACAGAGGAACAGTTCCTCTGCTATTCATCTCATATGTTGTGACAGCATTGTAACAAATGTGCAGATGTGATCATGAGTCTAAACCCAGAATCTGAAGTTTGAACAGGTACATCCTTTTGAAAACCAAAGACTCCCTGTCTTTGTATCTGGAGTACACTGGCTCTGAATAGAACTATGACACAGAGGTGGGCTGGTTAGAACAGAGCTGTAAAAATTGAACTTATATTTCATCTTAGAATGGGTACTGTCTTCTTAATTACTTAATAAATAAGCTGAATTGCTTTAGGAAAATTACAATTTATCCTAAAAATAAAATTAGATATCATGGAATAAAATGTAGTATCGTGTCACAACTGTCTATATCTGATGTAGTTAAAGCCATATAAATCTCTATCTCAATCTTTTAAATGGGTCATAAAAATATGCAGTTCAAACCCAGATTACACAAATGGGCCAAAATTTATGACATAACTAGTTTGTAATATAATCTTTAAAAATTTAAGATATTTATGGGCAAAGATGAAGTCAATTTTGCACAAAAAAAACAGCAAAGCATAAATTATGGTAACACCAATTTTACTTTTATTGTAAACATTTTCATTTAATTAAATAAAATGTCACTCTAGAAAAAGAGTTTAAGGTGATTTATAAAAGTCATACTAAAAAAAGGAAAATAAGAGATAAATAGAGTTTAAAAAGTTCAAATTATAGATTTTTTCTTAAAAAGAATCACTTTTGTATCCTGAGACTTTACTGAATTCATTGATCAATTCCAGGAGTCATTTGGTTGAGACCTTGGGATTTTCCAGATATAACATCATATCATCAGCAAAGAGTGAAAGTTTGATCTCTTCTTTCCCTATTTGGACTCCCTTGATTCTGCTCTCTTGCCTGATAGCTCTCGCAAGGACTTCCAGTACTATGTTGAAAAGTAGTGGAGACAGTGGGCAGC
>CM052438.1:131846144-131887160 GCA_028533085.1 Varecia variegata | reverse complement strand
ACTTGGGTATCCTCAAGGGTATTCTTAAGCCACCTTAGGTGGAGAAAACAAGAAACTTCCTTAAGATTAAATAACAACTTTGAGTCCTGAATTCTGGCTTGGCAGACATCATTCTGTTAATAAAATTCTGGGGTCAGAGTCACAAGAATGGCCAATAGGAACAGCATTTCTGTCTACAGAGCAGGATCGTTCTCTCTCTCTCTCTCTCTCTCTCTCACATACACACACACACACACACACACACACACACACACATAGACACTCTGCAGATCTCTGTTCTCTAGAGAGATAGAGACACTATCAATGTGCCAGACAATTTGAATTTTGGGTCAGCAATTACATTGTCACCAGACCACAGATGATGATGTATTCTCTAGAGGTAAGTGTTTCCTTGGTTTCCTACCAAACATCCTGCTTCATCATAGGATCTTGATTTTTTTTTTTTTTTTTTTTTGGTATGAATAAGCGTGCCTGGAAGGGGATGGGATGGTGGGCTGATGGGCTCCTCCCCAGTCTTCCACAGTGAATCTCTGTGGAAACCAATCATAGTAACTCCATTCTCCTCATCCAGTGATTTCCTTAAACCTGGTAGGATGATGCAAATCTGGCCAATATGCTGTGAAAATTCTGGTGGGTGGCTTCTTGGAAGTTCTGTCTGCTTTCCTAAAAAAGATACAGACTTTCATTTTCTGCCTCTAGTCAAGGCCATGTGCTTATGATCTTGGGAACTACATTATGAAGGTGGGTACTGCCTTAGTACCACGAGGGGAGCCACAATGAAAGGACAATGAAAACTTGAGAAATGCTGTACAGAAAGACAGGGAGAACCTACTTAATGAACAATCCCTCTAACAGCCCTACCATCAACCCCTTCTTACATGAGCTAATAAATTTCTGATTGTTTAAGTTATTTTAGGTAGAGTTATGTATCACCTGGAGCCACATGAGAACTACCTGACAGAGGGTCCTTTCAGCCTTCCTCAGGCATCTTCTCTCTATATCACATATAAGATACAGGCCATGATTCATATCATCTTCATTTCTCAGATGAATAAATTGAAGAACCAATGTATAAGGCTACTGTTAACATTTACTAAGGGAGGTGATAGAACTAATAATCTAACTGAAATGTCTCTGACTCCAAAGCAAGACTTTTCTACCACATCATGCTTGAATGTACTATGAAAGGGCTGTTGTCCATTTGAGTAAACTATAGATATAAGAAAATCTTAGCATTCAAAAAATGGATATAAATGTATATATATTTTGAAACCAAATCATAAAGTCTTTTGAATAAATTCCAGGAGTCTCCAAATATTCAGGAGATACTGAGAATGTATCAATCCCTTGAAAATTATGCCATAGTAGAGACAACTGTATATGTGCAACTCATCATTTTCTCTTCCAGGACAGAGTAGGACTGTATATACCAGTCTCCCTCTTCTATCTCAAGAACCGTGTGTTTAAGATGCAAGGAGGCTAAAATATAACAATTTGTGAAAAGGCCAATGGCTTTGGAGTTGTTAATTTCTGTGTGTGCAAAGGAAATGTCTTACAATCACTAAAATAAATGTGTTCCTGTGTAGGATTTTAGGACTTATGCTCTCAGAACAGATAAGATCTCGGAACATGTAATGCAAGGATCCTAAATGCAATTGTCTAGCATTAAATAACTTTTTTTGATACTTTATTACCTAATTTTCCACATTGAATTAGTTTTCAAATTTTCTTTTATTCAAGTAATACCAAGCTTATTGCCTTCATAGAACTTCTAATATGTTATGCCAATAAGTAAGAAATAACTAAATGTAGAACAAATTAGCTAGTATTATTTTTTAAACGTATAAATTAAGAGGCAAGGGGGATATCACCTGGAGGAAGGCAGATATTGCAAATTTTTGATAGAACTGCCTGGGAAATCTGCACATTGAAGTTGTCTATTAACAATTAATTATATTAAATTATAACTTACATACAATAAAGTACAAAAATTTAAAGTGTACTATTCAGTAAATTTTGACAAATGCTTATAATCCCATTAGCAACACGGCAGTCAAGATATAGAACATCTCCATCACCTAAAAAGTTTCCTTGTGTGCCTTTCCAGGTTATCCCTGGAAAGCTCCTCCCTGGAGCTCCAGGAACCACTAATCTGTTTTCTGACACTACACATATCTACATATCTATACATTAGAATTTCCTCTTCTGAAATTTTGTATACAAAGAATCTCATAGCATATACTCTTTAATATCTGGCTTCTTTAGCTTAGCATATTGTTTTGAGAATTTATCTATATTGCTGTGTATTAGTTCATCTCTGTGTGTGTGTATGTGTAATAAATATTTAATTTATTTTTATTTATTTACATTTTGAGGATATACTGTAGGCTTTTTGTCCATTCATCTTTGGTGCACATATGTGTTGTTCCTAGATTTTTATTATCATAAAATTTGTGTACTATTTGTTACTGCTATGAAAACTGTGTATACCTCTAAAAGTGGGCATATGTTTTTATTTTTCTTGAGTAAATAGCTACAAGAAGAATCATTAGGGTATATAGTAGATGCTTATTTAACATTATAAAGAAAACTACCAAAATGTTTTTCAAAGTGGCTGTAATGATTTACTCTCCCACCTATCAATGCATGTGAACTTCAGTTGCTTCACATCCTCACCAATACATGATGTCATCTGTCTTGTGGTTGTGTTTTTAATTTGCCTTTCTCTGAAGATAAGTAATGTTGAGCATGTTTTTAGGTGCTTATTGTTTATTCATTCACATATATATATGTATATATATGTTTGTGTATGTGTATGTATGTGTGTAATCTGTTCATTTCTATTGGAATATATGGTATCCAGTTAGTGATAGGTATGAATTCTTTATATATTTTGGAGTTAAGCTGCTTTTAAAATATTTACTAAAAATATTTTCTCCTAATTGGTAGTGTGCCTTTTCATGATCTTAATGATGACCTTTAAAGAGCACAATTATCAGTTTTTCTTGTATAGTCCATACTTTTTGTGCCATATTTAAGAAATCTTTCCTTATCTCTAGGTCATAAAGGTTTTCTCCTGTATTTTTAGACATTTTATGGTATATTAACATTTACATGTAGCTCTATAATCCCATGAGATTTAATTTTTATATGATGTAACCTAAGGGTAAAAATGTATTTTTTCCTATATGAATACGTTGTTCTTCTAGTATGCATGGTATAGTATTCAGCCAGAGTCAAGGAGCCCCTAAGTAGAGTGTTATTTTTTTGGACAGCTCCTTTCTTTCTGGCACTCTTCCCCTCAAATTGCAGTTACCTCAGCCTCTTCAATGTCTGATCTCTATCTCCTCAACTTATCTAGACCACTGTGTTTTGCTTGGGATTCCCCTCCTTCCACATTGGTATAGAAAGTACTTCAGGCAGAAAGCTGAGAAAATTGTACCGCTTGCCTTTTCTGTTTCTTTTCTATCAAGGATTAAAGCCTGTTGATTATATCTGAAAACAGTTTTAAAAATACATACAGCCTAGTTTTCTATTTTTAATTCTGGGATAGTAAGTTTGGTCCCATACACTCCACAGTTACCTAAAGCAAAAGTCTGAAGGAGCTGACTTTTGAGTAAAGACTTGAAACGAGGGAGCTAAGTATTGCAGGTATCTGGAGAAAGAGCTTTCCAGTAACAGCTATAGCAATCAGTATAAAAGACTTAAGACATATGTGTGCCTGGCAGAATTAAGAAACAAAGAGAAAGGTAATGTGAATAGAGCAGAAAAAGTGAGAGAAGAGCAAGAGTTGAGATCAGAGATTGAACTGGAACCCAATCATATAGGAATTTGTAGGTTACTATAAGGACTTTTACTTTGCTTTTACTTTGAGTGACATGAGAAAACTTTGGAGAATTTTGAGCAGAGGAATGACCATGATCTGACTTTATTTTATTTTATTTCTTAGTGTTTTTTGTTTTTTTTTTTTTTGTTTTGTTTTGTTTGTTTGTTTTTGAGACAGAATCTCACTCTGTCACCCAGGCTAGAGAGCATCATCATAGCTCATCACAACCTCAAACTCCTGGGCTAAAGCGATCCTCCTGCCTCAGCCTCCAACATAGCAGGGACTACAGGTGTGTGCCACCACACCCAGCTAATTTTTTCTATTTTGAGGAGAGACGGGGTTTCACTCTTGCTCAGGCTGGTCTCGAACTCCTGACCTCAAGTGATCCTCCTCCCTTGGCCTCCCAGAGTGCTAGGATTAGAGGTGTGAGCCACCATACCCAGCCCTATTTCTTAGTTTTTATTCATTTTTAAAATATCTTATTTTTAGTTATTATGGGCACATGATAGTTGTATTTATTCTTAGGGTACATGTGATATTTTGATACAGGTATAATAATCAAATAAAGCTAATTGGAATATCCATCACCTCAAGCATTTATTATTTTTTTGTGTTAGGAACATTCTGATTCCACTCTTAGATATTTTAAAGTATATTATAATTTATTGTTTATTATAGTTATTTTGTTGTACCATCAATATTGTTCATTCTGTCAAACTATCTAAACATATTTTCAAACCCATTAACCATCCCCACTTTATCTTCCCTCCCCACTACCCTTCCCAGCCTCTGATAACCACCATTCTACTCTGTTTCCATGAGATCAGTTGTTTTAATATTTAGCTCCCACATATAAGTGAGAACATGTGAGATTTGTCTTATTTCATTTAACATAATGTTCTTCAGTTCCACCAATGCTGTTGCAAATGATAGGATTTTATTCTTTTTATGCCTGAATAATATTCCATTGTATGTATGTACCATATTTTCTTTATATGTTCATCCACTGATGGACAATTAGGTTAATTCCAAATCTTGGCTACCGTGAATAGCGCTACAATAAATATGGGAGTGCAGATATGTTTTTGATATACTGATTTCCTTTCTTTTGGATATATGCCTAGCAGTAGGATTGCTGGAGCCTATGGTAGTTCTATTTTTAGCTTTTTGAGGAACCTCCATACTGTTCTCCATTGTGGCTGCAATAATTTACATTCCCACTAACAGTGTATGAGGGTTCCCCTTTCGTTACATCCTCACCAGCAATTGTTATTGCCTGCCTTTTTGATAAAAGCCATTTTAACTGGGGTGAAGTGATATCTCATTGCAGTTTTAATTTGCATTTCTCTGATGACTAATGATATTGAGCATTTTTTCGTATACCTGTTAGCCATTTGTATATCTTCTTTTGAGAAACGTCTATTTAGATCCTTTGCCCATTTTTAAATTGGATTATTTGATTTTTTCATCATGATCAAGTGGGATTCATCTCAGGGATGCAAGGATGGTTCAACATACACAAATAAATCAATATGATACAACATATCAACAGAACAAAGGAAGAAAACCACAAGATCATTTCAACTGATGCTGTAAAAAGCATTCAAAAAATTCAACTCCCCTTGGTAAAAACTCTCAAAAAACTGGGTACCTCAACACAATAAAAGCCACATATGCAGATCCACAGCTAGTATTACACTGAATGAGAAAAAAATACTGAGTCTCTCCTCTAAAATCTGGAACAAGATAAGGGTACCCAATTTCACCACTGTTATTCAACATAGTACTGAAAGTTCTAGTTATAGCAATCACACAAGAGAAAGAAATGAAGTGCATCCAAATTGGAAAGGAAGAAGTAAAATCATCCTTTTTGCAGATGATATAATCTTGTATTTAGAGAAACCTAAAGACTCCACCAAAAAACTATTAAAACTGATAAATAAATTCAGTAAAGTTGCAGGATACAAAATCAACTTACAAAAATCATTAGCTTTTCCACATGCCAACAGCAAACAAATTGAAAATGAAACTAAGAAAGTAACACGATTTACAACAGCTACAAGCATAATAAAATACTTAGGATTAAAATTAACCAAAGAAGTGATAGATCTCTGCAATGAAAACTATAAAGCATTGATGAAAGAAACTGAAGAGGGAACACAAAAAAGGAAATATATTCCATGTTCATGGATTGGAAGGATCAATATTGTTAAAATGCCCATACTACCCAAAACAATGTACAGATTAAATGCAATCACCATCAAAATATCAATGACATTCTTCATAGACATAGAAAAAAAATTCTAAAATTATTTTTTAGAATTTTTATATGGAACCACAAAAGACCCAGAATAGCCAAAGCTATCCTGAACAAAAAGAACAAAACTGGAGGAATCACATTACCTGACTTCAAATTATACTACAGAGCTCTAGCAACAAAAGCAGCATGGTACCAGCATAAAAACAGACACATGGACCAATGGTTCAGAATAGAAAACCCAGAAATAAATCCACACATCTATAGTGAAATTATTTTTGACAAAGGTGCCAATAACTTACAGTGGAGAAAGGACATTCTCTTCATTAAAATATGCTGGGAAAACTGGATATCCACATGCAGAAGAATGAAACTAAACCACTATCTCTCACCATGTATAAAAATAATATCAAATAGATTTAGGTCTAAGAACAAAACTATGAAACTACTAAAAGAAAATATTGGAGAAAAGCTTTAGGACATTGGTCTGGGCAATGATTTCTTGAGAAATACCTTGAAAGCACAGGCAACCAAAGCAAAATTGTACAAATAGGATCACATCAAGTTAAAAAGCTTCTTTTTGCATGGCAAAGGAAATAACAAAGTTAAGAGACAACCCACAGAATGGAAGAAAATATTTGCAAACTACCCATCTGACAAGTGATTAGTAACTAGAATATATAAGGAGCTGTCTTTATTTTAGCAGAATCATTTTGCTGCTGTGTAAATGTTAGACCAAAAGGAGGTGAGGGCAGAAGCAGGGACACCAGTCAGGAAGCCACTGCAATAACCCAGGAAAGGCATAATGGCTTGCACCAGGGTACTTGACTGTCATTTACTGGTTATGACAGTTGGTGTACTTTTAGCTATTTAGGACATTTTGAGATGCATTTGCAATATTATTCTATGCCCTTCCCCTTGAAAACATAACAAAACAAACAAAAAACATGTTTTTGTTCCTCTATAATGGAAGAGATTTAGTTCTCTATTTAACTATAAGGTAAAACAAAATAAAACTTATCTAGATAGAAAATATTACATATAGGATCTTCTCTCATTGTCTCATGTTTACTCTCCTTTCTCCACTATCAAACTATTGTAGCTTTAGGAGCTAATGTTTTGCTGTTAAGTTGTCCTGTCCAATTTCCATTTGTATTATACATTTTATAAATATTCATGATTAGTGCTTAAAACAATTTATATTTTAAACTCACCTTTTCCTTTGAGCTTGTATAGTTAAATAACTGCCAAAGGGTAACTTTGGGGACCTGGGTTCTGAGGGAAGAGAACTAGGGCAGGTCCTTCTACAATAGGCAGTAAGGAATTCAGAGAAACCAGGGAATGAGACAAGAGGAAAACCATTAAGGAGAATTGAGCATCAAATGCCATGAGGAACAAATACAAAAGCAACGCCCAGAGGTCCAGTATCCATTAATAATTTCAGAGAATAGTTGGAGGGCATCCTAATAGGAGTAAGAGGAGGCAGTAACTAGTAAACAAATTCAATATAAGGCCATAGAATTGTTGCTAAGAATAACCTTTGGCCAGTCATTGCTTCAGTGGATGTAAGTATGCTTTGTGGGGGGGATGTGTGTGTGCATGTGTGTGTGTGTGTGTGTGTGTGTGTGTGTGTGAGAGAGAGAGAGAGAGAGAGAGAGAGAGACTGCATGGATACAAGTTGCTCTGGCTTAAAGTGCCAGAAGCAATGCTTATATTAGAGATTAAACAGATAAAACTGCATGTCTGGTTGTTAATGCATTAATGAGCATTTAAATAGAATGCACACCTATTGAAATGTATAATGTGGTTAGATGTGTTTCCACATTAGAGTTATACACATTTAATATAGCACACAGCCAAAAATCAGTGAAAATGGGTAGTTCACTCATGCAGACAACTAAAACAGACTTTTTCTATGAAACCAAGGTGGGGTGGGTATTGGAATCCACTCCCTGCTGTTTTTCTGATTTGTTCCTAAGCTCATTAGATGCTCGGCACCTCCTCCAGGGGATGAATCTCAACTTCAGACAATGTTAAACTCATTCTCTTGAGCAGAGGTGAAAAAGCTATTTCCCCACTGGAGTTTTCAAAGGCAAACATTTCCTGCAGGAAATCAAACAATTCTAGGACTTGACAAGGAAACTAAATATATTCAGTTTAGCAAGTGGCTGCCAATGGAAACCCCTGTTTCCTCCACACAGAACCTCAGGCCCCTCCTAGGGATAGCAAAGGCATTGTTTTTAAAAAGAAGGACAAGGAGCCCATTCTACTAAGTGAAGTACCACATGAATGGAAAAATAAGCACCATATGTACTCACCATCAAATTGGTATTACTGACTTAACTGACCAACACTTAAGTGCACAATATAGTAGTAACTATTCATCGGGTGTTGGGCAGGTGGGAGTGGGGTGGAGGGGATGGGTATATTCACACCTAATGGGTGTGGTGTGCAACATCTAGGAGATGGACATGCTTGAAGCTCTTACTTGGGTGGGGTAAGGCAATATATGTAACCTAAACATTTGTACCCCCATAATAGGCTGAAATAAAAAAATAAAATAAATAAATAAATAAAAAGAAGGACAAGGTCTTGGCAAACCGTCTTGCTGCAAACTCTGGCATTGTCAAAACAGGAATGGATAATCTCGGATGATGAAGATAGGAGCCCGTAGCATCTTAGTCTTATGATTAGCACATATGTGACTATGTGTATTTTGCCTTCTTCTGAAACTATAACATACATGATAACATAAGGCTTTGAATTCTGAGCTCCTGATATTTGCTGTTTGTATTTTGTGGGATTTTTTTCCCTTAAAATTTCCTTAGTCATTTACTTAACAACTACTATTTGAATACCAAGTGTCTGTCAGGCACTTTGATGGGCATTAAGCATAGCCCTTGCCATTTTGGCCTTAAAACCTAGCACAAAGGGTAGATAATAAATCACAAACCATGATAAGAGCTATTAAGGAAATGAGCAGGGAGATGAAGGAAAAAGGTGGAAATTCCTTTATGTAGGAAGGTTAGGACAGATTTTCTGAGGATGTTACACCTAAATTTTAATCTATATGTTGTGAAGAAGCCAATCATTTGAAGAGTGCACAGGAGGTAGGGGGAATTGTTTCACACTAGGGAACCAGGGCAAAAGCTCGCAGGCCAGAAGCTGGAAGAAAATCTGTATGGGGTCATCTGAGCAGGGAAGGGAAGATTGGCAAAAGAGGAGGCTGGACCAAGTCCAGGGCCAGATGGCCTTAGATCTTTTAGACAGTAAGTGGTTGGAATAATACACACAGGACAATAAGCAGACAAACACGAAGTGGAAGTCAAGTAACATGCTTTCTGATTATTCATATGATGCTCTATTTTGCCAAAAATCCTTAATTATTCCATTTTTTTCTTTAGCCTAACCAGCCTTTCCATTTCCTTCTTAGAATTATGTTTCTTTAGGAGAGAGAGAAAGAAGACACTTAGCTTTCTAAATAATCCTGACCTATGAAGATAAAAATGCCTTTTCCAGAAATAATGACAAATAACGACTGGAAACGTAAATAGGGAAACAGTGAGATTTAGTAAAGGTACCGTTCAAACATGTATGATTTTCAAAAAACTGAAAATAGGTCCTTTATCTAAACATACTCTTCTAACAGGATTTCTCTGTATTATACGTCTCCTGTTCTACCACTTTCTTCCCCCCATTCCTGAGCTCTCCAAATACTATTTGGATTGCTACAAATTTCTTCTTGCTCAGAGATTTCCACACTTGGCAGATCATCAGACTCTCCTGGATATCTTAAAAATACATATTGCATGTACATGTGTATATATACACACAGAGAGAAACAGATCATTCCTGGTCTCTCCTAAAAATTCTATTCCTGGGATGGTGCTCAGTATTTTACCCCCACCTCTGTTGCTTCTGAGGCATTCAAGGAAAATTCACTGTCCTCACTGGCCTATCTGCCTCTAATCTGTCTGCCTGCCACCTCTGTCCAACCTCCACTCTGATGACAGATCAGCTTATAAACTTCAATCTAATCACATTATTCCTCTCTTCAAATGCTATATTTTATTCCATATGAAATCAATTCAAAACCATTTGGAATGTCATTCTGCATAGCTCTGATGATTCTTCATCATCATCATAGTTAATTATAGATAATAATAAATTATAATTATTATAATAGTAAATTATAATAATTATTATAATAGTAAATTATAATAATTATTATAATAGTAAATTATAAGAGAACACCTAACAGACAGGTATGTGTTTTATTTTATTTTTGTTGTTGTTATTTGTTTAAATAGAAAAGCACAGCAGTAAATGAAAGTAGATTGAGCAGTGATTAGGTAACCTGAAATTCACACAGCAACAAATTATATAGAAAGAGTATTTGTTAACCAGAATCTATACTTGTTCACCTGAAAAGTATATTGCCCCCAGAGCTAAACTTCTGATAATTGCACACCATTTAGATAGTCATGTACACTTCATATATTCTTTAACTACATAAAGGATATTCTATATATTTTTGTTATATTTAAATACATTCTCATTATTAAAAATGCAAGCAATATAAAAGTGTATAGAGCAAAGAATGGGAGGTTCCCTTATAGTTTTGCCAAACATCCCGCTTTTCTTAGAAGAAATAACAATTATGAGTTTACTTACATCTTTCCATATTAAAAAAAGTAAGTAAATATATATAATACAAATATATAGCTTTGACTTTCTGGTGCTTAATATTTCTTCTTAATGCTTTTACTAATAAGGGGTCATGTTGTTTTGCCGTTTTCTTTTTCTAGCTAATAATGTGTGTGTTTTATATTTTGAAACGTGATATATATCAATATTTTTAATATTTAATATTTTTAATATTTTAATATTAATATCATATATTTCATAATATGTAAGACCAAAAGATATTTAATCGTCTCTTACTGATGGATATTAAGGTTGTTTCTAATTATTCAGTATTACAAACTATTGTAACAAGAACCTTTGCACATCTATTTTTATTTACATTAAACAATTAAATGTTTAAATTTCTTCCATATATGTAGTTATGTCTCCTTTTTTACCACCGGTTTTACTTTGAATTCTCTCTCTTTCTGTATCTGTCTGTCTCCCCCTCCCTCTTTCTCCTTCTCAATAATTAGACTTACCAAAAATTCTCTGTTATGTTAATTATTTTAAAACACTAGTTTTTTTAAAAACTATATTTTATTAATTAAATCTGCTTACTTTTATTTTCTTGTGTTTGTCATTTTTTCTAATACTTTGTGCTTGGTGTTTAGATATCACTTACTCATTTTTCCTTTCTAATGATTTTATTTAAGTTTATATTTTTATTTAATTATTTTCCAAGAACCTTCAGTGAGCTGATTGCTTTCTATTTCTAAACAGCTGGCTTTCTTTGAAACTTTGTTTTGAACCCAGACACTGTGACGGGGCTGAAAAGCAGAAGTAAATTTGATGAATGGAGGGTGAGGGGGTGGTTGGCCTCTTTTGTTCATTGTCTAATTTTTCCAGCTTTATTAAGGTATAATTGAACAATAAAAATTTTATATTTTCAAAGTATATAATGTGAAGATTTGATATACATACACATAGAGAAATGATTACCACAATCAAATTAATTAACACATTCATTATCACGTGTAGTTACTCTATGTGTTTGTGTGTTCATCAGTGTGTCTATGTGCTTATGAGAGAGATGAGGACACTTAGGACCTACTTTCTTAGCAAATTTCTAGTAATTTATATAGTATTATTAACCATAGTAACTATGTATGCTGTGTTTTAGACCCCCACAACTTATTCATCTTGTCATTGAAAGTTTTTGCCCTTTGACTATATCTCTCCATTGCTCCACTCTCTGGCCCCTGGCAACCACCATTCTACTCTCTGCTTGTGAGTTTGACTTTTTTTTTTTGATTCACATGTAAGTGAGATCATACAATATTTGTTTTCACTTATTTCACTTAGGATAATGTCCTCCAGATTCATTAATATTGTCACAAATCATAGGATTTCCTTCTTTTATATGACAATATTCCACTGTACATGTATATATATGCATATATTATATATTTATATGTATACATATCACATTATCTTTATCTATCTATCCATTGATGAACACTTGGGTTCTTTCCATATCTTGGCTATTGTGAATAATGCTGCAGTGACCATGGGGGTGCAGATATGTCTTTGAGATAGTAACTTTATTTCCTTTGGATATATTCCCAGAAGTATTGCTAAATTATATAGTAGATCTATTTTTCATTTGAGGAACCTCTGCATTGTTTTCCATAATGGCTATACCCATTGATATTCCCAGCAAGAGTGCATAGGTTTTCCTTTTCTCCATATCCTTGTTAACACTTTTAACTCCTGTCTTTTTCATAATAGCTAGCCCTAGCACATGTGAGATCATGTATCACTGTGATTTTTGATTTGTATTTCCCTGATTTTAGTGATGTCGAGCACCTTTTCATATGCTTGTTGGTCATTTGTTATGTCTTCTTTGGAAAATGTCTGTTCAAGTCTTTTGCCCATTTTAAAATCAGGTTATTTGGATATTTGTTATTGAATTGTGTGAATTCCTTATGCATTTAGGATATTAACCCTTTGTCAGATATAACATTTGTAAATATTTTCTCCCATTCTGTAGGTTGTCTTGTTATTTTGTCGATTATTTTCTTTGCTGTGTAGAAGCTTTTTAGTTTGATATAGTCCCACTGTTTATTTTTCTTTTTGTTGCCTATGCTTCTAGTGTCATCATTGCCAAGACCAATGTCAAGAAACTTTTTTTTCTATGTTTTCTTCTGGAAGTTGTAGAGTTTTAGGTCTTGCATTTAAATTTTCAACCCATTTCAAGGTAATTTTTGTATATGGTATAACATAAGGGTCCAGTATGGTTCATTTACATGTGAATATCCAGTTTTCCCAGCACCATTTATTCAAGACACTATCCTTTCCCCATTGTGTATTCTTGGTGCCCTTATCAAACAAAGTTCAGTTGACTGTATATGCATGGGTTTATTCCTGGGCTCTCTATTATGTTCCATTAGTCTATGTGTCAATTTCTAAATTTTTACAAGCAAGATTTCTTACGCCAAATAGGCAGAGATTTCCAATTTGTGACCCCTACCCACTCCAAAAAGAAACCAAAACTTTGCTGAAGATAAATAATGTTCACTTCACAAAGATCTAATTAATTCTGTAGGCATTTATAGAATAGATCTTTACCCTGATTTACATTTTCCCTACCGGATTACAAGCAACTTTCTATTTCATTCTGAGCAGAGCAATGAATGAAAATTTACCTAAAATCTGGGCAGTAGATGTAAGGATACATATTCATTTGTGGAATATTATATATAAAGCAATTTCATCATTCTTTCAACAAACACTCATTGAGAGCCTACAATGTGTGAGGTATGTTTCTAGACACTCAGAATGTATTAGTGTAAACAGACCAAAAAAAAAAAAAATCCCTGCCCATGTAGAGTTAATGTTTTATTAGGGAAACTGAACAATAAGTAATGAACAGAATGCATACATTATAAGGTATTTTGAAAGGTGATATGTGGTATGGATAAATTAAACAGGGTAAGGAAAAGGAGATTAGTATTCCTAGCTGTGATTGTATTATAAAATAAAGCAGTCAGAGAAGCATTGAACGTTAGCATTGAGCATTGAGGAGACAGATATCTGAAGAAAGAGAATCCTGGGCAGAGGGAAAAGAAAGTCTAAAAGCCCTGGGGTGGGGGCATTTTGGGAACTAGATAGGAGAGCAATGTTCTAGGAGAACTGAGCGGTGCAGAAATCTATGGGCAATGAGATCAGAGAGCATGAGGGGAGGTGGTAAGATCCCTTGTAAGTAATGAAAACTTGTGATCCATAAACATTTTGAAAATTAAAATCTTTCATGAAATATTTTGGCCCAAGCTTTTCTCCTTTGGATTTAAATAGTAAAACTGTCTTTTTACATTTTTTTTTAAATTTTAAAATTAATTTTATTTTTATTTTTTTTTTAAATTAATAATGCAAGGAAGTTCATGCTCTGTCACAATCCACCACTGTTGTCTGGACGTCTGTCTTTTCCCTTGAGCGCCTTAGAGGTAGAAAAAATATGAAGATCTGTAGATCCACAAATCTAAGTCTACAGTTGTAACAAAAATACCAATGTGTTTAGAGAACAGGCTGGCTTTGACCCTGAATGTTGCTGAGGGCTCTTGGTACCATTTTGCCTTCTCTTCTCTTGGTCTCCCCAGGGTTGCGGCTCCTCCTGTAATGTAATCATCCAAAGCTGTCATACACTTCTGAAGCGGTGCCAGACATCAATATGGCCTTTTAATTAAGCACGGACAATGGCTTGTTTCCAGTGGTCCCACTGCAGACAACTTATTGATTTGCTTTTCAGTTTAGCATTTATAAAATGTACCAGATTGACAGCAACACAAACTTGAGTCTTTTTTTTCCCCTTGACTTTCTCCCATGGATCCCACCTAACTAGAATCTCAGCGAATCCTTCCACCTTTCCTCAATCCAGAACATATATGACCTATGCTTGATGAAACAGGGTATTCCTAAGCACAAAAGTAAAAAAATAAAATAATAAATTAAGACCAGATGTCCAGTACAGTGTAGATCAGAGATTAATAGCCCCTTGATGTCAGGAATTATGACGGTTTTGTTCACTCCAACATACAAGTGATTACATGGGAATTGATGAAATATTTATAAAATAAGTGAATAAATGGAAAGTAGATATGTTTTTGCAGTAAGACAAGTGACAATTTAGCCACTGCTTTCTACTTATTAATTCTGTGACTTTGGCCATCACATATTACTTCTTTATTCCTCAGTTGGTACCTGTAAAATGGGCACAATAAAGGTACCACCTCATTGATTGTGATAATTAAATAAATAGTTCAATGCATGTAGAAAACAGCCCATGACTTTCACTCTTTTTACTGCTCTTCCCCCTCCCTTGTTTCCTTCGTACCCACATACGGCTGTCTTTTCACACAATTCTATGTGTGAAATATTTTACTGAGGGCCTCATGTGCTTGTTGGCATCTTGTTTATTGTTCAATGCCTGCCTCCTGTGAGTCTGTGAGCAGACTCACCAGTCTTCCAACCCTCTGAGTGTGCCCAGAACTGCATTTGCAGCTGCCTCTGCTCTTCTCTCCTAGTGCTGTCTGCATAGGAAATCCCTGAGGGCAAGCTATTCTGGTGGCAGGGCTTCCCATGGGGACTTCTTTTCCTAAGTCAGTATTCAGTTAAAACATGCTGAATTAAATTAAAATAATTCTATGAAGTTATGCGTATGCATTCAGCTTTCAGACTCCCAGGATTATTGTACACTGCACATTGACACCACAGCCTTTCCTATGCCATAATCAGACTGCCACGAATCAGCTGACATATAAGGATTTTTAGAACATGAGAAAGTGTCTTGTCACTTCAAACACCTACTTTTGGAAGTGCTACTCTTGGGAAAGTTGTTTCTATTTACTATTCCTGAGTTTCTTGTTCTTTAAAATGAGTTAAAAATTGTACTTGATTCATAGAGTTACTTTGAGAACTATATAAGTTAATACTTTATAAAATACTTAGAATGATTTCTGGTCCATAGTAATATTCATGTATTATTGTTGTGGTTATTATCATTTTTATTTACCATAAATTTCACATCAGGGTGAGCCTATTAAATTTTGTAAGTATTTGATTGTACTATAATTACAATTACAGTGACCCTAACTTATGGTTCTCTATAGATAGAAATTACTGGTAATTTGCCACAACAGAAAAATTGGGAAAAATTTCTTTAACAGATGAATGACAAACCTAATAATGTCTGGCTTCCTACCCATTATTCTGTCTCCATATCTTGCCCTTATCCATGTGCGCCCTATTCTTCAGGCATAGTGCTTCCTCAAAATTACCTTTCTCATTTCCACCATCCATTTTGTCCAACTGGTCACTCCCTACTTGCACTACAAAATATAGTTCAAGTCACTTCTCAGATGAGCCATTCGTGGCCAACTGTATTTATCCCAGCCTCACTTTAGCGGATGTGTTTGAGAGCTCAGACTCTGGCATTAAGCAAAACAGGCCTCCATCCTGCTTCTGCCATTTATCAGCCACATGCTCTAGGGAAAGTTACTTAACATCTTCAAGTCTTAGGGTTGAAGTAAAGATCTGGTGAGAGAATACATCTAAGTGCATAACAGGGTTTCTGCATAGAGAATAGAGCTTTATAAATGTTAGCCATTTAGTGGTCCTTTTAGTTGTTTGCCTCGCTTCTAGACTTTCATTATATTAACCATCTTGCAGATATTACAGATGATTATAAAGGATTTATAACCATCTATAAATATATCAGTATACACATGTCCATCTCTAGGTTCTTAGTAAACATGCATTGTATGAAGGAATGAATAAATGAGCTTCCTGAGGGCAGATACTGTCCTGGCTCTTCAAAGCCTGGTTGGCAATGCCAAGCACTAGGACACCTGAAGTAGAGTTGGTAGAGTTGGCAAATAAAAATACAGGAGACCCAGCTAAATTTGAACCTCACGTGAAAAATAAACTATTTTTAGTAAAAGTATATCCCACTCAATATTCAGGATACACTCATACTAAAAGTTTATTTGTTGTTTATCTGAAATTCAAATGTAACTGGATGCCCTACATCATATTTGGCAACCCTCCCCTGAAGCCAGTGAATAAGCCTTTCATGCCAAGGTTGAGAATAGGGAATCAAGTTCATGTATGTGGCACCAAGTCAAAGTCATGATAAACATAAGTTGGATACAATACTGTATTATTTATCTACTAGATCTAGGTGTAAGTAAACTCATTTATTTTAAATGACCACTACTATTAAACTGACCCTCATCTTTAGAATATATGGAGGAGGGCCGTGGTGTCCATTTCTTTCTATTGAGGCAGTAGTAAAGAGTTGGATAAAAACTTCCAGAATTACAGGTGCGACAGTACACTAGCTCCAAAGCAGTGGTAACTCCAGTCTTGACTTGCCCCTGTTATTTGATCTGTTCTAGGGAAGAAGCAGAGTCTGTGGGCCAGCCCTGCTCGCCCCAATCCATTTCACTTGGGTAGCTAACTAGCTGCTGGGTTTATTACTCACATCTCTGGCATTAATGACATGTTCTTTGATATAATTTAGTAGGTAGTTGTATACTTTCAATCTGTAAATATCCATCATAGGTTATTGCTATGTGAAATATGTAGGTCCTATATGTACCTTGTTCAATTCTTTATTCCTAACTTCTGGCAAAATTCTTGGCAGAGCATTGGAGGTCAATAAATAGTTGGTGAATAAACACTGGTTAAGATCTCAGACTCTGGAAACAGACAAAACCAGATTTAAATTCAGACTCTGTCATGTATTAGCTAACTAATGTGTAACTTGGCAAAGTTACACATTCTCTCAAAACTTAATTTCCTTGTCTACAAAATGGGGGTAAAAATAGTACCTGAGATATAGTTATGCTTTGAAGATTAAATGAAATCATGTACTTAAAACTGCTTAGCAGACAGCATGACATTGTAGAAAATGTCTTAAAATGTTAGTTCATATTATATTTCGGAATGCTTCTGTAGGCAAAGTGTTAACAAAATACCATCCCTGCTACATGAGAACTTGACCTTGAGTTAATTGTCTCTAGCTCTCTTGCCCTGAAAAATCTGATAAGGCTAAGAATGTCAACATGTTTCTAGATAACACAGCTAATGGTAAAAACTATCCCTGAGTGGCACAGTACATCTGGACTGGGAAGAACTATAAACACTGATGGGCACACCATACTTTGGGATCCTCTGAGTATTGTGTCACATGTATCCCATCCCCTGTGGTGATTGTGGATGCTATTCCTATGGAATGTTAAAAGAGATACTGGCCTTTCTGGGATATAGAGCTTCTAAGCCAGGGCAGCCCTATACGCACCAATGTGGAGTTTGCTTCTTTGGGGCTAAAGTTGTCCGCTGGGAAGAAGGCGGCTCTGGATGGTTATGTGAAGTGCTGCCTGGACTACCACAGAAAGGCAGGCTTGACACTGCCCTGCCAGCAAGCTTAGCTCCTTGTCTCTCTTTTTAATAGACTTTTAGTGTGGCCTATGGTGGTCTCAAGGGTCTAATGCTCACTTAAGCCTGAGAAGACACCTGGTGGGTGTTCCCACACTGTCCATTGGAGAGGTACTTCTGTTTTGTATCCTCAATAAATTACTCAATGATCTTGGAATCTTAGGACTAGAAGCAATCATACATGCCATCACCTTTGACAATTTTCCCAGTGTGGGAAGTTCGACAATATTTGCAATAACTGGCCAGCTGGACTCCTCTCCAATACTTTCAGCACAGAAAACAGATTTCCCCCTTAGGAGTACAGTGCATGGCCAGGCAGTCCTCATCATTATGCAAGAATGTGTTCTGGGCAGGAATATGCCTGTCTGAAATATTTAACCATTAGTTTGATTTTTTTTCTATCCTGTCTTGAGTGCTACACAGAATAAGTTTAGGTTCTTCCCAGGACCAACCTTCAAATATTTGAAGAGAATTTTATCCCCCATTAATTTCTTATTTTCTCATCAAAAATATGATCAGTTTCCTCAACTATCCCTTATTGCCTTTGCCACCTTTCTTCCCTGCTTCCTAAGACACCACATTAACTTTCAGTAGTTTCTAGTATAGATGATACTACCTCAAATTCAAAGCAAAGGTGTACTTCTTTAAGTAGGGTTTATTTATTTTACATTATAGGAGTAATACAAATCATTATTTTATAACTTGGGATAGGAAGACAATATAGAGAAGAAAAACGAAACACTGAAGCACATTACAAAAATATATATGTTATAAGATATGAATAATGATAATAAAAGATCACCAATAAAATTCCATGATTGAATGCATGCTTTGGAGTAATACTACTTGTATTCAAATCTTGGCAACACAAATTATTAGAAATGCAAATTTGGGTAAGTTATTTAATTTATCTAAGTCTCAATTTTCTTATAAAATAGGGATAACAATGCTATAGCTCTCAATAGGTCATTAGGAAATACAAAGAGATAATTCATGTAAAATGTTCCATTGACAGTTAGCTGAGAGTAAACAGTATGAAAACTGGTATTGCATGTCGATAAAGATTGCAAGCTTGAATCTCTAGTCTACCATTTCCTACACTAACTGTGAAATCCTGGGCAAATTACTAAACCTCCCTTCATCTCCATTTTCTCAATGGAAAAATGGAGATTGTTGCAGATTGTATTTTCAAAGATGGGTGCAAAGATATTTTCAGTCTGATATCTCTTCTCAAGACTTGCCAATTCTCTCATCAAGAAGTGGAGTCTATGTCCTTCTCTTTCAACCTGGGTAGGTCTTTGTGACTGCCTGAATAGCAGGAATAGGGAAGGTGATGGCATGTGACTTCCAAGGCAGGTCATAAAAGTTGATACAGCTTCCACTTCTATTTATCTATCACTTATCTATCTATTTATCTATTCTCCCTGGACTCTACCTTTGAACCACCATAGAAGAAGTCTGTCTACCCTGAAGCTGCCATAATAGAGAGACTACATAGAAACCGAGAGAGAGAGAGAAAGAGAGAGAGATGCCTGAATTGCTGCAGCTGTTCCAGCTTCCAGCTGTTTAAGTCTGCCCACCCCTAGCCACAGACATACAGGTGAACAAGCCTTCAGATCATTCCAGTCTCAACTATCACCTGACTGATAATCTGAGAGACCCTGAATGAGAACATACCAGAAGGTTATTTAAACCCCAGAATCATGAGAGATAATGAAAAAATGACTATTGCTGTTTTAAGTCACTAAGTTTTGGGGTGATTGGTTAGGCAGCAATAGAGGTAGAGTAGTATTTGACTCATAAGGTTTATAAGAATCAACTGATGATATATAAAAATGATTTAACATCAAGGAGTGGTTCTCAAACTTTACTGTCTAATAGGGTTGTCTGAGGGCTAACTATAAAACAGATTCAGAA
Organism: Varecia variegata; assembly: GCA_028533085.1. Classification (NCBI taxonomy): domain Eukaryota; kingdom Metazoa; phylum Chordata; class Mammalia; order Primates; family Lemuridae; genus Varecia; species Varecia variegata. Next base: position 131,867,037 of record CM052438.1, on the reverse strand, counting down.
GCCCCACTCCCAGAATTTCTGATGTAGTGAGCCTGAAAAGCCTGAGGATTCCCATTTCTAATATTAAATATATTCCTAGATGATGCTGACACTGCTGGTCTAGGGACCACATTTTGAAAACCATTGCACAGAGAAAATACTGAATTTGTGAACTTTATTCTTGCTACCATTTTAGTACTTACTGTTTGCATTTCATGAAACTTAATTAAGCACTGCCAGTTCCTCTGGGTACTAAGGAAATTTATACCCAGTTTCTCTCCATAACTCACAGTATAATTTATCTTTTGGATTTCAAGTGTTGATCACAACAACTTTCAAGCAATAAATGCTTAAAAATTGCTTCTTAGAGGATATAACAGCTGCCACTTTCATTTTTGGGTTTATGATGTATTGGAGAGAGACGAGCAAGAACAAGAAAAAGAGGGAAGGAGGAGAGAGGGAGTAGGCGGACGGGGGTGGGGGGAGACACAGAGAGAGAAAATTTAATGTTTCTTGTTCTAAAACCTTTTGCTCTACATAAGACAAGTTTTCACATAGTTTTTTCCAAATTTTGAGGTCTGCACCTCAAGATAGAAACATCTTGACTCCAATCATCCTTTTATTTTTCAGTCCCTTTAAAATGCAACAGTAAAATGATTGAAAGTCAGTAACAGAACTAGTAAAAAAAAATGTTATCAGATTCCTGTTTTGATTTTATTTTATGGATATTATATAGCTTGATTAAAAAATGCATCAATTGTTTGGGGGGTTGAGCACTCTGTTTAGCTCAAGAAGCTGGTACATCAACATTCATCTTAGAGACAAGATCTTTTGGTTATTAACATAGAAAAATATGACTGGACAGAACCAGACTTGAGGATCCTCTGGAGGCCCCCGGTTTCCACAAAGGGCAACTTTTAAAGGTACTTAAAAGATTAGTCATGTCTATGAGCCCTATCGAGATTTCAAGGTACATGTTTAATGTTTGACTCCCTCCTTTTCCATCCCATCTAGAAGACTATCAGTAGAATAAATGACAGAATTTATATAAAAGCTCTCCAAGCCTGAAGAGCTCTACTTATAGACACTTCAAGTAATTAATACCTTGTTTTCTTATATCTAACAACTTTGTAAGTCATATTGGAAATTCAAATGTCAGTTTGCATACTATGCAACTTATGGATGTTGTACTGAGGGCTACTCTGTACTGGTCATTCTTAAACACTCAGGGAAATGCACAAGGGGAAAAAAAACATATTCCTTGCCTTCGTGGAAGACATCATTTTAAGATGAAGACACTATTTGCAAGACAAGCTTTGCCTTTCTCAGATATGCTTGGGATCATGCGATTCTCCTGCTGAAAGTGTTATGGCATCATCATACTGCTTTTAGGAAAAAATGGAAACCTTATAGAGTAAATAGCAAGCCTCTATGATCCAACTCATCCATCTATTCCTGGTCAGCCTCAGTTTCTTCAACTCTTTCATAGACAGCAGATCCTCAAATAACATTGTTTTGTTCAATGTTTCATTGTAACATTGATGAGGAAAAAATCGATTCCTGCCAGTTCCACTGTCTGCATGGAGTTTGCACATTCTCCTCACATCTTCCTGGGTTTTCTCTGGGTTCTCTGGTTTCGTTTCCTCCCAAATCCCAAATATGTGCATGTTAGATTACCTGGAGTGTCTAAATGGTCCCAGTCTGAGCGAGTGTGGGTGTGTAAGGGCACCCTGTGATGGGATGCATCCTGACCAGGGCTGGTTCCCTCCTTGTGCCCTGAGCTGCCAGGATAAGCTCTAGCCACCTGCAACCCTGAAGTGGAATAACTGAGTAAATAATTATCTTATTTGTTTTGATTAATCTTTCTTAAATGTACGTGTAGCTTACAATTATTTCAATGTTTAATATTAGAAGTGTTTTGGCTTTATTTAGACATTTGGTGATGTTCTGTGACCAGAAATATGCCATAGGAACATAATTCTTGCTCATATCTATTAGCCTATGGTAACATTGGTTCTGTTATACATTGTTTTGTTTAAAGTCACAGTTTCCAAGAACCTGTTCATGACATACAGAAAGGACTTACAGTACCCACAATCCTCCAGTCCCTTGGACTTGGCAGCTACTCCAACACGCATCATCCCCCTTTCCCATTAACACACCTTCACAATTGCATTTCCCTTTGCCTGTGATATGCCCACCATGGGTATTTGCACAGTGTCTGATACATAGTAACCATGCCATACAAAGGATTTCTATAATTACTTACTCATTTTGTCCTGTTAATATTTTTTTAGCCTTTTTCTATGCCAACAGACTGTAAGATTAGTGGTAGAGTTTGTGTCAATGTCACATTTTTTGTCAAGGCACAAAGTCTAGCAGAGTGCTGGGTGCTTAATAGATATGAAATTTTTTTTATTGAACAAAATAATGAAAATATACATATTTCAAACAATTAGAATAAAAATAAAGCTAGAATTTTTAAAAAATGCTAAACCATGTGGTACTAACAAAAGAGACCATGAACAGTGATGCAACTAGCAATCTAAGGCTGTCTTAGCTAAGGATGTCTTCAAGGAGAAGGCAGAACTTTGGATTTTGGTAAACTTATGTCACACTGAGTATCTGGAAGCTTTTTCATGCTCTGGTAGCAGTAAGGGCACCTCCAACTCAAACACCTACATATCCACCAACCTTATTTGTGAGAAGGAAGGCATGGGCATGAAGTTAGGAAACTCACACTTGCTAACAGAATATGATGTATTGATATCTCATTAAGGGGTGGAACAAACCTCTGAAATATGAAATTTATATCCATTTTAATACAGAAGCAATCACAGGCTCCAGAAAGTAAATAAATTATACGAAGTCAAACACTAAGTGGCACAACAAGGATTCAAACCAGGGAGTATGCCATAGCTCATGGTCTTTTCAATATAGCACACAATTATTCAGTACTAAGAGAAAGGAAAGGAAAGCAACATAGCTTTCTCATGGTAGAGTGTTTTCCAGGAAAAGAAGAAAACATTATTGGGTTTCTACTATTCATTCACTTAAGCTTTCAGTAAAGCTACATCCTAGGGAGGCAATGGCAAGTATCAAAATAATACAACTATATAGTCTGTTCTTGTGGAGTTTATGAGAAGCAGGCATGTAGATTGTTAAAAATCTACAAGAATAAATGAAAAATTACAACTGTGTTATATGTGATTTTTAGAAAAGAGCTGTCTAGTACTTTGAATCTCCCATAATGGAAAGAACTGATATAGTCAGGTCTTTCATCCTGCTGTGACGTAAGCATGGAGATCTAAAAGAACAGCTGGAATCCCTGAGTGTGTGTGTGCCAGCACAGGGGGAGGACTTAGAGAAAGCATTCCAGACACAGGAAATAGCACAAGCAAAAGTCCTAGGAGCAGGAGGGACCATCTCATGTTTGAGAAACTGAGACAAGAACAGTGTATGCTAGACCCTTCACTTAAGAGAACAATGTATAGAAGTTTTCTTACCCTGAAATCTGAAGAGATTGGAAGGCTTTGTGTCTAGGAAAGATTGACTATCATTTCAATGAAAGCATCCAGCTGGGCTTGTCAATTTTCTTCCCTTCTTTAACCATCATATTTCTCATTCTATAGTGGAGATGATAGCGTAAACACTAAAGCCACAGGTACTCAATCTGCCACTTGTGAAGGATTTGCTTCAGGGTGACTGATAGAAGGATTGTGATTAATTTTCTAATAAACAAATGGTGATTTTTCAGAAATATGGGACATATAAGAATAATGAGCATGGTCTTTGAATTGTGGCAGATTTGGGCTCAAACTCAAATCTTTCTTTATAACTGGGTCAGTTTAGGAAGACAACTTAGATTCTCTGAGCCTAAGGTTCTTTATGTGCAAAATACTGTAATGAGTAAATAGGAGGGTGGATGTAAAGTGCTAAGCACATGTTCAATGCCCTGACTTTGTCTTTCCCTTCCCTTCATTCATCCAATGCCATTTCATCTTCTAATACTATGTGCAATGCTTCCAGTCTGCTGACAGAATGCCGCTGAACACACACTTTCCCTTTTTTGGTTTGATATCTTTCTCTTTCATTCCTGGTGACAAATCAAATATGACCTTACTTTTATTACTTGCAAGCTGTATTAAATCCCAAGAAGTGCTGTTCCATCATAAGCCAGGGCTAATCTCTTCTAAGTTATTTATTTATTTTTTTGCTTGTAGAAATAATATTGTATACCATACTGTACAATTGCATTTCTTTTTACAGCACAAGAAGATAATAATGCAGGAATTGACATTTTTGTCCATTTCAGAGACAAGAGGTTTCTAGAATACTATGTTGAATCAATGATGCTCACTTGAGCTATTTGTTTCATTGAAAGCAAAACCTTTGCAAGGGAAGGAGAGTAAGGAGTCCAGAAATGGGTACATACATTTGCTTCTGTCACACATAGTAGTGCTTTTCTTGGGAGATAGTTCATGGAGATATGCTGTATTTTCCACTCAATTTGCAACAATTTCTGTTTCATCAAAGCCACCACTTAGATACATGTTTTCTTGCCAATCATTCATCCAATATTATCAGCATTACAAATATGTGTGCCAGACTTAGAAATGCCAGGTGTTTTAGTTAGGGGCTGTTCTTGAAGTTTAGAGATGGTTTGCAATTTTCCTTGCTTGAACCTCTATATTAGTGCTGGGAATAGCACCTCTGTTCTGGAAGCATGTCTCATGCCTGCAGTCAATACTGTCTTAGTGTCAGCATAGGTGGCAACCTAGCTCTCTTTATGAATGTTATTGTTTTTAAGAAGCATGGCTATGAATAAAGGAAAGCATTGTTCCATTACATTCTTCCTATATATGCAGTCACCATTCCACTGTTATTCATCACTATTTTCTTGTCTATAATACCCCACTAGACAGTGAGCTACCTGAGTCAAGAGAGTTTATCTTGCACCTAATTATACATATAGCACACCATAGTGTCCCATAAAGAAGAGCTGAATGAAAAAAGAGAGAGCATGATTTTACCCTAGCATTTTACATCTAGTATTTGTTTGCAATAAGCTGTTGGGTTTTTATTATCTTGCCAACTTCCTCATGGCTTTTCTCACAGGAAAAGACAGAGACAAAAACTTACTAAGTCCCTGGAATGTGCTAGGTTCCATGCACTATGTTTTTCATACATTATTTCATTTAATTTATACCACTGCTGTCATGGTTAAACACTTCTTCATGTTTTACAGGAAGGGAAACTAAGGCTGAGAGAAGTTAAGGGACTTTCTCAATGTCACATAGAAGAAAAGTGTCCAAACCCAGATTTGAAGATTTGAAGACATAGTACAGATGGGAAGAACTGTCTGTCGGGGCAGGGGGAAGTAGGAACTGATGCCAGAAGGGAGAAGAAGACTACTATGCTCAATGAAGAAAACTGACCACAAGAATTGCATTATGACAGAAAATGTATGTGAACAGGATTATGCACTTTGTGGACATCATACCTATTTGAAAGAGTCTCAACAGTAATTTCAATTTTAGATTATTAGACCTCCAAGTATAACTTCGTATATCCAGTTATACATCTGTATATCTAGTTTAGAACATACTCTACTTCAGTAAAAATAACCCACTGTAAAGCTAATAATAAAAGAGATGTCTTAAGAAAGAAGATATTTAGCCTTATATTTTTATATAGTTTACACTACCAGAGTGGGAAAAATTTAAGCTATTATGGTCTTATGTCACAATTGCTAGGTCTGTCTGATTTTGTGAGCCAATTGGCTTGGCATAAAGGGCACAGTTTCTCTCTTGGGGTTGTTTTGAGCAAAAGCAATCAGGCAGTGATGCAATTATAGCACCTGCAAATATTATTGTAACCTTTTCTACCCACTATCTACTGCAGGTGGGGTTCCCAGGGAAGCAAACTATGAGATGGAATTTAGCATGCAGGGTGTTTCTCTAGGTGTGCCCTTGGGAGCAACACCTGTGGAAGGAATGGTTGGAAAGCCAGATTTGTCAGAGAGAGAAGTCAAGCTGCAATGTGGCCAATTACAGACTTTGCCTCCCAAATGGAGAAATTTGGAGCTAAGATGACCCCTGTGAATTATCCCAAGGTGGGCATTGTGGACCGGGCCTTTATACAACTGGTGGATTAGACTCAAAGTGAGCCATGCCAGAAAGGCTTGAACTAGGCCAAGGCAGCTCTCTGCAGCCTGGGGGACAATCTTTCAAAAAGCTGATAGTTGAAGACTGTTGCCTGATAGCACATGAAAGTTGGGATAATATGTTCTCATCACAGCAGCCACCATGGGTTACAAATGGTATAACTCCTGTGCTGAGATGTCCTTACAAAAGAAGGTATATTCAGCCATGAAAAGGCCTTCCCTGCCTGAGAACTAGTGCAGTGGCTACGTGGTTATTTGAATATGCTTACATTTATTTATATACCTTACATCCAATTTATAGACTCAATTTAGGTTAAACAAAAACAAAAGGGGCTTTTCTTTTTTTTTTTTTTTTTGGTGAATTTTTATTGGTTATATTATAGACAAGCTTAATGACGGACTTTACAAAGCATGTTTGTCTGCTCGGGGTGCCGTAGACATACCAAAAACTGTGTGGCTTACGCAACGGAAACTTATTTTCTCACAGTTCTGGAGGCTGGAAGTCCCAGATCAAGTTGTCAGCAGATAAGGTTTCTGGTGAGGACTCTCTTCCTGGCTCACGGCCTTCTAGTGGCGCCCCCACATGGCATTTCCTGGATGTACACAGAGGGAGACAAAGCCCTCTGGCGTCTCCTCCTCTTTTGGTAAGGACAAGAGCTCTGTGGAAATAGGGGGTTAGGGCCCCACCCTTACTACCTTATTTAATCCTCCTTGCCTTCCTAAAGGCCCTATCTGCAATACAGTCACATTGGGGGTTAGAACTTCACTATATGAATTTTGAAGGCATACAATCAGTCCACACTTAAATTGAGAATTGTACCTAATTCCAGTTGTTATATAAAATGTAAATGCTTTTTTGGTTATGTATCCCTTGTAGAGACTTGGCAATTTTTTTAACTAAGAATTATATATATTTCCTTAACTGTTTGGTTTTATTTAACTTTATAATTAGGCTTCCTCTGAATTTACTCTATTATTATATACCTGGATTTCATGTCCTGACGTCAATAACTTACCTTCTATAATTGCTTATTTAAACTTCACATTGTTCTGGATATTTCACAAAAATGTCTATTTTTTTTTTTAGTACACATATTGCACATACAGCTGATGATGTGTACAATCCTGTTCTCTCATGTTAGTTAGAAAAAACAATTTATGATGATTAGGGGAAAATTCTATAATTTTGGTTCTAATGTGTGAGCATTCTAATTATTTTATTTCAAAATGTCTCCCTTCACTTGGTGCCTACACATTGACCCTGCAATTCTGTTTGTTTTTACCCTAAGGAAATAACCAGAAATATATACATGTATTTAGGCGCATATATACACAAATACATAGACATGGACACACACATACAAGGATTTTTTTTACAGCATTTTTAGTCAAATAGAAAAACTGAAAACAATCTAATGGTCCAATAATAAGGCTTTAGTCAAATAAATTATGATATATCTTCTCAATACAATAATGTATGCTATAAAAATTCCCTAGTAAAATAATATTTAATGACAAAGACTACTCATTATATTTTAAGCAAAAAAAAAAAAAATTTGGATTTCAAAATAGTTTATAACAACTTAGCTGTGTCTGTATGAATATATATGTAGATAGAAAAATATAGAATGACATGCTTCAAATTATTAATAGATGCTACTCATGAGTAGTAGAAATATTAATATTGTTTATTTTATTTTTGTTTTTTTACCTGTTTATATCTTTTCAAACTTTCTATAATTATAATGCCTTAATTAGATATTTAAAAATGTAACAGTCTAATTTTTATCAAAAATAATAAAGTACTACTCAATCTAATACAACTAACACTAGTGATAGCTAAGTAGATTGCTTACAATATACCTATTGTTGCGCTGAGATCTCTACCTAAAGTAGCTCATATAACTCTAAAAATCAAATCAAAACCAACCACTTATTGATAGTTTTCCTTATATTTCTTAAAATAATGACATCAGCAACAGCAACAAAAGAGTTTTTCCTACAGCTATTTTTTTTCTTTATTGTCATCTACACATGAGCTACATTACAACTTAATATTAAATGATAGTACAGAAAATATATTTTTATAATCAAGGAGACATATTAAAGAGTCAATATATATTATGTATGTATATATTATTCAGGTATATACATGATGAGGAAAGAATAAAGGAAACAGAAGTGAAAACTTGATAGCAGATGAGGCTTGGAAATCAGTCCTCATAGACTAATCTAAGCTTTTTCCTTATAGATGAAGAAATTCTTTCTCAGAGGGAAAAATTGATACACAAAGGGCATCTAGATTTAGAACTAGAACTCAGGTCTCTAGTCTCAGTTTACTTCTTTTTCATTTTACCAGATTACTTTGCATAACAGATCTCATCTGCTTATGATTATTCCTTCTTGGAGCATAACATTAGCCCATCTGAATTTTAGGTTAACTTCTGGATTGTTTACCATTTCAAAAGTTATTTCACCAATTATTGACCTACAGTCTGGACTTTCAGTCAAAATTGATTCCTCTTTAACCACCATATTAAAACTTAAATAATGTCAGATTTTTATAATATTTAATTATATGAGGTAGATATGATATGTTGCTAATTTAAAAATATGGAGATCAAGAGTAAAATAGAAAAAAAAATCTTGTCTAATGGGATATACATATTAAGAACGTGCTAAGGTAGGTAATATTGGTAACCAAGGCCATTTTACTTGAAAACTTTTTTTATTTTCCCCTCTTTCTCCTCAGTGGAACCCTTTGTCTGAAAGAAAACTACATAAATAGCTGTAAAACTAAAACTATAAAAGTTTTTATCATTGTTAATACAAAGTCCAACTTTCTAATATTTATTTCTAAAAATATAGTACTATAAATGAAAAAAAAGGTGAATATTTTGATGTAGACACAGATCTGAATTAAGAACCATTAATGACAGATGCAAATTTTAGCTTCATATCCAATTTAGTTTTTGGTAATACAATGTATTTAGGAAACTCAGGCTCACATTGTTGTAAATAGTAACCAATTTTTTTTTTTTGGTATTCCACCTTGAAATTTCATGGTATTTTTCAGTCAAATAAAAATGGCAGGAAAAATATATATCCCAAGAGCTGCATTAAAAATAGTAATAATAAAATTATAAAGTTGAAACCTCTTTGACTTTGTCAGTGCTCTCCCATATATTTACCTCTGCATCTTCAGGGTCTAGAAGAGTGTCCGGCACATGGAAGGAGATAAATCAACATTTTGGGGAATAAAATAATAAGGACCCCCAGAGACTTGATCTTGCTCTTTGATGTCTGCACCTCCCTACCCTCCAGTGATAGGTTAATTATCAAAAATAGGTCAGAGAAGAATTAATCATTTTGAACTCACCACTTCTACTACTAAGAGTTAACAAGTCCATGTGAAAATTTTCTGAGAAATGGGTTTCATTCGTTCATTCCTTCCTTTTTTCCTCCCTATATGCTACTGCTTCTGTCTGATGAATATGATATTGAGTGCTCAATTGGATGTGCCTTATGAGAAAGTGGGATAAAAACTAGCACTGAAAAATTCTAACTTTTCTTTGTCTTCAAGTATGATTGAGGTTGGATATTCTATTCTGTAACTACAGGTGATTTTGTGTATCTCTCACCCCAGTTGGACCTTTGCTTCTGGGCATTGATACTTTGGCATTTCTCTTAGATCTGCTTGTGGTTGCATGACCTACAACTAGATTTGGATATATTGGGTGTGACCATATGGCCTTAGCAATGAGCTTTTTTCATGGGCACAGAGCTCATCCTGATAGTCTCCAGAATCCTACAGGATTTCCTATCTGAAAATAGTTATTCTTCATCATTAGATTTTCTAACCTCAAGCTCTCTATTCACACTCCTTTTACACGAACTCCTTGATTCCCAATAAAAAGTTGGAATAGAAAATTCCATAGTCAAATCTGCTTGCTAATAAAAATACCACGTATTAGTTATTCTGGGGATATCTTGGTTTTGAATGCCAGTGAGAATGTTAGAAAGGAAAACAAACGAACGAACAAACAAAATACAAGTCACTGTTTTTGTAAGAATGCTTCAGTTGTGTCCGCACTTTTAGCTTATGTGTGTGTCTCTATTACAGTTGAGGGGTCCAAGAAAGACATGGAGAGCTGAAGAGAACACAAGGAGCTATAAATGTCAAGTCCTAAGCAGAAATGTAGGGTAGTCTTTCAAATTATACACACTGGTTAATAGAAAACATATCTCTAGTTCTAGGTTTCCAGTAAGTGCTTGTGAAATCAATGAATATAAATAAAATATACAAATGAAAAAAAATCCTTGATTGTCTTCCAAATTATACATGTGGGATAAATTAAAAATCACATCACCTACAAAGGCATTTATATATCTCAAAGTATAAAATAATTACAACTAAGTGCATATTGACTACAGTTAAAATTATACATTTAAAAATCATAGCTTATCTAATTGTAAAAGCAATATTATGTGCAACCAGAATCATTCAATCTTGATAACCTTTCTTTTGTTATTTACTATAATAGTCCTTTACATTATCACAGAGAATGACAGTATACTATTATATTACAGCAATAAAATTCCCAACAACAAACAAATCAGCTTCCAAAGGACTATCAAAAACATCATTTCATTGAATATCTTAAAAATTCCCATGTGTGACTAGTGAAAATCAACTAAAGTCACTATTAACTGAAGTGCATTTCTAAATCCTATATTCAACAGAATTAATCCACCCTAAATTCTGCCTAGCAAACATTAATTCAAAACATTTTTTGAAAAGTCCTGTTTTTTCAAGGACATACATATTTTATCTTATTAGATGGCCATGTTGTACCACATTCTGAGCAGTAACAAGTGAGATCCTCATCAGCAAAGACCAAGACAGAGGGAGCTCATGAGCTACTTTCTAACCATATGCAGAACATTTATACTTCTAAGATTGGTTATTTTGGCCTAAGCCAAATTTGGAAGCCAATTCAGAATCTAAGTGTTGCTATCTATGGAATTTCTTCACTCATTTATTAAACTCTTTTATTTTTGAGATACAAAAATAATTGTTAAACTCAAAATCTTATGAAAATCTGATACATGATTTTCTGTGCTAATTCTGTTTCTGAGGACACCACAATAACTAGATTGATAATGAGGTATTCTCACTATCATGATAATCAAGTGGGATTCATTTTTTTAACTATCTGTCTACTCTGCAGTCAAGTGTGTAAACACATTTTCTAATAGTTCATCTGGACCTGTGAGAAACAGTCTTACTAGTGATGCTCATTAAGGAAGTTAGGTAGGCAGTGACACAACTCTGAAAACTTGAAACATATTAATTTTTTAAAATATTATCCCAAACTTGCACAACTTGTCTAATACATATGTACAGCATTTCTTTTATAAAAGCCATAGTGGAACCACTTATAATTTATATAAAAAGAACCCTATTTAATATGAAAACTTCCATGGACAGTATCTTTTTCAAAATAAAATTTTATTTCAAAAAATGAAGAATCTATTCATATAGACAGTTAATGATTGTAAGTGGGTCACTGGATTTAGACATGAGTGACACATTGGAAACGGGAAGCTCAAAAATTTTAAGATTCATCTGTCTGACCTGTAGAACTTTCTTATTACCTCAATTTCACAATTCAGCATTTTGAAGTCTCCCAGTTATAATAAATAGTAAGCTACTCTTTGGTATGGAACAGTAACAAGTTTAAATAAAAAATGAATGGCATCTGTTATAATCAAGGAAAATTGGCAGACACACTTTGGAGCAGCTATTTTTGAGTTCATGGTCTCTTTCTACGTGTCTTTCCATGAGAAGTAGAAAGTATTCAAACACTTCAACAAATTATTCCTCTAAAGATTTTTTCCAGTGTATCATTAATGTAGCATTTTAACAGTTGAGAGCCAGTTTTGCCAAAAAGAGTTTAAAAATGTTTAATTGCAGATCAACATAGAAAGATAAATTGAAAGTATATTTAACTTCAGTAGTAGTTAAAGGAATGGAAGGATGAAGGAAAAGTTCTTTATTCATTATTTTAACAAATAGTATTTGAGAGTCTACTATAGGCAAAGCATTATTCTAGGCATTGGGAACACATGTGAATGAGACAGAACTTACATTCTAATGAAGAAAGCAGGCAAATAACAAAAAAATATAACTTATAATGATGAATCTTTTTGTTTACTTATCCTATATTTGTTGAATATTTACTGTATGTCAGAAATACTAATAGGTACTTGGCATTTTTTAGTGAATAAAAACAAAAATAGCTGCCCTCCTGAAACATGCAAATTAATTCTGTGAAGAAAAAAAGCAGAATGAGGTAGGGCTAATAGACTTGGTTTTTTTTAAAGTGGAGGAAACAAAGTCCAAGGACATGCTATTTTAACAGATAATGGAATGACAGGAAGGAGTGAAGCATGAAGAGCTAGGAGAATAAAATTCTGGCAGAGAAAACAGCAGCTGAAAAGGCTTTAAAACAGACAAGAGCTTGGTGGGTTCTAGGAATAGCAAGAGCCTTATTGCTACAGCACAGTGGCATGGAAGTGAGTGGGGTGAAGGACAATCTCAGAGGTAAATAGGGACCAACAAAGGTAGAGCCTGGGAGACCACGGTAAAGCGTCTGGATTTTGATCCAAGTGTGCTGGGAAGACAGTAGCAGGTTTGCAGCTGGTGAGTGGCACAATCATATTTACATTTAGAAAACATCACTCTCAGTAATATATGGGGAATGGACAGTAGAGGGGGCCACAGTGGAAGCAGAGAAACAATTTAAAAGGCTATTGAATCAGACAAGGAAAGGTGATGTCTTAGAAAAGAATGATAATACTGGATCTGGTGAGAAATGGTGAGATTGAGACATTGAAGTCAGAAGACAAAAGGATTTGCTGATGGATTTGAGGTTGGTTGTTAGGGAAAGCTAGGAGACAAGGATGCTATGTAGGTTTTTGGCCCGGGAAAGTGAGTAAACTCTGGTGTCATCTACAGAGAGGGAAGAGCAGGAGAAAAGTGCTTTGTTGGTCATGGGGTGAGAAATCCTGAGTTCATTTTTGGACACGTTAGAAATGTCTATTATGTACTAAGATGGCAAGAATGTAGCGATATCTTCAAGTCTGTGGCTTGTGTGAGAGGTTTGAGCTGGAAATAAATTTGGAAAACATTGGCACAGAATGAAACTCAAAGCCATAAACCTGGAAGAAATCAGCTAAGGAGAGAGAGAAAGAGAGAGAGAGAATATGGAAAATAAGAGAGGCAAAGACTAAGCCAGAGGACTTTCTAAAATTTATAAATGGAAAGAAGGGAAGGAGCCAGCAAAAGTCCAAGAAGGAGCATTCAGTGGTATTTAAGTGAGTTCTGAAGTAAGTGTTAGCAGTGGAAGGAAAAGGAGAGGAGCAGGATGAAATCACAGAGGTGAGAAAAATCATGATCCGATGGAGAATAGAAAGAATTTCTCTATGGCAGGAAAACTGAATACAAGGGGGAGAGGCTAAAACTGACCCTGGAAAGGGAAGGAACAATAGTGGAAGAAGGTTTTTATAGTAATCAAAGCAAGCAATGGTGATGGCTTGCTCCAGGTTGATGGCAGGAGGAGTGAAACACAACAGACAAACTGGAAATTTCATAGGCAGGTATGTTCAGATTTATTGATGGTTTGATATTGGGAGTGAAGAGAGTGTAGTCAAAAAGGAAGTTTAAGTTTTACCTTGATTGCAGTGTAGATTATTATCCTATCTACTGTACTACCCTTTAAACATTCTCTAATAGTTATAACTATTAGGAAAATAGAAAAAATTATCTATACCTCCAACTAGCTTAACAGAGGTACTAACATTTTTTCTACATTTTAACAGTATACTTGCATAGAATTTCACATTGTGGCAATCTTAATATACATACATATCTTGTTTTTGTCCAATTTACATCAAGTCATAAACATTTCTATGCTGCTTCATGTATCTAAAATTATCATTTAAGTGAAAGCATATTTTTCATAGACTAGAAATAATAATTTAATTTACTACTTCTTCATTTTTGAATGCTGTGATTACATTTCTAACCACTGAAACTAGCAGACCCTCTTCACGAACACAGACGTTTCCTATTTTTGCATTACACTTACAGGATATATTTGAAGATTTTGTAAAAACACAAATATTAGCAATTGCTTTTCAAAACTGTTTCGCCAGTAGACAATTCTTTCAAGAATACACTGGCATTCTAGGTTCACTACAATCTCAATGACATTGAATATTTTTCTTAAAATTATCTTTTGACATAACATGTGAGATTTTGTTATTTTAATTAGTATGGTGCATTTCTAGAAAGATAATTTAGTTTACTAAATGCTCTCTTTATTGCTAAGAATTTATTTAAGTTTTTCAAACTTACTTAAAGTTTGTTTTTCCTCAGACAGTTGTATGGGTTCATTACATGAAGTTATTAACCATAATGACTTCCTCTGAAAAAGTTTCATGAGGTATAAATTATATAGAATCTGAAGAGATAAGATGAAGATCTGTGTCCTGGTTTCAGTATTAACTAGTTAGATTTGAATCCTGGTGCTCTGGTTTATTACATGTGTTTTTGAGCTGACTTGGGTTTAATTCCTTATTTATTGTGAGTCTGATGAGGGAAATCACAATCTTTTACAGTATCACTTTTTGGGGTTCAAGTAAGTTAATATATGTATAAATGCTTTATTAAGTGAAAAGCTATACACAATTTTATTGGTATATTAAAACTAATAGGAATTTTGAGCATTTCAATTGGGAACTTGGGAGGCAAGTAGTGCAAATCTTACATCATTGAAGCCATAACAGGCAATGTTTATTTCTTCTGGTATAAACGCCAGGTCAGTCTTGTTTCTAGTGAGGAGTAAAATTCATGGGATATCAATGACATTAAGTAAGTATACATACATATATTTAATTTTAATTGTCAACTTAGCTAACTGAAGAAAAAGTATAAAAAATAAAATTGTAAGCCTCAGAAATTAGGTAAGAATTCCCTGATATGTGTGGTATACATTTTAGGTTTTTATATAGTGTAATATAACAAGAGGGGAAAGTCAGTAAAATGTTTATGTTTCCATCTCTGAAACACCAGTATGTAAAAGATTATTTTTGATGGCATTTTAATAATGAAAAATAACCACACAATTATTTTTATGCCAGAATAATAACTTAATAATGACCAAATTAGACTTTCATGACTTTATGTTGTTTTTTTTCCAAATAAAACGTTCTAATTCGGGGGGATGGGGTGGGGGGAGGGGATGGGCGTATACCCACATGATGAGTGCGGTGTGCACTGTCTGGGGAATGGACACGCTTGAAGCTCAGACTCAGGGAGATGGGCAATATATTTAACCAGAACTTTTGTACCCCCATAATAAGCTGAAATTAAAAAAAAAAAAACAATAACCTGAAAGATGGTAGAATTGGTAGTGAAAGGCTCAAGATTCTAGGTAATTTACAACACGTGTTCATTTTTATTCCTAAATATTTGGAACATATTAAAATTTCTGAAGATAAATTAATTCATAGAGGTGACATTATTATTTTCTTCTTTATGAAGGGTTATAGCTCCTTTCTCCCAAGTATTTGTCAAACTCAGATGCTGAATTCCTCAAAATTACACACTAAGAAATGGCTTTGGCCAAAGCACAGAAGAACACTTTTCTGATGGCTTTACTTCCATTACACCTTTTCTAGTCTGAATGTTTTTAATTCCTTGCTCCTCCATTACACAACTAATAATTCTAAACTCTGGACAACCAAGCAAATCTTTATGATTACTTTTGCAAACTTAAAATGTTCTAGTTACTATTACAACTTGGAAAATTTAAAAGCATTTAAGGAAATATATTTTCCCCTATAATTATTTTTCATAAATAAAGTACACAATTGGGCAACAATTCGCCCTAGTGTATTCATCAAATATGTTTGATAGATGCTACTCAGGGCTGTCTTTTGGCATGATCTTGGAAAACTTAGGTGACAAATTTAGACTAACAGCCAGCTCTGCAGCAGTGGCTTTAATGGTTTGCACCTGTGTTGAGACTATCATCTTCCTTCTGGGTTGTTTAGAGCTTCATCTCCTTGTAAAATTTTCCCATCCTCCAAAACTTACCATGAGCTCTCATCTCTCTTAATCATGTGTTTCTGTCCCACTAGTGTATGCATCGCTTAAGTATACTTCTATATTCTGCATTTGTGGTGGCACAAAGTCAAATAGCAAAACTGGAATTATAGGATGTAGTAATTGTTTCTGCTCATTGAAGTCATGAGCTCAGAATGAAAATGGTCAAAAGCAAAATATAATATATCTCGAGACCCGCCTGAGCAAGAGCAAGACCCCGTCTCTACTAAAAATAGAAAGAAATTATATGGACAGCTAAAAATATACATAGAAAAAATTAGCCGGGCATGGTGGCGCATGCCTGTAGTCCCAGCTACTTGGGAGGCTGAGGCAGGAGGATCGCTTAAGCCCAGGAGTTTGAGGTTGCTGTGAGCCAGGCTGATGCCATGGCACTCACTCTAGCCCAGGCAACAGAGTGAGACTCTGTCTCAAAAAAAAAAAAAAAAAAAAAAAAAAAAAAAATATATATATATATAATATATCATCTTCCTTGAAGATGTCTGTTGTGAAAAAGCCTTCTGTTTCAGGTAATGACATCACACTCTTCTCAGGGGTCTGGAACCCAGGTATGATGCTTCCCTTTGTTTTCTTCCTGTCATTTTTATATGCAAAGTATTCCTTGAATCTCTTCCTCCTTCTTGTCTTCTGAATTCCAATGATATAAATAACTTGTCAGAATTAGTAAAATAGACTCCTAACTTGTTACCCTGTCTTAACATGATCTATCACAAATCCATATTACTGCCAAACAGATTTATATTTTTGTATTCTTTTAGCATAAAAATATTAAATACACAAATGTTATAGGAAGCTAACGGTACTATTGCAAACATCCATGTACTCATTACTCAGGCATTTTACCTTATGACTTCAGGTCATTTGAAGTCATAGCTACAGCTAATGAAGCACTTTCATGCCAGTGTTCAAAGTGTTTTAATATGTTCATGGGCAAGACACTTTTATACTTTTATGATCCTTGTCTTAGCTTAGAATGCTATGACAAAATACCATAGACTAGTGGCTTAAACAACAGAAATTTATTTTTTCACAATTCTGGAGGATGAAAGTATGTGTCAGCATGCTTGGCTTCTGGTGAGAATCTTTTTCCTGGCTTGAAAATGACTGCTTTCCCATGTGTCCTCACATGGCAAAGAGAGAGAGAGAGAGAGAGAGAGCTCTCTGGTGTCTATTCTTATAAGGATACTAATCCCATCATGAAGGACCCACCTTCATGACCTCATATAAACCTAATTATCTCCTAAATACCCAATCTCCAAATACCATCACGTTGGGAGTTAGGACTTCAACATATAAGTTTTTTTTGGGGGGGGAGGTGCCGCACAATTCAGTCTACAACAATCCCTATTTTAGAGAAATAGGCAACTGAGGCACAGAGTACTTTAATAAAAAGGATATAGGCACGGAGAGGTTAAGTAATTTGCCTAAGGATAAAAAATGGCAGGGATTTTGAACTCAGTCAGTCTAGCTCCTAAGTTGACATTATTAGGAACTATACTATTGCATCTTATAGAAAAATAAATCATTACAAATATTACCAAAGTTAAAGAATTTTTCCTTCTTCAGAGTCAATTGAAGCTCATGTACATTTTTCCATCTTTCTCATTTTGTGTATGTGTGTATATGTGTGTGTGTATAGATGTACAAATATATACGTACACACAAATATGTATACACATACATAGATGTATACATGTATATATAGTATAGATATACATATATGTATATTTAATATATATACACATACACACATGTCAATCAATCAATATTATATATATTTCTATTATATATCTATATAACATTTGTAAGTATATACAGTTTTATTTTAATTGACATGAATGGAATCAATTTGTACCTATGTTCATATGTTCACAACCCCTTTTCTAACTTGATATTGTGTTTTTGAGCCCTATCCTTATTGGCAGTTACTTGCCTCATTTACTTCTTCAATGTTTGTCATCTTCCTTACTTGTCATCTCCTCCATTCCCAGCCTAAATTACATGACCCAGCATTCTTATCACTCCCTTAGATAAATGCTCAACTTCCTTGCCCATCTCCTGTTCCATCATATTGCCTGCCATAACCACAAAACTAATTCCATCCATCTCTCAGCCTATTCTGTGTATATCCCTATACAAATGAACATGGCTAAAGAAGATCACATAAGATAGCACTTTATTATTATATTAATTGTATATATAAATTGAGATACACTTGTAAATCTATGTTTGGCAACCTCAAGTGGACCATTACTTACAGCTAACAATCACGTTCGAGTTCCATGTTCCATATTTTTTGTGTGTGTAAGTTAGGAGTAATAATCCATATTTTATAGAGCTTTAATGAAATATAAAATAAATGTAACATTTGACAAGGTTGTATAAACATGGTTTATAATCTTGTTACAGGTGAGAGAATGGATAGCTGTGTAATCTACCGTATTTCCAAAGGCATAGCTAAGTCCCAGTATTTCTGGCTCAATTTCAAGTGCACAGTGCTTAAAATGTGTTTCAAATTTGTTTCTGTTAATATGCAAACATTACTGATACGTACTGACCCCAGGTTCCTGAACCATGCCTCATGCCTGGTCCTGAGAGTACAATGTGGCCTAAGAGAAAGGTTGTAAGTGTTACATCCCAAAGATGGGGTTTGCAATGCTAGTTTTGACACATAGCCATTCTGATATCCTTTTAGAAATTGTCTAAGCCTTAGTTTCCTTGCCTCTAAAATGGAAGAAAATCACATTTACCTCTCATAAGACATAAATATGGATCACATGAGCAAAACACCTGTGTAATTCAGTTCATGGAATATAGTTGATACTCCAAAGTACATGTGCCCTTGTAAAGAAAGTGGCAAGGGAGGGAAGTGCAGAAATTAAAACACCTGATGAGAGTCATTTAATCACCACGGGATGCAAAGATCTCAACTGGAAAATTGGGATGTTACTTCAAAAGCATTTTATGTGTTGACTAATTTATGATCAGGAGGCACTTTAAAACACCAAGCATTCAGCTCCATAATAGCATATTAATAGCCATAAGAACTAGTGTGCTATGCAAATTCTAAATCTAAAACACATTCTGTATAAACTCCTTTGGCAGGTCCATTTGGCCCTAATAGAACCATTCATTTTCCATCTTAAGATGCAGTTCATTGTTACTCTAGGTTATCACATAGCTATTGTATTTCTACTCCAGGGGAAAACACTTCAGTCAAATGAAATGATCCCTCTGTGAGGTTACTATTTGTTCCTTAGTTAAACTGGATGGCATGGAGAGGCTTAATTAGCAACTGTAAAGAATTTTGAAGATCTTCAGATAGAAATTTTTAGGAATATTAATTTGCATTATGATTTTTGACTCTACATATTATTTATTAAAGATATATGGACCTTCTTCTTTTTTTTTTTTTAATTCTGGTCTTAGCCAGCTAGAGATGAATGTGAAGATGGGTATCTCTTAAGGAAAAAAAAGTGTTACTAAGGCCATCATGTCCTGTTTGATTATTGGAAGGTGTGTAGGTTTTTATACAGAAAAGACATGGACCTATTAAAATAGGCAAAAGGTACATGAGATTATTTGAGGATAAAGACGAGTATGAAAGAATACACATCCAATTGTTAACAAAAACTGCAAAGCCTGACAGTGGGAGTTTTGTGGACAGAGAAGGCAGCAGTGTGGAAAGAAGGAGGCAACAACAACAAAAACAGCATTTACAAAAAGAAAAATCTGAATATGAGGTATGGTAGTTGATATATAAAATAAAAATACATGTTTAAGTATTGTTAGAAACAAATTAGAAAAAGAGAAATTTTGTATCTACTGATTTGTACAGATCATATATTGTCATTCAAAAAAATGGAACCAAATATATGTGGTATGATTTCATTTAGATTAAAAACAAAACATATTATAATATCTTCTCTACATGTATATATGCTTACACATGTCTGTGTGATTGAAGGAAAATAAGTATACCCTTCTGTTAAAGTCGGTTTGTATATCTGTGTGGGTGGTTGAGGGTAGACAGCAGATAGAGGGGAGATGACTGGCTTTGCCTTTCTCATCTGTGTGTTGTCGCTGTGTTTGTCACAAGTAGGTGCTATTAAGATTTTGTTGGCGTGGATGTGGAGAGACAGGAACACTCATACACTGCTGGTGGGACTGCAAACTAGTGCAACCTCTGTGGAAAGCAATATAGAGATACTTTAAACAAATACAAGTAGACCTACCATTTGATCCAGCAATCCCATTATTGGGCATCTACCCAAAAGAACTAAAGACATTCTATAACAAAGACATCTGCACCCGAATGTTTATAGCAGCACAATTCACAATTGCAAAGACGTGGAAACAGCCCAAGTGCCCATCAATACATGAGTGGATTAATAGAATGTGGTATATGTATACCATGGAGTACTACTCAGCTAAAAAACAATGGTGATATAGCACCTTTTGTATTTTCCTGGATAGAGTTGGAACCCATTCTACTAAGTGAAGTATCCCAAGAATGGAAAAATAAGCACCACATGTACTTACCAACAAATTGGTTT
>CM052438.1:131812356-131845644 GCA_028533085.1 Varecia variegata | reverse complement strand
AGCCTTCTCTTCCCCTCTCAGAACCCTCTTCAACAACTACCCTACTCTTAATCTTCTGCACAACGAGATTCTCCAATGACGTTTCTGAATGTGCCGCCTCCATTTGTATCCCTGCCCCTTTACCTCTTTGCTTTCTCCAAAGTGCTTCTGCCCTCACTTTTGTAAAATTCCGCTACCTAATGTCATCAATAATCATCTTGTGCTGATTCCAGCTGACATTTTCCAACCTCATCCTACATCATTTAGATAGCTGACCACTCCCATCTTCTTGGAGCTTGAGCTTCTCTTGGCTTCCACGGCTCCAGACAATCATTTTCTTTGGTTTTTTTCTCCTATTTCTTAGCTTTGCCTCCTTACAATCTCCTCTTCATCCATTCGACCCCTAATTTTGGTATTGCTCCAGGACTCAGTTCTGGTCCTACTTTTTTCTCATTTTTCATTCTCTCCTTAGAAAATGATGCTTAAAATTTGAGAAAAATAAACAAGGATCAGTAAGATAATTATCACACTTAGTAAGAAATATATATATGATATATAAAAAATAAAAATTAGGCTAAAAATTATTGTCTGGCTGTTAGTATGCAGCTATGACTAAAGGTGGCCAAGCACAGAAAGACTGGTTAGGCTGTTCAGTGGCTTAGGCATCATGAAATGGAGTTTGTACCAACAGGAGAAAACAATGGTATATTTATTGTACAGTGTGGATCTATTTTGCCGATTATTTAGTGGTCTCTTTCAATCAAGAAGCAAATATTTTCCTATAAAAATTTTCTTACAGTATCTTATTAAAATTTCTGTCCCCTATTTTTTTAATCTTTTAATTTTCTGGTTGTGGTGGTTCTAAAATTCCTATTATTTGATGCTGGACCTCCTATATTTGTCTTCTAATCCTTATACATTTTCACATTTATTTTCCTTCTCTTTATTTTATTTGTTCCAGTTTCAGAAGTACTTCTTCAAATGTATATTTGAACCATTTTACTGAATTTTGATCTTTGCTATTATGATATATTTATGTCTAGAGCCATAGATATGTATGCTACTACATAAAATAAAAACTATTATTATATAACTATAAAATGTCTACATATAATTATTAAGAATTTTTCTTCATTTTCTTTTTTTTTTTTTTTTTGAGACAGAGTCTCACTCTGTTGCCTGGGCTAGAGTGAGTGCCGTGGCATCAGCCTAGCTCACAGCAACCTCAAACTCCTGGGCTCACGAGATCCTTTTGCCTCAGCCTCCCAAATAGCTGGGACTCACAGCAACCTCAAACTCCTGGGCTCACGAGATCCTTTTGCCTCAGCCTCCCAAATAGCTGGGACTACCGGCATGCGCCACCATGCCCAGCTAATTTTTCTATATATATTTTTTTAGCTGCCATACAATTTCTTTCTATTTTTAGTAGAGACGGGGTCTCGCTCTTGCTCAGGCTGGTCTCGAACTCCTGAGCTCAAACAATCCACCCACCTCGGCCTCCCAGAGTGCTAGGATTACAGGCGTGAGCCACCGCGGCCGGCCTTCATTTTCTAAAGTTAACTTTTTATAGTATCCTATTTGTTTAATAGAGTCAATATCTTCTCTTAGTCATTTAAGGCTATAAATGAACTTTAAAAAAGTTTTCCTTTTATAGTTTTAGTTTATTCAGAATCGTTTTTGCTTTCTGTTGGTTTGTTCTCACATTCTTTAGTTGCTTGTGACTTTTGATTATCTGTTTATATTTGAGAGTCAGGAACTAAAAAGCTGTTTGGAAGTTTTGAGCCAATGTGTGTGACTTGTAAGATTATAACTGTAGGGTTATTTGTCTAATTTCTTTACTTCATGCCTTTCCTTTTGGGTTAGTCAGCTTTTCCTGACAATGGATATCCAAACTCCTGCTTGGAACATATCTGGAAGTCACTGGAGGGAAGAGGGCTGTCTGTCTCAACGTTTAGTGTATAAACACACACTTTACCCCTTTATTTTCAATATAGTACCCCTCTAATAACTATGGCTGTTGCCTTCTGTCCAACTCTCCCCCACCCCCTGCTTTTCCCTCTTGAGTCTTCTGGTAGTTGAAAGACAGAGTGGGAGAGGTTACATCAGATGTAACTGCTTCTCACATATACTCCCAACCACGCCTCTTTTTTTTTTATTTTTTATTTATTGTTTTTTATACCTTTTTTCCCATTTCCAGTAGTACCTGATACCAAATTCCCATGTTTTTTTTTGAGAGAGAGTTTAATATTCATTATACATTCAATGACTGTTTAGTTTTTCTTACTACCAGTTTAGGATTCTGCTTCATTGGATATGCTCTTACCTCTTGTCTATCAATTTTACAACTGCCAACTTTTAATATTTTTATCTGCTCTCCTTATCTCATTTCCTCTGTGAGTTTGTACAATTTAAGACATCCTTCATTTTCACTTTAGGAATAAATGTAAAAGTGTTTTTACTCCACTTTCTCTACCCAGAGTTCATTAAAATCGGGTTAAAGTTAAGCTCCAAGGATTTAAATAGTTGTTTTCTATTCTCAAGGTTAATAATCAGTGGAGTCAGGATTCTTATCCAGTTCAGGGTTGCTTCAAATCTGTGGCTCTTTCTGCTACAAGCCGCTGCCTGAGTTATCACCCTATTTACAGTGGACCCAATGCAAATGTACTGTTCGTTTGCCAGGGATGCTTAGTGGCTCATCACAGTCCCACATGTCCAGCGTACATCCTATTGACTCTGTTTTCTCACCCTTACAAGCAGACAAGTCTGGAAATCTCCACTTTCCAATTAGTCAAGTTAATGAAGCTCTTTAAAGAAATCCATAAAGCCTGCCTCCACGGTCCTGACATTTAGTAACTTCTGGATAATAGTCTCTAGGCCCCTTCTCCATTAAAATATTGTATTGTGAGTCCTGAAGTGCTGACTCTGAGACTTCCTTAGAATACAATGAGGAAGGGTGCTTTTCGAGCCTTCCCAAACCCCAGCATAAACAGAGAAATGCCACTTTTAATAGTGAAGCCAACTGAAAGGCCACCTTTAATGTAGTTGCCTCCTTTCAGGAAATCTGTAACTTTCTGTGTGCAGCAGAATGGCTAGAAGCAGGAACAAAGGAGGAAGAGAATGAGCCTGGAGCACATTCTTATGACAGCCAACACAAGGCTCGCAATAAAAAGATGCTTCAATATAGTAAAAAGAACATGGGATGGATGCTTCAAAACCCAGGGCAAGGTAACCTCTTGGTGCCTCAGTTTTCTCTTCTGTGTAATAGGGATAATGATGTCTTGTTCTTAATTCAGTCTTGTGGTAAGGTCCAAATAGAAGCTAGGGTGGAGGTATGTCATCCATATGGAAGGAGTTAAATTAAACATTGACACAGTGATGCTCATACTCAGCTTGGATAGTATTGGCAGGAAGGATGACTCACATGTTTCTAATATTTTCTCTGCAATTCAGAGGCATATTCCTATACCCTCAGCCAACAGCCCTTTCTGTCACATATTCTGCCCAAAATGTACAGCTTGCTGGAAACTTGCTTTGATTTTTTATTAATATATTGATCACTCCTTTTGATCACTTAATGCACTTATTTGCCTAGTTTGTACTATATTCATCTAAAGCTAATTAATTAGTATACTAAACACAAACTATGCTCAGGTATCCTTTGACTACATGTGTATTTTTCTTTTTCCTGCTATATTAGAAGCTATGACAAGTCAGTGAATATGTCTGCCATTTAATACCTATGCTGATGCCATGTATTTCCATTCATTTCTTCATATTAATATTTACTGATCCCTTACAATGTTCCAGACACTGGGTTAGGTGCAAGGGGCAGGAAGAAAACAAGTTTCTAGACTGATATATCATTGAGTGGGAAAGAGACTCTCAAATTACTTCTGTATTCCCATGGTCCAATGTGCCATAGTGGGATTAGAAATAAAGGTATCTCTGACCTCAAGGAACATTCCCGCCCTAGACCAGAAACAGAGAAACATATTAACATTTACAACATGATCTGATTTGCTTAAGGTTGGAAGTAGTCTTAGAAGACTGATGGGCACAGAGGAGAGCTTCTGTGTGTGTGTGTTTCCAGGAGTGAATCACTTTGACCTACGTGCTAAGCAGCACAGTGTTGAGTGTAGTTAATGTTCCTGGCTGACTACAGCTGTATATTCCTTGCACCTTCCCTGATGATGGCATTTAAACCAATTCCTTCTGCACTTACAAATTGCTGAATTATCATCTATGGCCTTCAGAAATCTCCTTGAAAAAGTTAATCCCTTTATCTCTCTTTTGCTACTAGCATGGTGGAGCAAAGATATGCCTGAGTTGAAGAATACAGTATTTATCTTTTTTTAAATTTCTATGTTTTAACACAGGCATAAATATTTGTAATTTTTTTTTTTTTTTTTTTTTTAAGATGGAGTCTTACTCTGTCACCCAGGCCTCTACAGTGGCCTGGTCACAGCTTACCAAAACCTTGAACTCCTGGGCTCAAGTGACCCTACTGCCTCTGCCTCCAAAGTAGCTGGGACTACAGGTGTGCACCACCACAACTGGCTAATTTTCATTTTTTAGTTTTTTTTGTAGAGGTAGGTTCTTGCCTAGGGTGGCCTAGATCTCCTGGCCTCAAGTGATCCTCCCACCTCGGCCCCCCAAACTGCTAGGATTATAGGCATGAGCCACCACAGCCAACCTTTTATCTTTCTTTCAATACACATTTTGGATTGTCTATTATGTGCCAGAACTAAATATTCTTTGAGCGGTCAACAGACAGCCAAGCTCCATAGGCCTCACTGAATTTACATTTTACTTGGAAGTAGTAGTGTAAGGAGGTCAAAGATTGTGAAGAAACAAATTTAAAAAAAAATCAGATATTTAAAAGTATATTCAGATAATTTTTTTAAAGGTGGTATAATTGAGAGTGAATGGGGGCTAGTTTAGATTGGGTGGTCAGGAAAGCTGCACTCATCAAGACAGACTAGTTTATGCTATATTATGATAACAAAATTCCAGTGATATAATCCCAAATGTTTATGTCCACCTCACATTACCTACCCTCCCAGGGACTCAGGGATCCAGGCTGTCTAAATCTCCATCATTTTATATGTTCAATGTCTGGAACAAGTCAACCTCGTGGGCTGTCGTATCATCAGTAGAAAGTGGCCAACTGCAAATTAACAACCACATTGCTTCAGTCCACAAGCAGTATTGATCACTCCTACTCACATTCATTGGCCAGACCTTGTCATTTCCTCTGGTTACCTTGAAGGGACTGGAAAATGTGGAGAATAAACTGAAACACCAAAGCACATCTCTGTCTCTGTTACAGAAGTTCTTTCTAAGCAATGAAATGTAAACTGAGCTCTGAGTGACAAGAAAGTACCAATCAACTGATTATCAAGGTAAAGACTATTCCAGGCATATAATATAGCTTGAGAAAAAGTCTCAAGCTGAGAAAGAGCTTGACATGCTGAAGGGAAAGAGAAGAAGCCAGTGTGACAGGATGGGTGATTTGGAAGATGAGATTTAGAAGAGCAGAAGATAACTCTAGATTTCTATATTGAGATTTTATATGTTGGAAATTTGTTGGCAATTTGAAAGTTCTAATACTTTGGTAAGCATTCCATATTAAAAAAAAAAAAAAACAGGTGGCAGGGATGGCAAATGGTTTTCACTTTGCATGCCAACCCTGCTTATTTATGAGTGGCTATCTGGAGTACTCTGTTGAGTGAGAAGAAGCCTGAGAAAGAATGACGTGAATAATTATCAATGTTTTCCATGAACCCGGGACTGTGTAGCACATCCATAAATGTGGGAGTGAGTAGGGATGTAGAAAGAATGGTTGGCCCCATGAGTTCATGCTAAACAGATGGTGCCATTTCAGCCGTTGTTAGGTCTGTGATAAAAACCAGCTATTGAAGAATCCAATGTTATGTATAACATTTCAATATCAGTAGTCAGATGAATCATCTAGTAGTCAGAGTGCCCCTCCCCTTTCTTTAACATGCTGGCTATGGCATTAATGAATGCAGAAAATTCATCTATCCAGATCAAGGGCACATCAATTCATAAGTAGATTGATAAAATGTAGTATTTGTGTACCATGGAGTACTATTCAGACATAAAAAGATGAATTATTATAATACCTTTGGCAACAATCTGGATGGAACTGGAAACTCCTTACAGTTTTAACCCAGCCCCAAAACCATCATCAGGGTTTTTATTACATTGGTGAACCTGGCTGTGTCGCTGGGAGCATGCATACAAAATTGGTGAAGAAAAAAAAGGAAAGCAAAGAAAGATTATACTCACAGTAAGAAGTACGAAGTGAAAAATACAGGGCAAAATAGAGAACACCTTTAAAAAGGGAATATTTTAGTTCCTTCCATCCTTCAAATGAACTATTGCTTTTGTGATTTTTATTTTCTTAGAGAAATCAAAGGCTAAAATCTACTACCAAAACCCTTTTGTACCTTCCAAGTATGTCCCCTAGAGGTTAGGTAGTTTTATGACATCATATAAGACCTAGCAAATGAGAATTTATCATCCAAATAAAACAATTATGAAAATAGTAAGCCACTTATTCTACTTTCAGCCAAGAATAGCGAATGTATGAAAATGACTTGTCAGGGAATGAACTCTCTTGATTAAATAGAGTAATAGAAGTTTAAGTTGCCCTTTTTTCAGTAAACAGACTACTTATGCAAAGCAGTTATCAAATGTGCACTTTAGATTGAAATGTATAGATAAAATAAGATCCCAGTATACAAATAATCTGCTTCTCCCTAATGGAAAACAACTGTCCAGAAGTCAGCCGCTATGTAAAATTTTCAAATGTATTTTTCTAAAAAACTTTTTAACATTTATATGTGTAGTCTTAACAAGTTCTTAGAGATTCAAGACTTGTGTTGTTGATTACAACTGAACAAATTGAAGAGGGGAATATGAGAAGAGGTATGAAATACAGGTAAAAATGGTATATAACAATGGAATATCTAGTTTTAACTGCCTCCATATAATACTAATTATTTCATAGCAGTTTGTGACAGAAATCTAAAAGTGAATACAGAATATTTTAATTAACCCATCAGAGTAAAGACTTGCTTAAATTATTACTCAATTATTGGTTGTAAACAGATAATGTTTAGTTATGTTGACATAGGTGAAATAGCTTTATCTAGAAATGATCTAACATAATTAATAATCATGTACCATAATTATACCTAAGTTGGTTTTATTTCAGTATATTATGGGAACACAAATGTTTAGGTCACATATATTGCCTTTGCCACACCCGAGTCAGAGCTTCAAGCTTGTCCATCCCCCAGATGGTACACACCACACCCATTAAATGTGAATATACGCACCTCCCACCCCTTCCCACCTGCCCAACACCCAAATATATTTTAAATAATGAAGGCTCTATAATTGCTAAGGTAGTCTTGGGAGCCATTTTTTATTTAAAAATCTAAAGAACTAAACCAAATTAAAAATATATTCCTATTTTGTGTGATCTTGAATTTACTAAGATATTTTTTAAAATATTTGTTTATCTATATTTGAATTACCGAGGAACTGTTCTTGTCGACAGGTGCATGGAATTTGAGAAGAAAACTACTTTCATTGACAAATATGTAGTAATTGTCCAATGAGTAATTTGTCATAATTGGATCCATAGTTTCAGGCTGGGTTGAGGGGAGTGAAAGAGCCTGTAGGGAGTGATTGTTATGTTACATGCATTGTGCTAAGTGATTTACATGGATTATTTAATTTAATATTCACAAGACATTGACAAGTTACTATGCTTTGTGCATGAGAAAATCGAAACTCAAACAAAATAACTTATGCCTCTGTTGCCTAGTTAGTAGAAAGTTGGAGAGTTAAACTTAAAAGCCATTCTTGTTTAAATTTAAAAGACTCCATTCTCAGGACACTGCTCTGTTTATATTTATGACAGGATCATCCCAGTGAAGGATATAACTTTGAAATATAGCTGAGCTGAGCAGGGTGGCAACAACAGGCAGAGAGAAGAACAGGCATAGAAGTCTGGGTGACCCAAAGGTAATGAGCTAGAGAGAAGAAAGAAAGAGACGAAAGTCAGAAGACAGGTTCAAACTTAGAGGTTGGGACAGTTATCTTAATGTTATGGGCATCCGTAACATTTTGGAGCATTTTGAGTAGTGAGGGGCATGATTTGATTTATGATTTTAAAAGATCCCTCTGGCTCTTCTTTGGAAAAGAAAAGGAAAGAAGGAGGTCAGTCATGCATCAACATTGCTATTATCCAGGGCAGATGGAATTGTGGCTTGGATTGGGACTATAAAGTGGTGACAAATGCTCTGATTTGGCAAATGTTTTGTAGGTGGAGATAATAAGAGTTGTTGCTGGAGTGGATATGGGATTTCAAACTTATTCTACATGTCTTTGTAAAAAGAGCTACTGATTGCATTATGTATTTAGCAACAAATGAAAAATTTATCACAGTAACATATAACTATGACTTAGCAAAATTTTGTAAAGAAATGAATAGTTTCTGTTAAAACCTGATCATGTAATAGATGCAGAACCACATGCACTTTTGTAATAAATAGTTTAACTGCTATTTAAAGTTAAAATATTTAACATTTATAAATTAAGTTCAAAGTTACCTTGGCATGATTCATTAGGAGGTGTTTGATCACCCTCCTCCTTGCCCCTACCAACACCAATACCCCATCTCTTTCTATTCTTCCATTGGGGACACTTAACATTTTCTCTTCCTTCTGTAAAGTGTTACACTAATACTGTTTCAAACCCCCTTCCTCCTTCTACTCAGATTACCATGCAGCCTAACTACTTCCTGAAAATTAAATCAAATATCCTCTTGTTAAACAGAGCATTTATATATTTTTGACAAATACCACATACTTGCTTACTAATTGGCTAAAGGGATGTACATTCACATGAAATCTATGCTCACCATTATCTTGAGGGGAATCACTCTTTAAAAAAAAAGTAATTAAATTGGAAAGACGGAAGATGACCATATGATGCAAGTCAAACCCGCTTTCCTTCCTAGATGATTGAGGCTGGGTAGACAGGGATTCCTGGTATGTTGAAGCTGGTGAATGTGTTCAAGGAGTAAAATAGGTCCTAGACTGTCAACCTAGTGGAAGAGATAGGACTACCATAGATAATGTGCCTGGATCAAAGGATATGCTTGAAATAGGAATTCTGGAGCTACCCGTATGTCCCAAGCAATTGATTTATGCTTTTTATCTCTTTCAGCGTCTCTGTTCTGATCGGCTCATTGTAACTGTTGTTCATCCCAAGTGATCGATTTGATCACTTGAGGTCACCACTGTATCTGGAATGGTTAGTCTGGGTAGGCAGAGTGTCTTTGAATGTCTTCTACACCCAGACCTGGGTAAAATGATCCAAAAGTTTCTATGGCAGGATAGAAGCAGAGGTTGGGGTGGAGGGATTGCTGTATCCTTGAAAGATTTGGGGTTCCATGATGCCAGAAGCATCCCTCTGGTTTTATGGACTCTGCCTTTTAAAAAGAGGGCATCTAAGTTCCCACCACAACCTAGCTCCTCTCTTCAAACTCAGGTGCCAACACGTAGTGTGTTGGCAGTGGTCTGACCTGGCATGGACTGTCCATCTTTCCAGAATACAGCATTGTTAATAGGATGCCCATCTTTCTCTCCCTGGTGTTCCCCAAACTTCTCACAGGAGGCATAGTCTTACCCATGATCAGAGGTCTCTGAGATACTATATTTTCCAAAAAACTATACTCTTCTGCCTCCAAATATTTGTCAGAGGCAGCACATGGAATGAGAACTTTGGAGTTGTCCATTTTGCATGATAGTCTACACCTTCACCAATAGATTTAATTTACCTTAGGTGAGTGATTCAACTCTTGAGATGCTCAATTTCCTCACTTTTGAATATAAGGGTATTATTATTTCTGACTTCATAGGGATTTTGTAAAGACTAAATCCACTCATGCATGTAACACACCTAGCTCATGCCTGGCATAGTGTTAGTGTTCAACAAATGATAAATATTTTCTTCTTGTTCTGTATAAAAACTGATTCAGGATAGTTTCCCTGAGAATATTTTGTGATTTTCAAGAAATCCCTATATTCATCTGTGTTTACTGGTATAATAAACAAATGAAAACCAAGCCCTTAGGAACCTTTGAAAAACCATCAATAACATTTGGCTGAATATTCAGACACACACCTAGGAAATACAAAAAGAAAGGTATACACTAATGTTTCTCCTATTGATGATGAGCTTTATGAGCAAAGATACCATAGCTTGTTCCTATTTAAAAATACTAATGAATAAATGCATTTTTGTTCTTTAGTTCAACTGCAGGCCCTAAAGAGTAGCAAGAGTCATTGGACAGTTAAATCTATTATATATAGTTTATATTTCTATTTGGAAGTGTTGCTTGCCATGCAGGGGCAGTGCCTAATGCTGAATGAGTGAGGTTCCTTTGCTCTCTTTACAAACCATCCACTGACTGTGTGGTCACAGATCAGTAGAGAAGGTGATTTGACTTAACTAACTACCAATAAAAATATTCCTGAAACATGTTTTTCCAAATGTCTATTTTGGAAGATTCAATTTTCCTCAAATCACTGTAAAATGTTGGTATGCTACAGTTAAAATACTGCTTGCCTTATTCCCGATGCTGTTCTCAATATGTGCTACTAAATGGCATATAACTTTACCACGGGTATAGAATGGTGCAGGGAAGAATTGAACCATTCATATTTTTATTATACTAGAAAAATTGTGAAAAATCAGTGGTGATGATCACACACAACTGGTCAAAAACAGAGTCACAAACAGAGTAGCTCAGATGAGAACAAGGCCTGAAGGCCTGTGGTTACACTAAAAATAGTTACTTAAAGAAAGACAATCTATAGGGTTGCCACTGAGACAAAAGATATTTTTGTGCAAATTAGAAAACAATTCATAGTTGCAAAGATGTGAAAACAACCCAAGTGCCCATCAATATATGAGTGGATTAATAAAATGTGGTATATGTATACAATGGAGTACTACTCAGCCATAAAAAGGTAAACTAGCATATCTTGTATTATCCTGGATGGAGCTGGAACCCATTCTTCTAAGTGAAGTATCACAAGAATGGAAAAACAAGCACCACATGTTCTCACCATTAAATTGGTACTAATTGATCAACACTTATGTGTACATATAGAAGTAACATTCATCAGACATTGAGCACATGGGAGAGGGTGAAGGGGATGGATAAATTCACACCTAATGGGTGTGGCATGCACTGTCTGGGGGTTGGGCACGCTTTGCACTCAGATGGTACAAAGGCAGTATATGTAACAAAAGCACTTATATTATACCCCTGTAATATTCTGAAACAATAAATAAATAATTAAATACTACAATTGTTAGTTAAAAAAAAAGAAAAAGACAGATTTTAAGAAATTATATATTTTTTATTTTCTCCATAGTTCTGCTCAGAAAACTTTTCAGTGTCCATCAGGCAGCACACTGGCTGTAATCTGAGCACATATGCCCAAAATGTAGCCCTCCCACACATACCTGGATACTACCAGGACACATGTGCCATTAGCACAGAACATACTTTGTGCCTCCTGCCCTCTCACTCAGTTGAGGTGGCTATGACAGATTCAGAACTGAATGAGGAGGAAGAGTCAGGCCTCAGATACCAGTGTGTAGGTAAGAAAAAGCAGCCTCAGGGTACATCCGAGCACAGTGGGACGAAGGCACAGCTGAACATGAATAGCTGCAAGATAGGTTTATGTGGGGATTCGCTCTGGCTGCTCCACAATCAGGCCTGGAAGCCCAGAATCTCCATGTCTAAAATGTGAACGGCATCCGCTTAGGTGGACCTTCTATGTATAGTGTACAACCTGGACACTCAGACATTACAGACATGCCTGTAAGAAATCATAAGACATTTGCACCCTTACCTCTGATGTCCCAGTGGACAAATCATGCCCAGATGCCACAAACCAGCATACTTCAAGAAAGAAAAAAGGTGATCCAAGATTGGCCAATCTAAGCTTGACCAACAGATATAAATTGTGCATTTGAGAAATACATCATCCTATATATAAGACTATGTTTTCCTTCTGAAAATTTTTCCATTTCTATTTAATATTTCCATTTCTATACTCTTTCTGTGACTTGGTTAACTATTTTGTCACATAGAATATTAGAACAACATAGGGATTTAGGAATTATTAAGTTTTAATTACTTAATAGTTGAGGAACGTGACTTTCAGAAAGATTAAGGTGTTCATGGTGACATAGCACCTATACAGGAAGATAGAACCAAACTCCTGGTTGTCTGATATTTGTTATTGTTTCCAGTATGCATTTCTATTAGTCATTTTAAAAATAATTGTTTATTAATTTCATGCATCAGTGAAATAACTATCTTGTTTTTTGCTATTCATGCCTTTGGTCTTCCCCCTTCACTTTACATTCCATACGGCTATTGCTGTGATAATTCTAAAGCAGAAATAGCAGATGTAGGATCAGGTAAATTTCCTACATGGAATATTAGTATGTTTCTGTTCCATATGTATTGATTTATCCATTCTTTCAAAATATAATGTATGTACAAAATTCTTGTTATACAGATGATCTCTGACCTCCTGGTGTATCTGGTGAGAGACATAAACTGTAGTAAAAGAACAAAATACCATAAAATTCATACATAATTATAAATTGTGTTAGTGATAATAAGAAAAATAGGGGCTTCTAAAGTGGTTGGAACAGGAGAGAGAAGAGTTTACTGAAGAGATAGTCATTCAGGTGAGAGGGATGGGTCCACAGCACAGGTGACAGTGCCTATGAAGTCATGAGCTATGAACCTCAACCTCATATTTAGTTACTGCCTTGCACTCTGATCCCCTCCTCCTCTCCAGCCTCACCTTCATTCTTTCTTCTTCTTGCTCTACAAAATATCCATACACCCGTACTTAAAATCTATTTCCCTTTTCTCTTCCTGGAAATATAGTCTGGCCTCTAAGATCCATTTAAAAGAATACCTTCCACTCTGAAAAACAGGTAGGTAGAACTCACGATGGTCTAGCTGGTAGTCACAGATGTTTTGCCCAGATTTCAAACACCATTGAGTATTTTGCTGATATATTTGCACCTGTTTTTACCATTAGACTGTGAATTCAATGAGAATATGAACTATGTTTTATTCATTTTTGCATTCTCTGAGTAGATACTTAATATACATTTGTCTAAATGAATGAATTAATTACTAAGTTAAATTTTCCCTAAGTCACAATGTCACAATGGAGTTTGTGACAGAGTCAGGACTAGAACCCAGAACTCTAAATCCCCAGCCCAGATCCATTGGCATTCTAAACACAACAAACTGGGATGCAACTTTACAACATGACATGGTATCAAAAAGACAAAAGCAATTTACACTAAGTTTGAAGAGGGAGATAATATCAGTTTTCTCCATGCAAATTCTGGGAAAATGTGTTTGGATAATTACATTCAATTTAGAGCATTGTCAAACTGCATAATCATGAGGATACAGAAAAGAAAAATTGAACATGTTAGGCAAATGAACAAGTTGGGTTGGCAAGGAACCACAAGGATTCACACCTGCACTGGCTAGCTGACATGAAAGAAAGGAGCAGTGCGGCATATATAATAAACAAGAGAATAAAATACTGGGTGTTTTATCAATGGAGGATATAAAATAGTAATCCAAAGTTTACCAAGATTAATTATTATTATTATAAATAAGAATCATAAAGTATCATATAGTACATATAGGTCTCAATGCATGTTTATATTCACCATTTCACACATGCATAGTTAACAGAACATTAACTTGTATTGTTATCTTCATTTAACAGGTTGGGAAAAGGGGTCTGATTTGCTAATATCATACAGCTAGAGTTACAATTAAGTGCAAATCATCTAGGTCCTAGAAGAGTGTGCTCACTAGTAAACCCCTATGAAATCAACCATCTGTAAATGCAGCTTGGATAGACTAAACATGAGAAATTTTTCCAGGAGTAAGAGGCCCTGACCTTAGAATCCAATCATTTTGCTGAGACATGTTTATCCCATGTCCCAGTGTAAAACATTGGTACATCTTACTTTAGACAAGAGATACGCTTCTCAACAGTTCTGCAGAAATCATAATTTTTGTAAATCATATTATAAATTTACTGAGATATCTTACAATTAAAAGATAACCTAAAATACAACTTTCTGCAATATAATCATAAATTTTTAAAAAAACTCCTTATTTAATTTAATAATACAGGATCCTTGTCACTTATACATTCTAAAAAGCAGAAGCATCTTTAATTTATGTTATTTCCATGCTGTTTTCGTATCCTACCATTCAGGAGATTATTTTATTTCCCTTATTTTATTGCCCTCTCACTTGTACTTTCATGTTCTCTTACTTTTTGTCTTTTCCTAAATTTCTCCATCTCAGAAACCACATAATGTTTATTCCATGATTAATATATTTTTTGAATTCTACTTCTTTTCCAGAAAAAACTTTGATAATCTGAAAAGGTGCTGTCCAGACCTGATTTTGATCTTTTGCTCCAGCATAAGAGGGAGAATGCAGTCCTGATTAGCACAGACTGGTGGGGAGTGGGGTTGTCATGTCTATTGCTCATGTTGACGAGTGACATGACCTCGAGCAAATTCAATCATGTTTTGTGCCTCTTTGAAGGTGGTTTACTTAACCTTCCAGAGCTGAAGAAGGTTGAGGTGTTGATATAAATAACCTTGAATCAGGAGGCATTTTTCTGATTGATGTTCCCACACTAAATCCCT
Organism: Varecia variegata; assembly: GCA_028533085.1. Taxonomy (NCBI): domain Eukaryota; kingdom Metazoa; phylum Chordata; class Mammalia; order Primates; family Lemuridae; genus Varecia; species Varecia variegata. Next base: position 131,830,830 of record CM052438.1, on the reverse strand, counting down.
CCTCCAGGACAGGACCAGTTCCTTTGGCACTCAGCCGAAGTGATGAAACAGGGGGCAACAAAGTTGTCATTATTTTGAATTTCTATTATCAGACAAAATCTTCTCTGAACCATGTCAGCACTGCTAAGATGAAGAGGGTTCTGCTCATCAGGGCCTTTGATTTGCAATGACAGCTGTCAGAGTGCTCAGTGAGGCCCCATAGTTTAGATGACAGGGCTGAAGAACAGCTTCCCCATTCCTTGTTTGCTTCCAGTTTTATTTTATTTATTTATTTTCTGAGTGTAATTTGAAGGAGCAAATTCTAAATTCCATTTCATGGTTCAAAGAAGATGGAAACAGAGCTCAATTATTCTACATTTATTTATCATTTGTACCAATTGGATAAACTGGCATATTTTACACTACTAAATCTTAAAGCAGAGATTTTAATGTATTTTGCAACGTTTACTAGATTACACCTATGCAAATTAACTTCAGGTCAGAGGAATCTGTTGCTTTATTGGTAGCTTAAGTTCCATATCACTTAACGAAGCTCAAGGCCTGTTTATGTATCTTTCTGACTCAAATCTTGAGATCTAGTTATTAGACTTCTTAGGAAATGATATAGCTGGAAGAAAATTCACAGAGATGCAATAGTGAGAAATTAGAAATTTGTTTTCATTATCATAATCTAGAAAGAGAACCAAATTTAAAAAACTGAAACAATTTTATATATACATATATACACATACATACACACACAATGTTTATGTGTGTGTATACATACACACACACACACACACACTCATATATGTAGTTATACACTGAATTAAATGAGCTAAAGAAAAACACCATGTGCTAGGTAAGAATATAACATGGAAATCTAACATAGATTGGAATTTTGGTGAAGTCTTTTCAGGTGAAGTTATCTCATTTTAATAATGTTGTCAAATAGTTTAGTATTATGCCCATTTTTCATATAAGGGAAGGTGGCTGAGAAAAGCTGAAGAAAGTATAATTAGCAAGTCACTATAATAACTCATAACCAATCTAAGATCCCTCCTTGTCCCCCAAGTCTAGTTTGCTTCTAAGTCTGTGCTGATTCCACTTTAACATTGTGATAGTCTTTTTGGTGTACCATCCTTGCTAAATTTCCCAGGCATTCAATCAAAAGCTAAGGTAGATGTTGCTGTTAGGATATTTATAGATGTGATTAAATCCCATAATCAGTTGACTTTAAATAAGGGAGATTATCCTAGAAATGTGGGTGGTTTTGATTCAATTAAAATGGCTTAAAAGCATAGCAGGCCTTAAAGAGAAAGATATTCCACCCATGGACATCTGCTCCAGCTCATGCTCCAGAATTCCAGCTCATCCTCCCTAAGAGGGGGTTCTATGGAATTCAGATTTTCCTAGTGGCCTCTCAAATTACACATGCCATTTCCTTGCCATATATCTCTTAATATATTTTCTTACTGGGTCTTATCTTGTTGAACTCTGAATGATTCAAATTTATGCCTGATACAAGGGAAATGTAGATATCAGTGAGATATTTTGGAAAGAAGTGAGTTAAAATAAATACATAAATATTTTTTTCAGAATAGTTTAATAATATATATTTTGATGTGTTATAATTTGTTTCTTTTCTAAAGACAATGGTGCCATACTGAAGAACAGTGAAACAAAGGCTATGTCTTACTTTCATGGCCTTGGGAAAGGGAATTAAACTAGAACTCAGAGGATCTGCTTTTAGATCACAGGCCTGATACTTTTAGTCTGTCACCTCAAGCAGGACAGGTAGCTTTGGCAAATCTGGCCTTTTTCAATGTCAAATGAAGCTCCTGATGTCTGCCTTGCCTACATCTGGGCTTGCTGTGAGCATTAAGAGAGATTATGGATGCAAAGCACTTTGCTTAACAGTAATGCTTTTAAAAAAATAATAAGTAGAGCAACACAGCACATTCAATTCTGATTCTGTGTTATATATACTTGATCTGAAGCTATGCCTCAGCAGCTTTGCACAGCATAGGAGCACAGATGCTTTCTTCTTATTATGACTTACATGGATGCAAATTGTAGGCAACAGAAAAATGTTGATGTTACATGTCAAAGCACAATAGGAGATAGAATAAAAAGGTTATAATCAAGCTGCACAATCTATTCAGTCTTTTTTTTCTCTGAAATGTGTCAAATGCTATTTCCTGGAATGTGAGGCACTAGGTAATTGAAAGTATTAGAAAATATATCTACCGAAAGTAGTCATCAATTACACAAATTTAATAATAAGAAACAAACATATGCACCCACACAAATACATACAACACACACATAAACACAAATTGTTATGAATTATTTTCTGGATTTTCATTTGTCACTATTTTATACATCTCTTTGCTCTGGCATTGAGAAACTTTTTTTATTAAATTAAGTTTTAGTTTATTTCTGGTCTGGAAAAGCAAAAGTTTAGGAAAGAAGAGTTAAAATAAAAACATAGAGATGTTACCTGTAATTTTCAGAAATTGCTGCTTTGGACTTAATGGCTGAAACTATGAAATGTTCTTAAAACCAACAAATAAACACAAGAAAATATATTCTTCCTTACATCAGGTTTTTTGTTGATGTAATGATTATATATATCCATTCATCTTAATGATCACAGGTGTAAGTAAACAAAAGAGGCTGTAGATGTTTTATTAATGAGAGAAAAGAGAAGGCAGAAAGCTAGGTGTTATGTTTCTTACTTTCACTATCTTATTTAATTGTTAATAATAATCCTAACTGAAAAAAACGTAGAAGTTAAGTGGCATGCCCAGGTCAAGTTTGTGAAAAGATTTTCTATTCCAAATTCAAAGGTCTTTCATACAAAGAACTCATTACCTGAAGTGTTTTAATAAAAATACTATGGAACTTAATTCAAAAATAAACTATTCCAAGACGGAGAGGCAAAGACTTCAGGACTACTCTCAGTGACATATGGAGTAATACTTTTCTGGTTTTGAGAGGCTCTTGTAAAACGGCATTTTTTTTTTTTTTTTTACTTAACATTTTAATTATCTTTCCCCAAAGTTAATTTTTGATAACAAATTATACCAATAATGAAGCCTGTTAGTATAAAATACACAGTTTTTCTTTAACATGGGCTTGTTGAATCATTTTTATTATTTTTATATTAATATTTGTTATTTCTGATTATAAAAGTAATGCAAAAAATATTCCCCAAAGCTACAGTATAATGTATTTGTTTCCTTAAAGGTCAGAGACAAGATTAAAATGTCTGCTATCATTGCTATTGTTCAAAGAGTCCTGGCTGATGTAACCAGGCAAAAAAAACAATAATTATCTGAAGATACATATTTATCTATAATAGAACAATTAGAGAAATCATATAAAATTTCAGAAGGGTTACTGGATATAGGCTGATGTTCAAAAGAATTGATTACCGTTCCTTTTCACAGAAAAGACAAGTTAAAAATATAAGATCAAATAAGATAATTTTCTTTAGCAACAAAACTATAACGTGTCTATAAATTAATCTAACAAGACCTTTGTAGAGAAATTTATGAAATACTAAGAAGGGCATAATAGAAAATACAAATATATGCAAAATTATACCATAATCAATATTGTGACTTAATTTTATAAATATTTTAACTCTCTCTAAATTAGTCAATAATTTCAAAACAATTTTAATAAAATACCATTAATATATTTTGAAAATTAATAAATTAATTCTAAAATTTATATAAAAGAATAATTGTGTTCTAATAGCTAAGGCAACTTGAAATAATAATAACAATGTTGGGGGAAGGTTTCATTTACCAGCTATTAAGACATATAGAGTCATAGTAAATTAAACTATGCCATACAATTAGAGTAAAAGAGAAAAATAACAAGGGGTTGGAATTTAGATCAGGCAAGTGACCTATGTATATTTGAAAATTTATTTTATAATGGAACTGATTTCAAAAATCATTGCATCAATGGAGAAAGGATGAGTTATTAATATTTTATAAAAAGTGTTGGGAATATTGGTCCAATTTTTATTAAAGACAATAATAATAATAATAGTAAGCAATGGTAGTATCTATGTGATGATCAAAATGTGCCAGGCAATGGTCTAACTACTTTAAATTTAATAACCTTTCGACACAACAATTTTATAAGGTAGGTACTATTATCTGTATTTTACAGATGAGGAAACTGAGCCATAGAGAGTGAAGCAAATTGTACAATGTGACAGGCAAGTAGCAGAGTCTGGATATAAACCCAAAAGTTTGGCAACAGAGTCTTTTTTCTTGTCTATTTTACTTAGTTGCTTTTTCAGGGGAAAAATTAAGTAAATCTCTTGCTATAAACACAAACTCTAGATGGTTTAAAAACCTACATATGAAACATAAATCTAATAATAAATTATTATTATAGTGTAAAATACAAAGTACACCACTAAATGTAGTGGAATATACAAAGTATACAGATGGATTACTTATAGGGAATTGATGCTTTTATTTTCTGTAATCAAAAATATGAATATCTAGAATAAAGAATACCTTCAAGTCAGCAAGGAAAGGCCAATAAACTGATACAAAAATAGTCAAAGGATTACAAATAGGTGATTTATCAAAGAGAAACCGTATATGCCTAACAAGAATATTAAGAAATTTTCTACCTCACTAGTAAGTAGGAATATTTTTTAAATGACATATTTCCTTTTGTGCATGGTGTTGATAAAAATTACAACGCTTTTATTAGAACCAAGTTCTTGCTAATGTAGGTGAAAAGTAGCGTAACCATTCAAAGAACAATCAGGAAAAACTGAAGAAATTTAAATGTGAACCTTCTACCTGAGCCATTCTATTTCTGGGTATATCCACTGAAGACACCCTAGCAAAGGAGCCTATGGAAACAGAAGTGAAAATGCTCATCATATTGTATATAGGAGTAAATAATTTACCCCTATAGGAGTAAATTTTGGAGAGAAGTGCCTTCACCAGGATGATATAAATAATGAATTTTAGGGGTTTATGAGAAAGAATGACCTAGACAGAAGTATAGAAAAAAGACTTGAGTTCAAAAGCATAACTTTCAGTCAGAAAAGTAAGAAAGAAAGTCAGAAATATAAAATATGCTGTATTGATACATATATACATACATATTTTTAAGTATGCAAAATGCTATAACTTTCCCCAGATACACATGGATCTTTCATTCTACAAGAAATACAGACATTGAATAAATAATTTTGAGGGTAATGTATCTTAGAAAGGAAGAACTAGGTGCTAGGGAAGTGATCAGCAGAGGGAAGGAAAGGCTTGGTTGCACATCTTTCAAACATCTGTATTGTCCATACCTGACGCATGATAACTCATCCACAAATGTTTGTTGAGATAAACTAAATTTTCACAACCAGTATCTCTTAGTTTTCTACATTGTTTAGGTCCTCTCCTTCCCTCTTCAGATTTTATTACCAGTGAACTTAGTTATTTGCTTTGTGTCTATGTGTGTTGTTACCATTAGTTTTTACCATATAAGCTAAGCCATCTAAATTGTGGTTCAAATCTTCCATTCAGCATTATTTTTGTCTCCCCATCATTAGCCTTCTTTTTGAGACTAAATGATATACTCACTGCCAATGAAAAAATTATAATCTTTTTAATATCTTTTTCTAAGCTTATAGGATTCCTTTTCATTCTTCCACAAAACTAATGTGTATTCTTAATTCTGTTTAAGAAGACAAAAGTTAGAACCCCAATCTCTTCTGGCTTGTAAGGTCTCAGGTCAGAAGTCTGCAGTTAGTCTGACAGGTTTTCCTTTGTAAGTTACCTGATTTTCTCACCTTGCTGCTTGTAAAAGTGTCTCTTTCGTGTTTACTTTTGTGAGTCTAACAACTATGTGTCACCTCTTTGAGATGAATCTCCCAAAAGTCCTTTGAGCTTCTTGTATCTGGATATCTAGATTTTTAGCAAAGCCAGGGAAATTTTCCTCAATTATCCCTTCAAGTAGTTTTTGTAGCCCTTGTGCATTTTCTTCTTTGCCCTCAGGAATGCCTATGATGCTTATGTTTGGCCTCTTTACACAATCCCACATTTCTTGTAGGTTTTGTTCATTCATCTTATTTGTCTGTTCTTTCTCTTTTACAGACTTGTTTAGCTCAAAGGTGTTACCTTCAAGCTCTGAGTTTTTTTCTTCTGTCTGATCTAGCCTATTCTTAAGGCTTTCCACTGTGTTTTATAAACCCTTGAATGAATTTTTCACTTCAGAAATTCTGTATGTTTTTTGCTTTAATAATTCAATTTCTTTAGAGAACTTTTCCTTCATTTCCTGCATTATTTTTGTGACTTCTTTTTGTTGAGTTTCTATTTTCTCTTATGTTTCATTGAGCTTCCTTACAATCCATATTCAAAATTCTTCATCTGTCATTTTAATGTTTTCATTTAGGTGTGTATCTATTAGTAAGGAGTTATTATTTTCTTTTGGGGGTGTCCTTTCTCTGATTTTTCATATTTCCAGAGTAATTTTGCTGGTTTCTTCTCATCAGGCCTCTCCATTGAGAGCTGAGGGTGCTAGGCCTGGTTTATGGACCTGTCTCTTAGTTCCCAAAGATTGGTCCCTGACCGGGCCAGGGAGAGCAGTGCTGGTCCTGAGTTGCCTTTGGGGTGCTTTAGCAGGTTTGATGGACCTCTTGGGTTACACCACTGCCACAGCTCTGCTCTCAGTGTCGGGTTCAGCCAGGAACATGCCCCCACTGCAAAGAAACAGGCTTCTCAGAACCAAGCACTCTTGCAGTTGCTATGCGGGGGAAGCGGGGGAAGAGGCTGTGGTCTCCCTGCACTGCTCTCGTGTCCTGGGGGCACCAGGTCCTGGCCCCCTATCCAGGCCACCAGCAGGTGATCCCAGGTGGCTCTACTCTCAGTGGTGGACTCTGCCAGGAACACGCCCCCTGCTGCAGAGAAACAGGCTTCTCAGAATCCAGCACTCCTGTGGTTGCTATGGAGTGGAGAGGCTACAACTACAAGCCACCTTGAACCAAAATTACTTTCTGTGATGCCAAGAATGGAGGAGGTGCAGAGGAGCAGGCATCTATGAATGACAGCTCTCTGGTCTCTTGTGGCACTCTCCCAGGGAATGAGAGTTTTGCATCCCACAGCTCACCAGAGTCACCCACGTGGGGCAGGGCATTCCCCCTTACCCTTTCACTGGGCTCCGGGCCTCTGTGGATATGGTCCATGCCACTATATTTTTTTCTCTCTTTTCCTCTTTCTCAGTTTTGCAGCCCTTTTCAGTAAGGTACCTGCTGCCTCTACTGTCTCTCCCGGTGATCCACACCTGAGCCACAATTGTTCTCAGCTCTCTTCAGTTCAACCTTCTACCCTTCAGCCAGGACAGTCTGACAACCTATGTCTCTAGCCAGCCATCTTGGCTCACTCCTTCTGCTGGCTTTGTCGGGTGTCCCCGAGATCTCAGGTGCAGTCTCTGGAGTGAACAGTATGCCCCAGCCAATGATATCCCATTCTCATTGCCAAAACTGTAGGGAAAACTCTACTCTCTAAAGTTCTGTGCCTGGAGCCCATGAATTAAACCTTTTCCAGCAGGTCACATTCCCAGATATTCTTCACTGCAACTTCCAGAAGAACAGAGCTTTTGATCATCCTTAGTGTCATCATACAAGAATCCACCATTGACCCAAGACATCTACCAAGCCAAGTCCATAATTCCTTATCAAATTTGTGTCCTCTGTCTCTCCTCCCCACTCTCCCCATCCACACAAACATGGAGGAATTCTTATTTTCTGCCTTCCAGTGGGAAAGGGAAGTGGGGCTAAGGGCCAGAATCAGTCTCCAAACCTAAGATTTTAGCTCTAGAGCTGGGGCCTTAGCCAATATACAGAGTTTTCTTAAAAAAAAAAAAATATGAGTGAGGGAATGTTACCTCTCTTCTTTTTAAACACATACTCTAATGGAGGTATGGAGTAGTTTTTCTGTATTGTTAATGGAAAAAAATCCAAACTCTGTAAAATAATTTAAAGAGGTTTATACTGAGCCAAATGTGTGTGACTACTAGGCAGGAGCACATAGTCCCGAAAGGTCCTGAGAAAATATGCTCAAGGCAGCTGGGTTATAGCTTGGTTTTATACATTCATGGAGACAGGAATTACAAGTAAAACCATAAATCAATACATGGAAGGTATACATTGGTTTGGCTCTAAAAGACAGGACATCTCAAAGCAGGGGCTTACAGGTTATAGATGGGTTCAGAGATTCTTTGATTTGTAATTGGTTAAAGAAATAAAGCTTTGTCTAAAGGCTTGGATTGTTTTAAGTTAAGATAAGGAAATCTGTTAGTCAGAGACAAGCTATCGAACATATATCAGACTCAAATGTTAAGTATATTGATGACCTGCAGGTGTTGTTTAACCTTAGTCTTGCTTGGACTTCGGTCCTGTTAATGATTTAGTATCTTATTGTCCAAGGTGTATTCAACCTCCCTTCCTTTTGTGGCCAGGAACTTAGTTTTAGGTTTTTCTGGGGTTCCCTTTGGCAAAAAGGGGATCTGTTCACTCAGGAGGGTGGGAAGGGCCTAGGATTTTAATTTAGTTCACAATATTAATAAATCATTAGAAGTGATTCTGTTAATTAAAAATCTATGTAGATTAACAAAATGTAGTATATATTAATAATAGTATATACCATGGAGCACTAGTCAGACATAGAAAGGAATGAAATAATGTCTTTTGCAGAAATTTCGATGGAACTGGAGACCATTATCCTAAGTAAAGTAACTCAGGACTGGAAAAACAAACACCACATATACTCTCTAATAATTGGAGAGTGATGGATGGGCACACATGGGCACAGAGAGATATAAAGTTTATTGGAAATCAAGAAAGGGGGATTGGGAGGGGAGGAGTAAAAACCTACCTATTGGGTACAGTGAACACTATTCGGGTCAATAGCCCTGACTTAAGCATCATAAAAGCTATCCATGTAACAAAAACATTTGTACTCCCTTAATATTTTGAAATTTAAAAAAATCTAACTTGTGCTATCACTGTAACAAGTTTTATTTCTAACTAGCAAGGAGTAGAAAAGGTAAGATCTTTTCAAAGCTTTCATTTTATTTTCTTTCCAAAATAGGAGACTAACATCTCTTCATTTTCCCCATCCCCCAGACCCTGGCAAAATTTGGTAAGAGAGCAGATTTTAAGTGTTCTCACCACATACACATGCATACATGATAACTATGGGTGGTGATGAATATGTTAATTAATTTGAGTGTGGTAATCATTATACAATGAATATATATATATATATCAAATCATGATGTATCTCCTGAATATACACAGTTTTGTCAATTAAATATTTTAAAATAAATAGTAGACTAAACTAAATAGAGATTTATGGTGGATTTTTGTTTGTTTTTGGGTCACTGGCAGTATTTACCTAATAAGGGAAAAATGAAAATATCTATTTATAAAAATATTAACAATACTACTTCCACTACCACATAAAATTGATGTACTATTTTTATGCTTTTAACATTTCTTTCATTCGTAGTAATTCTAATAAGACACAGGAGACCTCTTAGGAATAGCTAAGGATAGCATCATATTCATTTATATGTGAAGATACCAAGCTACTAAAATTTTCAGTGATAAAATTAAGATTCCATTCCTAGTAAGTGGTAGGATCTAGACTAGAGTTTGTGTCTTTTTAATCCTAGTCTAGTGTTCATTCTGCTATGTCATAACACTGAATGCTTTCAGAAAACTTTGAAGCAAAAGTAAAATGAGGTAAAATGAGCACATTTTACCATTTTAGTTCGAAGATGCAATTCCAGTGATACTAACACCTGGGAAGGAACATTAATTCCAGATGTATTACCTGTATTAATTGCATGCTAATTTTCAATATTGTAAATTAAGTTGCAAATGATGCTACACAAGCTCATGAAACTTACACCCTTAGAAGTAGCTGACAGTCTTAATAAATATCTCCTGCATCATTCTGTATATTTTTGAAAAAAAAGAATCCCTCAAAAATATGGGAACATTTGTGCAGCAATACATGCTTTCTTAGCAAATGCTTCATGAGGATAGAACATACAGCTCGAAAAAGACTCTTTCCTGTAAGAGTAGGGCAGATCAGGAAGCACACTGAAATTTAAACTAGTAAATCTGCTTTTAAAAAAATGGTAGTAATATAAATAATGTATAAATGTGCTTTTTACAGATGAATGACAATGGGAAGAAAGAAGAGAGACCTACTCCATGGCAGGATATGGTCATAGCAGCACAAGAAAATTTAGGTCTAAATGAGACATAAAGTTTATTTATTTTACTCTTTTGGCTAGACATTGTATTTACAAAAAAGTTTATAAATACATGTTTAGGATTTATGTATCAGAATGCCTGCACATAATCAGTTGAGCTAATGTATACTATTTTTGATGGTTTATTAGTACTTGTGTTTTAAGCATACATGTACATTTTCTTTTCTATTTAAATTTCATCCATTCATTGATTTCTTACTCTAGTTCTTGGTCCTCTGCACTAATTTTTACATTGGTGAAGTGTACTTTATTTATTTATTTTTTGTATTTTTTAGTAACATGACAATTGAGAAAATGGCTTTTGACAAAGAAAATCTAAATTCCAACCCAGTCTCTACTACTTATTAACTCTGTGATCTGAGATAAATTATTTAATATCTCTGAATCTGAGTTCTTACCTCTTTAGAATACCTATAATAATGGAACTCATACTTCTCAGAGCGGTTGTGAATATTAAATTGTGTAGTGCATATAACTATCCCTAGTACACAATGAGTGGTCAGTACTTGTTAGCTTTCACTAGAAATACTGATATTTATGTACTGTTTATTATCATTATTGCCATTTTACAGTAATATTATTCTTGTTAAGAATTTGTTGAGAAAAGTTTCATTTACACACTTATGCCACAAACATTTCTTGAGTGTCTATTATATGTCAGGCATGAACTAAGACATTTTTCTAGACAGTTTAATGAAATAAACAAAAAATGTCCAATAATAATAAGTGCTAAATGAAAATAAAAATGTGATATGATAGAGTGCCCATGGAACTTCTCAATGTTGTGTAGTCTTAAAGTCCTCTTTAATGGTGATGTTTAATCTGTACTTAGTATCACAAAGCCAGCTATATAAAGATATGGATATTGTGCACCACAGGCAAGGCTAGGAGGCAATGAAAAAGGTCTTTACCCTGGATTTATAATGATAATGATAGCAGTAAAAATAATAATAATAATTATAGATAGCATGTATTGAACAATTACTCTGTGACTGTTACCTTGAACTCATTTAATCCTCACAATAAATCCTATAATATCAGAACTATAATTTTATGGATAAAGAAATTGAAACCACAAAGAGGTTAAGTATCTTGCTCAAAATCACAAGAATTCTGTTTTTAAAGCTAAGCTCTTAACCACTGAGTTATACCATCGTGTTGTACCTTGTGATGTGGAGAAATAGAAAGTCCTGTGAGGCAGGAGTGTGTTGGACTAGGAGAGAATGTTATATTACACAATAAGATTTGAGCAGCAGGCAGGTACCTACCAGGGAATTTAAAATTAAATTTAAAACTCAATTGTAGTAACAACCTTACCCTAGTTTTCTCTCTCTTCCTTGATTTATTCTTATTTTTAAAATTATTATTTTAATTGCCTTATCTTTTTCTTTTGGTTTCCATAATAAGCTCATATACCTTTTGTAAGTTAGTAAGTTCTATATATTTAAAAATTCACAAAAGTGGATAAAAAACATTGTTTGGTCACATTATAACATAAAAGTTTCCTTGTTACTTGTACCTTTAGGTAATGTGAAACTGGCAGTTGAGCTGATCTAGATGGTCCAAGACAAACTTATTTACATTTCTGGTTCCTGGGCAGGAATGGCAGGAAGGCTGGGCTCAGTGGGGACTGTCCACAGTAGTGCTTCCAGGTGACCTCTCCAGCACAGCAGATTCTCCATAATGGTGGCCTCAGAGTAATTGGACTTTTTACAAGGTATGCTCTAAGCAAGTGTTTAGTGAACAAGTCAGAAGCTACCTAGCACTGGAAATCACTTGGTGTCAGTTTCACTATACTCTTGGTGGTAGCAGTCTGCTCAGATCCAAGGGGTCGGGGGATAGACTCCACCTTTTAATGAGAAGAATAACAAAGAATGTGTGGCCATGTTTTAAGACAACCACAATGAGTTAATTTAGATTAAAATTGGACTTGATTGACTGTCCTGAAACATATGCTTAGAATCTTTGCTGTTGTTTGTAAGTATCAGCAGGCTGACCAACCACGTCCATTCTCTGTATTCTCCCTGATAAACCACCAAGAAATCAGACACTCTGAGTTTATTAAAAAACTATAGCTTTCAGCTCAATATATACCTATGTCCTAAATATGCATCTAATCTTCATGAATATAACTTGAAATTATCAAGTCTTCCTTAACACACAGAAGTCTGTGTCATCATCTGTGGCAAAGTTTGGAAAATATGCCTGAAGTCTTCAAAATCCAGTGATTATTTAGAGATTCTACGGCTGTGTCAAGAATATAGGTATCTGTCTTATATTGACAGCTACTTATGGCAGGAAGAGCATTCTCAGCTACCAAAAATCTGGCCCAAAACTCTTCACATGGTGACATCAATTATTCACTTCATGGGAATATCCCTTTGATACTAAAACCAACGAGGAGTTTATTCTCTGTTAAATATTAAATATAAAGGAAATATATCAAGTAATTTTCAGACACCAGTATATTCTGGAATATAAAACGGGGGAAGGACAGAATGTATGCAATGTGTAAAAATGAGGCAATTTTTGGCAGCCAAGAGATTTATGACATTGACAAAACAGAAGAGGGCATGAAAGGAGAGGTCATGGAATAAGAATAAAGATTGGAAAGAGAAAGTTAAAGGAGGTTATATTGTTCTTAAAAATATTAAGAAGGAGAAGAAGAGAAAGAAAAGAAGGAAAACTATTTAATGGAAAGTTGTTATTGTTGTTATTCAGTAAGCATTTATCATGTGCCAACACTCATGCATAATTTTCTACATAAATATAATGACCTATTAGGTGATTCTCATCATGTGTGTGTGTGTGTGTTTTTTTTTTTAATAGGAAGAAAGTAAAGTATGGAAGTGCAACCTAACTTATTCAAGGACTTGATGTATCAGATGGAAGTACCAGGATTTATTCAACCTCAGGTTTATCAGATTCCTTAATGACTTCATATACTTCAAAATCCTATGCTACAATAGAGCAGACAGTTTGAGCAACACATTCTGCTATTAGAACTTTGGGAAGACTTTCCGGAAGGCAACGATTTAACTGTCCATTAAAGCAGTGGTCCCCAACCTTTTTGACACCAGGGACTGGTTTCCTGGAAGACAATTTTGCCACTGACCAGGGAGGGGTGGGATGGTTTCAGGATGACTTCAGTGCATTGCATTTATTGTTTAATTTATTTCTATTATTATATTGTAATATATAATGGAATAATTATACAACTTACCATAATGCAGAATTTAAAGCTGCTGCTGATCTGACAGGAGGCAGAGCTCAGGCAGTGATGTGAGCAAAGGGGAGCAGCTGTAAATACAGATGAAGCTTCTTTCATTCACCTGCTGCTCACCTTCTGCTGTGTACCCCATTCCTAACATGCCACAGACCAGTACCAGTCCATGGCCGGGGGGTTGGGGACCACAGCTTTAAAGGACACTCAAGATTTTTCTAGGTGGAGAAAGAAGGGAATCATGTACAAAAGAATCATTATGAGGTGTGAATTTGGTACCTTATAGCTGTGGTCCCCAACCCAAGGCTGCAGACCAGTACTGGTCTGCCAGCTGTTAGGGACCAGGCCAGCCACAGAGCTTCTCCTTTGCCCCCCTGTCCTGCCCTTCCCCTGCCATCCATGGAAAAATTGTCTTCCATGAAACTGGTCCCTGGTGCCAAGAAGGTTGGGGACCACTGTCTACAGCATATGATGTGTGTATAAATACAGCAATAAGAAATGAGTATGGAAAAGGCACAAGCATTTTGAGAGGTTGTCAGGGTTTAGAATCCAATAGAATAAGTTGAAGTCATAATCATATGGTCTTGGATATTTTACACAACCTATATGAAGTTAAATTTTCCCAATTTAATTAGGTATGTGTGTATTACTTTATTCATTATTTCAACAAACATTCATTTGAATGCTTGTTATATACCAGACAAAGCACTAGGTATTAGAGATGCACTTGTGAGCAAAACAGACACAATCCATACTTATATGAAGCTAAGAGTCTGATGGAAGAGACATAATTTATTAAAACAATCATGCAAATGTGTATTAAAGCAGCATAAACTTTTATGAATATAAATAAAATACACAGATTTATAAGATGATCTATCTTAGAGGGTTGATGAAAATTTCCATATGGAATTTCATTTTAGCTATAGTCTGAAGACTAAGTAGGAGTGTGTTAGATGAAAGGAAGAAAAGAAGAGTAGAAAACAAAACAATTTTGGGGGCAGTATGGGTAGACTACAGAAAGTAAAGATAGAGAGAAGACATGGAAGAGTTTTGCAAAATGAGTGCAATGTGAATATATTTACATTTTTAAGAGACCTAAAGATGCATTAGAGGGACAGAAGTGGAGTAGAAAGCATCTAGGGGACTCCAGCAGAAACTCAGGGAATAGATGGTACTTACTTGGATTAGACAGATACAGTGGAGAAAAAATAAAATAGGAATACCATATTACTTATTTTTTGTGAAGATAAAAGAAAGTAACTAAACAAGTGAAAAGGAAAGCATATGGCACAAAGTGGACTATAAAAGAATAATATGTATTAGAATAAAACATATTAGAATACAAAGACAAGTCCAATCATAGAAAATCTTAAATGGAATTAAGTTTGAGTCATGTTGAAGGCAATTTGAAAGCAAAAACTTTCACAGGGAATAGACTGATATATTTATATCTGAGTGCTTTGGAAAAATAACTGCAATAAAGAGGGGTAATAAACTTCCTAGAATAGAAGGAGTAAGGACAGCTGCTTGGAAAGAAATGGCAACTATACTAGCACAGCATCAGTGGGAATGAAGAGGAATGAATAAATAAAAGATGTTTATATGTAGAGTCATCATAGTATGGTGACTAGCATGGGAAGGGAAGAAGCATGATAAATTGGTTCAATTTGGTTCAGTATGTTATGAATTGAGGGACTGCTATCCCAGACACTATGCTAGATTAATTTGCCGATGTAAAGATAAATACAAGGTGTTCTATATCCTTGGATCATAGTTGAGTAGGTGAGTGTAATAGATGCCTTCCATCCTTCCTCAAGTTGGAGAGTTGCAAAGCTAACAATTACATACCCCAGACCCCTTTGCAGCTTGGGTTTCAGATACAAATTAGATTCCACCACTTAGTGGCACTTGCAAGAGATTTAGAAAGTAGAACTGCACCAGAAACTCTTGCTGCTGCTATTGCTGCCAGCAAGCAAGGTCATGAGACCTGGGTATTTAGAAGTTGCTGGTGATAGCAGCCATCCTCTGATTTCCTATACTGAGCTACCAGCTTGCATGCATGAGAGGCAGCTGTGAAAGCAGCTGGTGGGGGCTGCAGTAGCTTTTTGACCTCTGAATAACAGCTGGTATGGCATGTCCTTAAGCTCCATGGTCCAGTGGTAGTTCCCTGACTTCTGCCCCAGCTTGTCCAGTGATTTGGTAAGTACCTTTTTTTCTATATCAAACCTCTTTCTGCTTAAAATACCTAGAATTTTTTTCCCTGAATTAAATCACGACTGTCACAGTGAGTCAGATGTATAAATAGATAACTTATATAATATGCTAAGTGCTATGATAGTCTAAAGCATAGTGACAAGACCACCGAGTTTTACTTTTAACTGACCCATGGATTGTAGCACTGAGTATCACCAAAGATTTTGTGCAGAGGCCATCAGAGGAATGAATAGGGGTGGAGAAAAGTACAGTTATTGAGACTGAGAGAGGACATGATAGTGATTGTCTTGCTCTGTACTGTCACTCTAACCACCATTGCCAAAACCATGGGCTTCTCTAAGCTTGCATTTTATTTGATGAAAAACCACTAGATTAAACTAAGTTCCCTTCCTGCTCTGTAATTCCATAAATCTATGAGAACAATTCATTTTACTTATAAGAACACATTTTCAAACATGTCAGAATTTCATAAGATATTTTCTTTCCAAAGGAATAGCATGAGTCTTTACTTGACTCTTACAAGGATAAATGTCAAATTAGTTGTTATAATGGGAGGAAATCATTTAGCTACTTGGGAGTTTCCAGGTTCTAATCAAATTAGGATAAAATTGATATGTCTTCTGTGTTAACAATGGTGCACAGGTGTGAGAGAGCTATACCATTAAAAATATAGAGTCAGATAACTATGTTTTAACTTTTCATCATGACACAAGCTCCCTGTTCTCATTGTCAATTTATTATTTAAACCTGACAAAATGAGCTTCTCAAATTCAAGAACAATTTATATCTTTATTATGAGACAAGAAGATTGAGAACAAAAAGATACTTTTGTCTTTTTCAGGCACCATAATTTCTTGGAATTTGAAGAGCAGTCAACATGACAGTTGTCATCATCCTCTACCTTCAATTATAAATGATTCATGAGTAGATTATTATTATTCAGTAGCAACTTCTAGAAGCACCAAAACGTAGCCGGGTTAGTTCCAACTCTAATGTGCTGAAAGTAATCATATAATCAAAAGACATTATTTTCCTATACAAAAGTTACCTCTAAAATTACTGCCAGTGTCGTTGAACTTCAGTGACTGGTGTTTTTATTCTTTGCTGTCCTTCAGTCTGCATGCATCAGAATCTTTGAAACAAGCCTAGCTTTTAAATGAAATAGAAGAAAGATGATCTTTCTACCTTCTGCAGTAAGTTGAAAATTGAAAGGAATCAGTAATTTCCGATTTCTGATTTGGTAGCATGGCAAGCCAACATGTATGTTTTTACTGCTGTTTTTGTTTTGTTCTAAAGATAGTAAGGTCACCACATTCTGTTTAGAACACAGTGACTTTCCCCAGATCATTAATCCTTCCACACCCTGAATGCTCTGTTTTTGTGGTTGTTGTTGAAACATTGTACTGTACCGTTCTCTAACAGTAAGAGAGGGAGAGAGAGCCTCTTAAGAGCAGTGGCAGTGTCTTTATTTCTCAGTCTCTCCAAAACCTATGCAATGGCATTCAACAAAATTCAGTAAGTTTGCACTAACTCTTCTTGAGTTAGGTACATGTAAGTACCTTGAAGTACATGTAAGTGCCAAGTTTAAAAATCTGACAAATTTTGTGAGGCTTAGTAAGCCTAAAGAAAAGAAAGAAATTCTTAGCTACAGAATTTTAAAAGAGAATGAGCAAAAAACTGAAAACAAGTTTTAGAAGAATAATGTAATTTTAAAAGAAAGCTTGATTAGATATGTAGGAAACTGAGATGATTCTGAATAATAGAATGAAACTCAGACTACCTGGTTTATAGTAACTGTGATACAAAGTGAATGTGAAATAAAATTTTAATGTTTTAGTACAATAAACTTGTACAAAAGGACACATAAATTTTTGTAAACTTCAAGTCAAAGCTGCAGTCCTAAAGATAATGTGATGATTATGCGTCAACTTGGCTAGATTACAGTGACCAGTTGTTTGGTCAAACATAAGCCTAGACATGTTTAAGATGTGATTAACATTTACAAGTAGTTGAATTTAAGTAAAGCAGACTACCTTCCATCATGTAGGTGGGTTTCAGCCAAACATTTGAAAGCCTTAAGAGCAAAAAAAGGACTTCCCGTAAAAGAAGGACTTCTACTTCCAGACAACAAATACAAATTCTGCCTGATTTTTCTGTCTTCACACTCAAGATTGCAACAACTCTTACCTGAATCTCCAGCCCCCAGCTTGCCCTACACGTTTCAGACTTACCAGCCACCACAATCATGTGAGCCAATTTCTTAAAATCTATCTATCTATCTATCTATCTATCATCTATATGATCTATCATATTAGATCTGTTGCTCTGGAGAACCTCACTAATGCAAGTAATAGGGACAGTACGGGCTCAAGCAGCCTATTGACCTAAGGGTCCATAAATTTTACCTGGTGATAACTTATGGTTGCCATTAACATATGTGTTTTAGGTAACTTCTTTTTTTTTTTTAGTTGTCATTCAATCTTTTTTTTTTTTATTTCAGCTTATTATGGGGGTACAAAAGTTCTGGTTGTATATATTGCCCATGCCCCCCCATCCCCCCGAGTCAGAGCTTCAAGCGTGTCCATTCCCCAGACAGTGCGCATCGCATTCATCATGTAGGTATACACCCATCCCCTCCCCCCACCCCCCACCTCTGTCCGATACCCAATTGGTGTTATTCCCAAATGTGCACTTAGGTGATGATCAGGGAAACCAATTTGCTGGTGAGT
>CM052438.1:131791438-131811856 GCA_028533085.1 Varecia variegata | reverse complement strand
ATCAGGGAAACCAATTTGCTGGTGAGTACATGTGGTGCTTATTTTTCCATTCTTGGGATACTTCACTTAATAGAATGGGTTCCAACTCTCTCCAGGAGAACAAAAGAGATGCCATATCACCATTATTTCTTATAGCTGAGTAATACTCCATGGTATACAAATACCACATTTTACTAATCCATTCATGAATTGATGGGCATTTGGGTTGTTTCCACATCTTTGCAATTGTGAATTGTGCTGCTATAAACATTCGAGTGCAGGTGTCTTCTGAAAGGCACCTTTTTTTGTAATTAAAGACTATTTTGGGGCCAAGCATAGTGGCTTTCCTAACACTCTGGGAGGCTAAGGAAGGGGAATTGCTTGAGGTCAGGTTTTGAGGGTTTGAGACCAGCCTGAGCACGAATGAGACCCCGTCTCTACTAAAAATAGAAAAATTGGCTGGGTGTCATGGTGTTTGGCCATAGTCCCAGCTACTCAGGAGGCTGAGGCAGGAGGATCACTTGAGCCCAGGAGTTTGAGGTTGTGAGGTTGCTGTGAGCTAGGCTGATGCCATGGCACTCTAGTCTGGGCGACAGAGCGAGACTGTCTCTTAAAAAAAAAAAAAATGACTATTTTATTTATTATTATTATTATTATTTTTTTGAGACAGAGTCTCAGTTTGTCACCCAGGCCACTAACTTTTGTATATTAACCTTGTGTCCTGAAACCTTGCTATAATCACTTACTAGTTCCAGGAATTGATTTTTTTTTTTTTTGACAATTCTTTTGGCTTTTCTACACAATCATGTCATCTGTGAAGAAACCCAGTTTTATTTCTTCTTTCTTAATCTGTATACCTTTTATTTTCTTTACTTATTGTTAGGTCTGGAGCAGAGAGAGAGACACACAAAGCCCCCAGGGTAGCAAAATGCTGTTTATTTTGAGCATCTGGGTGCAGAGGGGTGTAGGCCAAAAGAAATTCCACCACAAGGGAGGGGAAAGCCTTGGGTTTTAGAGAGGGTTTTTTCAAGGGGAGTGAGCAACACCTGCAGAGATAGGGAGGGAGGTAGTGGCTTCATCCTTATCAGGGGCATAGGAATGCCAGCGCTATTGTTTCACAAGCCTAAGTTTTCCATTAATCGCATTCTGTTGTCCTATACATACTTTTCTTTCAGGTTCCCACCTGGAACAAACCTAACACTTATCATATTGCATTAGCTAGGACTTCCAATACAATATTGGAAAGCAGTGGTGAGAGGGGACATCATTTTCTTATCCCTGAGTGGGAAAGCCACTAATATCTCACCATTAAGTACGATGTTAGCTGGGAATTCTTTAACAAGTTGAGGAAGTTCCCCTCTATTCCTAGTTGACTGAGTTTTTATCATGAATAGGTGTTGGATTTTGCCAAATGCTTTCTCTGCATCTCTTGATATGATCATATAATTTTTCTTTTTAGTCTGTTAACATGATGGATTAGATAAATTGATTGTCGTTGTCAAATGTTAAACGAACTTTGCATACCTGGAAAGACCAATCTTACTTAGTCATGGCATATAATTCTTTTTGTATATTGTCGGATTTGAGCTGCTAATATTTTATTGTCAATATTTGCATCTATATGCATGAGAGATATTGGTTTGTAGTTCTCTTTTATTGTAATGTCTTTCTCTAGTTTTGTTCTCAGGGTAATTCTGGTCTCATAGAATGAATTAGGAAGCATTTTCTCTGTTTCTATCCTCTGAAAGATATTGTAGAGAATTGGAATGATTTCTTTCTTAAATATTTGGTAGAATTTACCAGTGAACCTATCTCAGGCTAATGCTTTGTTATGGAAAATTGTTAATTATTGGTTCAGTTTCTTTAGTAGATATAAGTCTACTCAGACTATCTATTTCTTCCTGTACAAAATTTGGCAGATTGTGTCTCTCCAGGAATTGATCCATTTCATCTGGGTTATCAATTTTATCCATTTAATGTCCATCGGATATTAATGTGTGTCCTATTTCTTTTTTTCCTACTTATTCTGGCTAGAATTTTGTCAATTTTATTGATCTTTTTGAAGAACTGCTTTTGGTTTCATTGATTTTCTCTATTTATTTTTTATTTTCAATTTTAATTGATTTTTGCTCTAATTTTTATTATTTCTTTTCCTCTATTTACTTTGTATTTAATTTGCTCTTCTTTTTTATGTTTTCTAAGGGTGGAAACTTAGATTATTGATTTTAGATTTTTCTTTTTCTCTAATACATACATTTCAAAATGGTCCTTTTCCTCTTACTCTGCTGAAAGTGACACAAAATGACTATGTGCTGTTGTAAAAATGGTGCTGATAGATTTGCTCAATGGAAGGTTGCCACAAATTTTTGATTTGTAAAAAATGCAATAAAGCAAAGCACAATAAAAGTTAGGTATGCTTTTACTTCATGGTTGAGATAAAAAGATACCCAGAACGTGAAACATTCTTCACTCCCAGGTAGAAAAAGATATACCTTCTCCCATGGACTCACTTTTCAAAAGGACTCCACCTTCACTACAGCAATTGTTAAAAACTATAATGATTGGCTTCTATATTTATTCCCTTTTAGACTTTGTTCTTCTTGAAGGTAGAATCTCCATGGTTTCTAAGTTGCATTTGAAGTGCTTGTCCTAATGCATTACACACCAATGGCATTCGCTGAATTATTAAATGAATGATAATACAAATTTAAAGGGATTTTGCTAGTAATTGTCTACAGTGTAACTGAGAGCATTACTTGTTAGTCATTTTTTCAGAGGCCAAAACCATTTCCTTTATTTCCATTTCACAATATGGACTCCGAAAACCTAACAAACAAGTTTACTTTTCAATAGCTGAATTGCATCAATTTGGTGAACTTATAATGGATTTGTTTTATTCATCACCTTGTTTTATTCACCATCTTTAGTTGTAAATTCTTTTCATGGGGTTTCTATGGTTTAATGATAACCAGAAATGACTCAAGCAGTTAAAGAATTCACTTCATTAGTGCAGAGTGGGCTAATTTGCATCACAAAACAATTCATTTAAATACAGAAAGCTGCTCTGCATATCTCTTCTTCAGGCTTAGTATAATTTTAACTTTGTTAATGCAGACTCAAAGGCATTTATCTTAACTTGCTTGTTCTCCAGCTATCAGGGATGGTAAAGACCAATATTTCCTCTAATGCTTTTAATGAAGAAAGGCCAAAGATATAAAGTAAAAATCTATGCTAATTAAGTATACAGCATTCACTTTTGCAGGGAAATATAAGTTTTGCATGAATGAGCACTGTCTTATAGTAGCAGGACCATGAAAGGGGCCTGAGTTCAAATTCTATTTGATTTGAATTAATTGTACTTTATTTTATAGATCCATATAAATTATCCCAATCCTCCCTCCCTCCATCTCTCCCTCTTTCTCCTCTCTCCTCCTTTCTCTTCCTCCCTATCCCTTACCTTTTCCCTCTTTCTCAGCTTATGCAAGAATTTCAAAAACAAAAATGTTATAAAGATATATGCAGTGACTATTACTAAAACATAATATTATAATATTATAAAAAAATCATGTGCTTTGAAGTCAGCAGCCCTAAAATAAAGATCTTTGCTACCATGTAACAACTGGGTTTTTTAAACTTGCTTCTTATTGGGTGGTTGTCAGAACAAAATGAGATGATGAATACTGCTATGGACTGAATGTTTATTTTAACCCAAATTCATATGTGGAAATCCTAACCCCCAATATTAGGAGGCAAGGCTTTTCGCAGGTAATTAGGTCATGAAGGTGGCGAACTCATGAATAGGATTAGTGCTCTTATGAAAAATCAAGAAAGAATTTATTCTCTCTCTCTGCTTTCTTCCATGTGAGAATACAATGATAAGATGGCCATGCACATACCAGGAAAGGTGCCCTCACCAGACAATGGATCTGCCAGCATGTTGATCCTGGATTTTCCAGCCTCTAGAACTGTGAGAAATAAATTTTTGCTTTTTATCAGCTACACCGTCTATGGTATTTTTCTTATAGGAGCCCAAACAGAGATGCTTCGTAAAGGGAAGTCCCTGTCACAATTGTAAAACAATTTCTATACTACAAGTCTTCATTTCTGATGTCCTCTTCCTCCTCAGACATAGCTGACATTTTCCTGACATATAATCCTCTTCTGATTCTGAAC
Organism: Varecia variegata; assembly: GCA_028533085.1. Taxonomy (NCBI): domain Eukaryota; kingdom Metazoa; phylum Chordata; class Mammalia; order Primates; family Lemuridae; genus Varecia; species Varecia variegata. Next base: position 131,807,704 of record CM052438.1, on the reverse strand, counting down.
AGAAAATGACCTGCTACAATCATATACATCTTAACTGATACTCATTCATAGTAAACTCAGTCTTCTCTGTGTTCTGAGTGCTTTTGGAAAAGGCATCTTATACAATCAAAGTGACTGTAGTTAATTGCAAACAGGGATGGAAACTAGTGGCAGCAGCTGCCATTTCCTGAACACCTACAAGGTGGCATTCTCTCTGATGGACACTCTGTGGAAATGATCTCTAAGTTTCACAGCTCCTGTTAGGCAAGTGCTACTATATATAAAATTCAGAGATGAGAAAATTAAGGGTCAGAGAAATAAATCACCCGATTGAAGACATATAATTAGAAAAAAGCAAATAAATCCATAATGCCAGCATGTTTTGCAAGGAATCATATTTGCCTGTCATATCTAACATTATCCTATGTTGAAGGGAGAATCTGATCATTTTAGGAAAAGTGAAAGCTGCCTACTGGACTTGGACATTGATTTTTTAAAGCTGCTGAAAAAAATGTTCAAACATATTGGTTTTATGTGTGGGTCTTCTCTCCCCTCTTCTTTAACATTTACTCAGTCCTTGGGTGGGGCCCAGGAAAAGCTACAGATAGAAGCCCACATACCATATGTCTAAATATGTGAAAGTTATAAATCAAACTATGACATGGAAAGGCATTCTATCTGCTAACCTGAAAGGGCCAAACTTGAATATAGAACTATTGCACTTCTTAAAATTCTGAGCTAAATATGGTACTGAGAGGAAATCCTGCTCTAAATCATCAATCTCTAGTTCTAAATATGCAGCCCTACTCATTTTCTCCTACTTTTGACTCATCACAAACTGACAAGGGCCTTGGGGATCCCCTGCCCACACACCCAAGCTCCATCCATATTCACATACAAAGTTATCCTAGGGCCACTTGGACCAAAGACGTGCCCAACAAAGCTACTCCATGTTTGGGTGGGACCATGGGGTAAATCTCAGAGATATTTAGACAGTGGATTCTAGAGTCCCAAGTACCCAGAGCATACATCTCTAAAGGGCATTCATGAGTTCTGAGTAGGCATATCTCCTTGACCCCTTGAGAGCTTCACCACATAAAAAGGTATGTTTTGGGAAGAAGGCCAGGTGCCCAGATGAGGGCCTCCTCTTGTCCAAGTCCAAAGTTGGTTCTGTGTTTTGCCCTCAAATATCAAGGATCCAGATCTAGTTCTAATTGTAGCCTCTGCATTCCATGTTCCACTATCCCTGCTGCAAGCATAGCCTCTGGAATCAGACAGCCTGAGTTTAAACACTGGTTGCCTCACTTATTATTCACATGGTCTTGGGTTACTATTGGGGTCTCTGTACGGCAAGTTCCTCATCTGCAAGGCCTGGATAATAAGAGTTCCCATTGTATTTGGGTGTGGTGAGGATCACAAAAAGTGGTGTGTGTGTGTGAAGCACTTAGCCCAGTGCATTTTAGCAGCTTAGTGAATGTCAGCTTCCTTTCATTCCCTCCTTTCTTCCCTTCCTCCCTTTCTTTTTACCGTCTTCCTTTCACTTTCCCTTGACTTTTTTCTCCCTTATTTCCATTTTTATTATTTTATCTCTTTGTTCCTTATTTCATCATTGACTAATCTGTGACTGCCACAGTTATAGGTCAAGAAACACAGTGGTTCTCAGCTGGGGATACTTTTCATCTTTAGAGGACATTTAGCAATGTATAGAAACAATTTTGTTTGTCACAACTGAAAAGATGCTAAGGGCACCTGATGGCTAGAATTAGGAGTGTTGATAAACATAATGTCCAGGATAGGCCCTCACAATAAGTAATTGCCCATCCCCAAATGACAATTGTTCTGAGTTTGAGACCACTGTTCTAGAGGTTTGGACAGGAATGAGGTATCATCTTGACAGTCTCCAGGTCTCATGAGTGAGGCAGAAGAAATGTGAACCATGTCCTATCTCAAGTAGTAGGTACAGGGTTATGTAGAAGTAAAATGGAGATATCAATTAATTCTACCTTAAGAGAATACAGAAAGGCCTTACTAAATAAATAATACTTTGGATTTTATAATAATCTTAAAGAATACTAAAAATATAATAGAAGTTTCTACTTAATGAGTGCTTTCTAGGAACCAGGCATTGGGCTAAGCTTTTTCCATACATTACAAAAGAATGTGTTAAGAGCTTTGTGTGAGGAGGAACAAGATCCGTATCTTCAGCATCTGTAACAATGTAAACTGAGTATTAAGAACTCAATAAATATATATTGAATGAATATATGAATGTAAATATCTTAGTTACAAGCTTGGAAAATAATAAGCACCCACTAAGTAGCATTTCTTGTTAATTTATATTTTACAATTAATATATGTTATATTAATTTCACTGGGTCATATACTACTAAACTTTAAAACAAATTGGTTTTGACTTCAAGGTTAATGCTCTGAACAATTAAGTATCAGAAATTTTATAAGAAAACAAGCTGGGAATGGGTGAAGGATAAAGCATTACAAATGAGAAAAAAAGTACCAAGTCATGAATATAATAAGGGCTGTTGTGAGGTAATAATGATTAGACTGCATAAGGACAGCAGAAGTTATAGGGCAGAACAATAGCAATGAGGTTAGTCAGATTGCAGAAGCTCTTGCATGACCTGCTAAGGTGGGCCTGGCATCCAGGCTATTAATAGCATCACAGGTAAGTGTTTCTTCTGCAGCTTGTCCTTGAATCTGTAGAAGGAATGAAGTGCAAGAAGCATCTTTATCCCTGCTCAGATAAGCATATGGTAAAACAAAGGCAAGTAGAAAGGAGGGAAAAAAGGAGAATAAATGGATTTGGACAGAAATGGCAGGGCAGATATCCTAAGGGAGGGGGAAAAGTAAGCCAGTGCAAAAACTTCAAACCAAACCAAACAAACAAAAAACAATGTACTCAAGAAACTGATTGTATAAAATACCAAAATTATATGCTGCCAAGCTTATTGTCTAACACCTTTCTTGCAATCAAGAATTCAGTATTAAGACTTTCCTACTTTCCTGCCATTATCACCCTTTGTGCTAAAAGAGTTTGATTTTCTATGAAACAGGTGCTACAGGTGCTACAGGTGCAGACATTTTGGCACCAAATAGTTAAAACTGTTGCCAGGAAGTCTTGCCACACAGTGAGATTTTCAAGCTCAATCAGAATCTAATCTTGACTCTTAGCAAGTCTCTTCTTCGTGGGACTCCTCAACTCAACTTCAGAGATGAGACACTAAAATAAACGATTCCTGCTTCATTGAATAGGGCCAATGACCAGAGAATATCAGTCAAGAAGTTGCACTCTGATTTCTGTGTCTCAATTCTACTATTTTTCAAAGACCAACTTAGAATATCAAGTGCTATAATGTGTTATGCAGTTATTATATAACAGGAACTTCCTAAGTGATTTAAATATATCTTATGTAATCTTTCCAACAATTCTGTGGCCAGATAATCTTCCTATTGCATGTGAATAAATTAAGTCCTAGAAATCCAATAATAGCCAACATTCATTGACCAGAAAATACGTGTCAACAAACATTTTGAATGTTTTTTCATGCATTCTTTTATTTTTATTCTCATAAAACCTTTTCTGTAGACTCATCCTGACTATACCTTGACATAACTATACTGGGGTCTTGCACAAAACTATTCACTTCTTACCTCCATACTTCCTGGCTCTGAGTACCTCATTAGTGCTCACAGAATGAGTAGTTAGTAAAGAGAAGAAAACAAAAAGGATAAAACAAGAAAAGGAGGGAGTCAGCAGGTAAGAAAGGATAGAATGAAGGGGGTAATTAAATCTGTAACATTTTAGTGGAAAAGAAAAATAGATAAAATAATATGTAAAGCTCAGTGTGGTCAGCTCTACCATGGATAAGGGCAAGATAAATAATACAGCAAAAGGAAATGGCATTTGTATCAGTTTAGGGATTCATGGAACACTTCCATAAAGATACTTTGTCTTGCGTAAGTCCTACAATATGAAGAGTAGTAGCCTAGACAACAACGTGGGAAGAGGTCATGGCCCACATGCTTGAACAAAGGAGTAAACATGAGAAGGTACTCACTAAATCTTAGAGAATCCCAACAACCATGGCTGTTGTTCAAATGAAGACACCATTTTTATGTGCCTTGGATCTCCTACTTAATCCTGGTAACCTAATGAACAGGACTTAGTTATGAGGAACATTCAGCAAAAGGCCTTCGGTCCCTTTATTTTTTCAGCATCTCAGATTACAGCCTGAAGTGTTGACTATTAGCTACAGCATGGTCCCTACCACAAATCTGTCACTCGGCTTGTGGTTATAGCCCTGGTAGAACAGGTTGCCTTATGAAAACACTTCTTAGAATCACCAGAAAATTGACAGAAAACTATGATTCTTATCAATGGTCTAATGTTTAAGTGTTTATTGGAGTTATTTATAAACAAATGTTAATTCCTCAGTAAAACAATAAAGACCTTTAGGTTTGGACTGCAATTAACACATTTTGATCTCCCTTGGTACCTCATTTAGTGTCATGTCCTTAGTAAACTCTAAGAGAATATATACTTGGTTAATTAGTTAAAACATGAAGAAGATAACTCTTCTCTCTACAAACCATAGTTTTCTAAAAGGGTAAGTCTTCCACTTACTTACTACAAGGGTTGTGTAAAAGAGATTTGAACAGGAAAAAAAAATCAGCACTGAAAAAATGGCTTAAGGAGAAAAGACATAAAACCATTACCCAAAGAATTGCAACAATGGTGGTAGAGGCAAAATGTTGCAGGAATATGGTAATCACATAGAAGGGTATAGATAGATTAAGGATTATAACAAAAAACAGGACAGTTTAGATATCATAAAGGAAGAATAAACAAGAAAACCAGGTCATAAAAGTTAGCAAAAGATTATAGTAATAACTACACATGGAAATATTTACTGTGGGAATCACTACATCCCGCTGTTCTATAGACATATTATATGCTCTGGATAAGAGACCACCATCATATGGAAGCCTTAAGAAAAATGCAATGGATCAAAATTTAATTTAGCAATTCACCAAACATTTATTATGTATTTACTCTGGACCAAGAATTGTGTTAGGCTGTAAAAATACAAAGATGAATGGGACAAAGACAAATGAGCTCATGGTTTACTGGGGTGGAATGACATGTATTATAGCTTTTTGTTAACAATGCAATAAGTGTTATAATAGAAGTATACATTCAGTGCTTTGGAAACAGAGGAGAGGACAGTTTAATCTATCTGGGGGAATCTGAGGAGAAAAAAGAACTTTAAAAAGCAATAGCATTTGCACTTGGTCTTCAAGATTGAGAAAAAGTTTCCCCAATGGATAATGGGAAATGAGGGGCAGATTTTCTAGGCAAAGACTAGATCATGAGCCAAAGCAATGAGGCATACATGTTTTTGGTATGCTAGACAAATCTCTTATGAAAGTGACAGAATATAGCTGAAGAATTTGCTGCTTACAGTTTAAGAATGAAAAGTAAGTAAGTAGTATCTGGGTTATAAAGACTGTGAATGACATGCGAAGGAATCTGGACTTTTTTTTTCTTCTTTAGTCATAATATTAGAAGTGTTAAAATGAGAAGAGGTGATCGTAGTATGCTTTAGAAAAATCACTTTAGTGCCATGGTAAAGATAAAATGAGCTTGGTGAGGTCTGAAATAGATTGAAGCACAAAGGTAAATTAGGGGGTGTTTTTTAATAGATTCGAACTACAAACAAAAAGGTGAATGAATGAAGACATCCACAGAGCCATTTTTGGCACAAACTCTTACTAGTGTCTTTTTAAGAAGAGTTTATGTATCTAATCTAGTGGACATTTGTAGACAACATTATATAAACACATCCGGGGCCACTACTATATAAAATGCCTCTAATTTGAATGTTTTATGAAATGGCTATGCTTTCATCCCATTATTCTTACACAGCACATAAATATTTAATGAATATTGGTTGTATAACTGACTGAAAATGTCCACATGAAATCAAGCTGAAAGATTTTGCTTTGTGAGCAGAAATATTAGACAAAGATGGAAGCATTTATATTAGAGACACCTGTGTCTGATGGACACATTGAGTATGTGGGACACCAGCAGGGTCTCTGATGCTTATCAATAAAAATACTTTCCAAGTATGAAAACTAGTTTTCACAAATTTACATAAAATTAGGTAAATGAAGTGTTAAGCATTATTATTAAAAAAAAAAAAAAACCCTATCCACTCAGTAAATTGTTTCTGTAGACTAAAAATCCTAGGGTGAGTTAGCTGAGTGTGGTGGCATGCACCTATAGTCCCAGCTATGTAAAAGGCTAAGGCAGGATGATCACTTGAGCCCAGGAGTTTGAAGTTGCAGTGAGCTATGATGATGCCACTGCACTCAAGCCCTATTGACAGAATGCTAGACCCTGTCTCAAAAAAAAAAAAAAAAAAAATCCCACGGTGAGGAGTAGCAGTAGTAGAATAGTGTTGGCTTAAATAAAGAATACATAGGTATAAGGTTATACATATCACTTTTTTCTCCATTTTAGTATAACATAATGGCATATCAATTTAAATTAGAAAAAGAAAACACATTGTTTATTTTTATCTTAATATTAATATATAAATAAGCATTGATTTTTGGTGTTAGACAATTTTTATAAAATGTTCTTGGTTGGCATAACATTCCCATATTTATTAACAAGAGAAATAATATTTTATCTGAAGGCAGATAGAACTGTTTACAAATCCCAGGGCTTCTCCTCAACAGTTGTGTGATGATGAAAGAGACTAAATCTTTCTGACTCTCAGTTCTTTATCAGCAAAATGGGACTTATACCACACATCCATTTTTTTAAGAGAATGAATAAGACAATGTATGGAAAATGCCTAACACTCTTCTTAAGCACATGTAAAGGACCAAAATGCTACCTTCTCTCTCTTTACTTCCTTCATTGCTCTAATTTCCCTTCCTATCTCCCTACATTCATATCTTTTCTAAAATATAAACAGCAACTGGAAAGCAAAATTGCCACAAAGTTCAGAGAAAGTTCAAGTAATTAGACTGTGCTGATATTTGATCTCAAATTAAAGGCCCTGACTTCTAGAGAATAATTCAAACACTCAAAGCTTTTCCTAGCTCAAATAATAGCTTTTATAAAACAATAATTTTGAGAAACAAAGTGCTAAGGCTCTTTATGTATATGCCTGAGCAATATAGTTATAATAGGATTTGTATTTCAGGAGCAAAATAAACTTTGGAAGTCTCAGTTCCGTCAATAACAACATTCCCAAACTACCCACTGATCAACAAATTTGCTTTACCAGGTTCTAAACAGGAGAGCAAATATGTGTTCTGCTTAGCTATGAGATAACCTTCTTTCTGACCTAGAGATAGCAGTGGAATTATGGTCTTCTAAAGCCTTGTTAAATATCTCCCAATCCCTCAATGCATTTGGCATGGCATATCTGTTTAATTTGATTTTGTCCCAATGCTAATGGTTTTGTTTCAATCCTAGTGGTTCAAATCCTTTAGCCTGAACTTATTTATTATAATGTGTCTATGATCAATTCTGTACAGAACCACTTTACTTTAAAGAGGAGCTGGTTCCTATAATAACATTGCTAATCTATTTAAGACTTTCATTCAGTAGTAGCTAATTGGCATTTTCCTAATATCACACTGACAGTGAGTCCTACACCATCACTAGAGCCCTAAAAGTACTTTTTATTTATTTATTTATTTATTTATTTATTAATTATAGCTTATTATGGGGGTACAACCGTTCTGGTTAAATATATTGCCCATGCCCCTCCCAACCCTCCGAGTCTGAGCTTCAAGAGTGTCCATTCCCCAGGCAGTGCACATCGCACTCATCATGTAGGTATACACCCATCCTCTCCCCCACCCCCATATCCCCGAGTCAAATCTTTAAGCGTGTCCATTCCCCAGACAGTGCGCGTCACACTCATCATGAAGGTATATCACGTAACCTTTATTTCTAGAAATATTTTTGTTCTTGTCTAGAGAAAGCAGAATTATTTCAAGAAAGGTTACAGCAGAGTCAGAAAATGAAAGAATATCTGGCTGAGATGTGTTAGTAATGATTATCAAAAGAAACTGGGAATTGGAAGGAAAGAAAGGTGGGAAGAGATGGCAGAATGAGAATAGTTGTTTTCTGAAAATTGTTCTGAGGTGAGAGAGAAAACTCAGAGAAAGATCAGCCTAGTCTCTCTGACAGACAATTTTCTGCAGAGGGGAAGGAGCTGACTATGCCATGTGAATGCTCTTGCTCAATTTTACCCAGAATGGATCTACCATATTGTTAAGGACGATTGTATAACTGAACTTACTTCCTCTTCATCACCCTCCCTACAAACCTGCTCCTCCGCTCATGGTTTTTCACAAGGGTGAGTGGCAACTCTAACTCCATGGATGTCCACACCAGAAATATGGACACATCTCTGAGCATTCTCCCTCCTCCTCTGCACATCCTGCCATCATCCTGTTTTGTTGAATATTCTTCCATCCACTCTCTGAAATCTCCACTACCACTCACCTGGACCAGGACATCATTACTTCTTATTTATTTATTTATTTATGTAATGGTACAAGCTCATTTGCTTTATTTATTTTTTTTTATTTCAGCATATTATCGGGGTACAAAAGTTTAGGTTATGTATATTGCCCTTGCCCTGCCCCCCGGAGTCAGAGCTCCAAGCATGTCCATCCCCTAGACAGTGTGCATCACACTCATTATGTATGTATAAACCCATCCCCTCCCCCACCAATCTGCCTGACACCCCATTAATGTTATTCCTTCTTGATTGAATTATTGCTTCGCTTTCAAAGTAGCTTCTTATCCATTCCAAGGAGCTCAGATACAGAGCGAGGAGACACGGTATCCCTATTAAGTACACTTTAATTGTGCCACTTTTCTATTTATAACCCATCGATGCCTTCCAATTTACCTCAGAATAAAGTCTAATGTCTTTAATATAATTCTGCATTATCTGACTAAGACTTCTTACCCTCATCATCCACCTTCAGAGTAATTCACACTATGGATTTTTGACTTCCCCCTGGAGCTTTCTTTCCTCCATGCCTTCTTACATGCTTTTCCCATTGCCTGAACAAATTCTTCCTGCCTCACATGCCTCAAGTCTTAGCTGAGTCATCCATCTCTCAAAAAAACTTTCTTGACCACACCAAATCTGGTCAGTTATTCCTCCGAGGTGCTCATTATCCTGTATTTCCCTTAATTAGTATGTAACCAACTTTATTTACTCTATTGCATGTCTACTCATCTGTATCTTTTGTTGACTACTAGGCTCTCCAAGAAAAGAAGCTAAGTCTGTTTATTATTACACCCTTAACAATTAGAACAGTGCCTGACACATAGTAAAGGGTCAATAATTATTAGAGAAATGATTGACTAAGCAAATCCTGTGTACTAGGTTCATGATATAAGAAACTGTGCTCGAATTCATATGGAAATTTCCTAGTTTTTCATGGCCATTTTGAGCAAGATATTTTAATATTTGGTTTACCACATCAGTAATGTGGGGCTCTGCCTTACCTTTCCTAACCCCACAGAGTTTTGCAAAGCACTTCAAAGGCTGTACTGTTCTCATGTACTATGTTCCCAGAAAGAACCACATCCTGGAAAATTTGAAAGCAGTGATACACCTCTCTCTATTCCTGGTGGCTTATAAAGTACCTAGAAAATAATGAGTGCTCAACAAATTTATGCTGAATAAAAAAAAAGAGAGAGAGAGAACAGTTTCAATGTATACATTTCCTGATGCATGGATCTCAATACATTTATATATCTTATTGGAGAGAAAAGTATAAGCAACTAAATCAAGCATAGTACATTTAAAAGAAAAGGGGAAGGGAGGTGCTATGTAACAGCTACTCACTCTAGCTCAGTCTCTACATTTATACCTTTAAATATTTTGTTCCATATGAGCCTCACTTTCTGAAAAGAAGTTGGCATCATGTTAGCTATGACACAACTGAGGCTCAGAGAGGTGAACAGGACTTTTATACAACTAATAAGTGGTAGAACCAGGATTTAAAACCATATTTTCTGTTTTCAAATTTCATTTTTCTCTCCAATTTCAGATACTACAGAGATAGGATTCCCATGCAAGGATGAATATTTTCTGTAGCATCCTTTTAAAAATTCTGTACCTACTTACTTTTCCAAAAAGCAAGTAGACCTCATAGTAACTTTCTAGAGCTAAAGAACATTTTAATCACTTCCCACTAGAAAGAATGGGGAATCACACTGTTTGGTCAGAAATCAAAGGATAAATTAAGTTCACTGCTGCAGCACATTTCCTTGATGCATATGTAATATCAATCAAAATCTCTCTTGATGACTCAGTGGGAAGGAACAGCAGGAACATCTTCAACATCCAGCAGGAAGCCTGGGCTGTAGCCAGTTCCAAGCATTATTTCAGAAGAAAGAAGTTTGTAGGAGGGCACAAGATTAGTCCTGCTTACTTGATAGTAACCAAATTCTAGCTAGGATCAGATCAAACTTCCCTAACTTTTTCTGATACTTTGCATTTCCAGAACACCAATACAAATTCAGTTAAAAATACATGTTCAATATTTGCATGCTGAATAAACATTATTTTCATTGTGAAGAACTTCTGTCTGTAAAAAAAAGGTGTAGCAAAAGGCAAGAGATGACACTAAAACTCCTTTCTCCCTCTAATGGCATGCAGAAATTATTACAAATGGTAAATATGCCAAAATTCTCTGTGATCAGGTGAAGTATAGCTTAATTCCCTCCTCTTTGTGGTCTCTGACCACACTGAAATGCTGTGAGAAAATTCATATAACTATTTATTGGTGAATCTTGTATCTAGAACCAGGCCTGATATTTCTTCACTAGGAGCCCTTGGAAGTGAAGGGAATAATAATATAAAGGAACTATCAGTTTATGTATGTTGTCTGGACTCTACTCATTCTTTAAGACTCAACTTTAATGTTATGTTCTTTATTAACATACCTTCTATGTAAAAAGAACTTTCTTGTCCATTTCTGAATTGTCTGGGGCCTATTTAACATAAGACCTAAATCATACTGGACACTTTGTAAATATTTGTTAAATACATTAATGTGAAGCAATCCCTGATTTCTCAGGGTGACAACTCCTCTGTGGCACTTGCTGTATTTTAAATTTACCTCTGTTACAGAATTGACAGTATTGAAGAACTAGATTGGTTGTTCAACTAGATTGGTTGTTCAATACTATTAGACTGTGAGATCTCATTTAATTTATCTTTGTACCTCCAGTGCCTAGAACTCTATATGGCTTATGGCTTTAAGTAAATATATTCTTGTGGATTGTGATTTTCGATAATTAAAACAAGTCCTTCTATTTCTGAAAGTCTTTGCTTTTGCTAGAGCCCATTTTGATCTCATTCTTCTCAAAACTTTTCCTGCTTTTACTCAAGAGTAGCTAGTAACAAAATGTGTTGAATTCCTAGCATGATAAAAATGAAAGCAAACACTCATATGGTGCTTATTATGTGCCAGATACTGTTTTTATCTATCTATACATATATATGTGTGTATGTATGTATATGTATATGTACATATGTATATGTGTGTGTGTGTGTGTGTGTGTATATATATCATGATTAATTTTATGTGTCAAGTTGACTTGGCTAAGGGATGCCCAGATAGCTGTTAAAACATTATTTGTGGGTGTGTCTGTGAGGGTGTCTCCAGAAGAGAGTATCATTTCAATCAGTAGACTGAATGAAGAAGATCACCCTCACCAATATAGGTGAGCATCATCCAATCCACAGAAGGAGGCCTGGATAGAATAAAAAAGTGGAGAAGCAGTGAACACTCTGTGTCTCTTTGAGCTGAGATATCCATCTTCTCTTGTCCTCAGATACTGGCTCTCTGGTTCTCAAGCCTTTGAACTCACACTGGGACTCACACTATCCTCTGCCCTCGTTCTCAAGCCTTTGGACTTGGACTCAATTACACCACCAACCTTCCTGGTTCTCCAGCTTGTAGATGGCGTATTGTAAGACTTCTTGAACTCTAGAATTTCATGAGGCAATTCCTATAAACCCCTTCTTATATATACCTATACATATCCTATTGGTTCCATTTCTCTGGAGAACCTTAATCTATTATCATCTATCTGTGTGTGTGTGTATGTGTGTATACAAACACATAAAATCTCTCAGTACCTATGAGTGAATATTATTACTATTACCATTTTCTAAATGAGAAAACTGAGGCACATAGAGGTTAAGGAACTCACATGAGATCACATGTAGTAAATTGGTAGAACCAAGATTATAAACTAGGTAAGCTATAATATTTTCAAAGTCTATGCCCTTAATCATTACTCCATACTGCCTCTTTTTGGAGTAGGTGAATATGTTTCCTAATTAATTCTTATGATAACTTTATAATATTGTTAGTCTATCTCCTTTTAATCAATAAGCAATAGAGACTCAAAGAAATTAGGTAACTTACCCTCAAATCTAACATCTATCAACTGTCGAGGGTTAGAATTTTTCTTACTACATATTTTAACTCCATATCCAATGCTCTTTTTATATTATGTAATTTAATTATTTATAATTTGCTTCATACCTTTTCATCTGTTTCTTTAAATTGGATTTTAAATGTCTTGTAGACAAATTATATAGGTAATATTAATATATCTTCCTCAACATTCATCATAATTTCTGTCATATAAAATTAACATTAATTGTTGCCCTATTAATTAATATTAAATGGAGCTTGCAGAAATAATTATGTACTTACATATGTCAAAGAGCTGGAATATGAGCAAGGTACAAAGATAAAGATATGAACTATGCCAATGGAATTTTAAACAAAATATAACTAAAGACTTGAAGAAAATTTATGGCTTTAGATTATTATTCACACAGCATGAAATTGAGAAGTAATTTCATCTTGTGGATAAAACACAAGAAAGTCAAGAATGGTGGGCACTCTGGTTTAAATTCCACTGTATATGACTTTCTTAACATAGCTTCTCAGTCTATGAAATGAGGATAATTTAAATGTTGTCCAAAAGACGAATCAAATTTTCCACTGAGCAACCCATACCAAAAAAGTGTAAGACAAATATCCCTTACTCTTAAGATTAAGTCATCTAACTCTTTGCTACTCAAAATGTGTCCACAAACCAGCAGCATCAGCAAAATCTTGAAGCATGTTAGAAATACAGAACCTCTGGCCTTATCCCAGACCTATGGAATTAGAAGCTGCAATTTGAATAAAATCCCCAGGTGATTAAAATGCACATTAAAGTTTGAGAACTGGTCTAACTGACATGCAAGACCATTTATACTCCAGTTTCAATCAACTTTTCCAATCTTCCAAACTCTACAAACCTCCATCGATTTGTTTAATCTTTCTTTTGTGTCTTAGCATATGTTTGGTCTTATAAATCAATTTTTTTATTGTGGTAAGATTTAACAGGAGTACCTTTTGGCCAAGACTATGTAGTGTTCTTATTTTATAGTCCCCTACTAAGATTCACATATTCTTTAATGAATTTTTGAAAATTAATTTCTAGTTAAACTCGTTAATTCACTATGTGATATTAGGCATTACAAGTCATTTGTTTTGAACTCAATTTGAAAATTCAATAAGGAAAGTGAACTGGAATTTCCAAAATCCCATTTGGTTTCTGATTGTGTGGGTATCATACTTTCTATTACAAAGCCAAGGCACAAGATCACACACATATGAATACAGTAACCTCCTCAAATTCACAGCCATTCTGGAATATCCAGGCTAGGGACATGATGTTACAACTCATAGAAGAGAGTAGAAAATTAGCATATTATGCCAGGCTGGTCTGAAACGTGACCATAGTTTACTTCTCCTAATAGAAATCCCCAATTGGTTTCAGTAGCAGTTATAAAAGTAGGGGCACAGACATCATAAAGTCTTTCCTTAAAATCATGCTTTTGGTTTTGTGTCTACTTTGACATCTATTTTAACCTAATGAAAGAAGTAAATTTAGCCTTTATATAAATACATGCATTTAAGGAATCTTTGTAAGCACTGAAATGTTCATTATCCCACTACATTTATAGTCAACCACAAAATAAGTTTAATGATGAGCCTACTGTAAGCCAATCACAGGTTCTGTATGAGATACTATCCAACATTAAACACAGGTCCTATTCTTGACCTGTGTTTAATGAGCTATTTCTCATTCAATTTTCCCCCATTCTAAATATCATTTCTTAATCCGTTGTATTCCTCAATGGTAAGTAAGTGCCTCAAGCTAAATCTTGTAAATCAAACTCATTGTTGTTATTTCTCCTAAAAATCCACCCTACCACAAAATGACAACAAAACAGACAACCCTACCCCCCAAGAAAACTTCATTTCTCTTGCATTTTATTTCTTGGATGATAACTTCATGATTTATCTGGAGGCCTAAGCCAGAAGCATCAGAATTTATAATGGTGAGAACTGGGCAAGGCCTGTCATCCAACAAAGGAGATGGTCGTGGGAGGGAAGCCATGCACAAGCCACCTTGAGTTAGAGTTGTTTGTGCTGCACAATCCTTTATCTCTGTTTAGGTAAGTATTAAACCTTTTGATAACAGTAATGCCAGTTGCCATGTCTACCTGACTCTAAGACTTGTTATTTTTCCTCTGCGCTAAACTATATATTCTATAAATAAAACTTGACTTGAAATAATCTTTAAATAGCTCGATCTTCATTGCCAGTCTTAGGTCAGGTTCCCCAAGAAACAGACTCTGAGGCTCTGAGATTTCTGTGCTTGAGGATTATTGGACAGTATTCTTGAAAATAATATTTGTGAGAGGGTAGAGGAGAGCAGGACTGAACAGAGGGAGAAGTTAAACAGGGAAGCTGTTGCAATAGAGGCTTCAGATGACCCTACAGGAGCTTGGGAACTGGGTTGGCCCTTCATATTGGACTTGAAACAAAAAAAGGAGGCTGGATCTTCATATACCCCACATTGACCAGCCATGTGATGCAGGCTGCTCCCAGGGAGGGAGCATGAATTTGGGCAAGGCATCTCCCTTCAGCACAGAGAAATCTCTAGATAGCTGGCCATCAGCAACCAATAAATCAGGAAGATTAAGAAGTAAGTGTCTTAGTCTTGAAGGGAGATGGGGGTTGTGGGCCACAGTGTCAACTCTCCTCGGGTCAACTTTCTTTATATATTAATAGTAAGTTCATAGCGTCTGGGAATAATTTCTCCAGTATTCTTACTGGTATCTTTTCTTAGAACTCTTTTTTTTTATCCTCTAATCTTTCATCCTGAACAAACAATAAAGTAATTTCCTACTGCTCAATATTCAATACATGTTCTTATCTTGGACCACTGGTCTTTTCAAACAGAGTGAATGACCAGGTACACCAGCAGCAGCTCTTCTTACAGGGACTCTCATTGCTATGTTTCAGGGCCACCCTTGTCTGAGGCTGTAGTGCAAAGCAGCAGTCCATTTTGGCTTTGTGCTCACAAACCGAGATGCCCTGTGAAAAAGCTTAGACATTTTGCTTCTCTCTGAGCTGATCTTAAGAGACAACCCCCTACCCAGCATGCAGCCATAGGTGTAACCTGAGATAAATGCACCCACTTGCTATTGACTATTAAGAGCCATCACCTGGCCTCTATTATTTGGAGATCCTGTTATCTCCATTACTATCAGCAAGCCCAAATCAGTGATGGAATTATCTACCATTAGCCTTGGCTTACAGAATAAAACCACCAAAGAGCTTCTTAGTAATGCCGGTTTCCTTTTATCTAAGACATTCCTCATTGCTTTGGCAAAAGGATTGTCCTTTAGGCCTTCCTTTGCTGTCTTTTGGTGTCATGTACCCTATTTCCTTTAGCATGCCCATGGCTCTAAGCCATTTGACCATTTTTATTTTTTGACACCACCTTCTGTGGCAGTATGGCCTTCCTACTTTATTTAGCTTTTCTCTAAGTCTCCAAGAGCATTCATAGCTTCTTAGACCTATGACTATCTCCCAGGGTCCATGTCAAAGTATAAAATCTTGTATCATGGAAAGGTGCTCCTACATAAATATTGATATATAAGCTTTTTTTTTTTTTTAGCTAAATTAACATTTCACCCTCTCCCTGGGTATGGCATCCTCGGAATGCATACAGTCTGCTTGCTCATGCTGGTATATGTTGTCTAGACTTTTGGCTCCTTCGGTGTATAATCACTTTCTTCCTAAAGATACAGCACCTCTCTAGTCAGATTATATTGTGATTTGATC
>CM052438.1:131656794-131791338 GCA_028533085.1 Varecia variegata | reverse complement strand
TCAAACTCCTGGGCTCAAGCGATCCTACTGCCTCAGCCTCCCAAGTAGCTGGGACTACAGGCATGAGCCACCATGCCCGGCTAATTTTTTCTATATATATTTTTTTAGTTGGCCAGATAATTTCTTTCTATTTTTAGTAGAGACGGGGTCTCGCTCTTGCTCAGGCTGGTCTCGAACTCCTGAGCTCAAACAATCCGCCTGCCTCGGCCTCCCAAGCGCTAGGATTACAGGCGTGAGCCACCGCGCCCGGCCCGAAATTCAAAGTTTATAAGTGTATCAACCCAGATGTTCTCATTCCAAGTTTCAGAATCTCACTTCTTCCTAGTCAAGGTCCTGACCTTGGCAAAGCAGACCTTTGGAGTTTGAGAAATTAATCATTTTTGGAGCTCCCTATCCCCTATAATTAAGTCCTGGACCTGATCCTCAATTTTCTCTGCCCTCCAGGTACAGGATATGAAAGTCTCCTTACATGCTGTCAAGGAGGCCCTCTGGCTTTCACAGTTTGCTTTAATTGGTGATTAAAAAATCTCTGGTCTTTCATTATCTTTTCCAATTTATCAATAGCACCCAAAAAAAGCTATTCAATTGCACAGACCTTATAATTACTACTCTCTCAAACCTCCCAAATGCCTGAGCTAGTGGTACCAGTCAGTGCATTTCCTCCCATGGTATCTCATCCCAGTTCATCACCAAAAAGTTTTAACAATGCCAGGGTCTATACATACTCCATCTATCCCTTCAGTCAACGGGAGGGTGACCAACTCTAAAATCCCATTTTAAATTCTGATTCCTAGGACTATTTCAAGTACCAATCATTCTAAGATTCATTTCCCAGGAAACATATTATTAAGAAGATATGTATATGCAGGAGGTTTATTGGGGAGTGTTTGGGAGAATAATACCTGAATGGGAGTCACAGAAACAGGTTTGGGCAAAGGGATAAGTTCAACTGTGATGCAGTTGCCACAAAGACCTCAGCTTATCCTGTAGGGAACACTTGAGCTGGAATAGCCCTTCAAAGTTATGCTGAATTAAGGCAAGTAAATCAGACCTTTGCACTTCTTATATCAACTAGTCAGTGGATATGGGCTTCCCCAAGGAGGAGACAACCTCAGTTGAGACAACTCACTTTAGCTGATGACAATACCCGGCGAAGGACTCAGGTGCAAGAATTTAGCAGTCAGCACCACTGGAGCCCACAATTATAAAATGAAGATGAGATAATGCATCATAAATACCTCAATTTGTAAGGGGAGATCTAGGCAGCATATTACAGCATCAAATGAAACAATGTGATAGAAATTAAGTTATGTGATATGATAGAGAAATCTTAGATTTTAGGTACACAAACAGGTTGAAACAATTTTCACCAAGGAATTAACATTTTTAAATATGGTTACCAAAGGGAGGAGAGAAAAACATTAAAAATAACTTCATTTTTGTTCCTTTTCTTTGTACTGTAACTAAATTCTTCTAAATGTATTTATTCAATGTATGATGAGCATCTACTGGGCATTCTGTTAGATCAGGATGATGAAGGTGACCAAGACTTGAACTTTGTTGTGAAAGAGTTTATAGTTTCATACATATTTCCATATAACTAACCTCATTAACCATATGCTATAGGTAAAAAATCATGTTTTTATTCTGAATCTTAAAGACTTATGTTAGCTGTATATCAATGTATATCAATGTAAATATTTTCTTTCAGAAAACATAAAATTTCCCCGCCATTTGTTTTCAATAAATAAGAAAATAAATTTGTAATTTAGAAAATCAGTGCTTTTTTAAACTCAGAAATATTAAAATGGAACAATAGGATAAAAAGTAAATGAGTTATTTCTTACATGTCCTAGGTTTATTGCAAAGATTAGAAAGATAAGGCAAAGAAGAGCTCTTGAGAAGGGGACAATAGTATAGTCGTGCCATGATGGTAATAATGTGTATAAACTCTCTTTGATTATCAAATTCTTTAAGGTGTTAGAGTAAGTAGTAGAGTAACTATATTTTATGCACGAGGTCTCTATTTGATTAGTGACCAATGTACTCATTCACTCATTCCCTACTAGATTGTAAGGTTATTATGGCAGGGATCAACCTGTCTTATTCACCACTGTGTCTCAGACATAGTAACTGTCACATAATGGGCATCCTCCATACTTTCAATGATTAAAGGATTTATGTTCATCAAAATCAAAAAGAACCATGCACCTTATATTCTAATATAAATTCTAGTTTTGTTAACCCTTTGCATCCTCCCAAGCCTGTCTCATATAATATATGGCATGTCCAGTGTTACCTTGTAGAGCAGCGGTCCCCAGCCTTTTTGGCATCAGGGGCCAGTTTCATGGAAGACAATTTTTCTACAGACCAGGGGCACTGGGTAGTTTTGGAATGATTCAAGAACATTACATTTATTGTGCAGTCAAATCTCTCTGCTAATGGTAATCTGTATTTGCAGTCACTCCCCACCACTAGCATCACTGCCTCAGCTCCACCTCAGATCATCAGGCATTAGATTCTCATAAGGAGTGTGCAACTTAGATCCCTCACACACACAGTTTACAGTAGGGTTCGAACTCCTATGAGAATCTAATGCCACCACTGATCTGACAGGAGGCGGCGGTTATGCGGTGATGTGAGCAAGCCATGGTGAGCAGCTGTAAATACAGATGAAGCTTTGCTAGGTCCGTTGCTCACCTACTGCTGTGCGGCCCGGTTCCTAACAGACCACGGACTGGTACTAGTCAGCAGCCTGGGGGTTGGGGACCACAGTTCTAGAGTGAATATTAACATTACTGCAAACTGTAAGGGAAAAATATGATATTCATGTCTTAAACTCTGATAAAGGCTTCTTGAATATTTATGAATTTTTTCAAAATACAATAAACAAATCAGTTGAAGCACACCACTTGTCAGACTGACCAAAATGCTATGCCTTTGGTAGGTGCCTCACATTGAATTAATGTGTTTCAAATGTTTTGAATGATTTCTTTAGTTAAATAAGAAAAATTAAGATAGGAGCGTAGAATTAAAAGGTAAAAGGTAATGGAAAAATCAGTATCAAGCTCTATAATATTCATATCCACCCACATCAAATAGATACCCCAGTCTAGCAGAGAAGTTTGGGGAAAGATATTCTCCCTTATATGAGCTATAAATTCAACCAGCTTAAACACAGAATACCAGGTTGGACAAGGTACAAACACAAGAATCCAAAGACATGAGGCTGGAAGATGTTAAACTGTGGTTTTCCTATTTGCTAGTTTATAATTTGGGACAAGAAGAACAGCATCTCTGAGAGCCTCACATTCCTCATCTCTAAAATGGAATGAACTATACCATCAGAGGCGTAGGATTATCGCAAGTAGGCAAGGAGATAATGGATGCCAAAAGTGCTTTGAAAACCTCAAATCTCCCAACTATATTTCTAATTATTATCATGGCAGTGAATTTAAATTTTCTCTGGACTGGTGAGGTTACAACTTTGTTGGCTGAGGCTCAGAATTAAATATAGGCTGGCAAAGGGAAATCCAAGTATTTAAAAGCAGAGAGGTATTTATGTTACATAGAAAACGGGGGAAAAGCACTCATTTTTTTAATCCACAGTGTGGTCCGGAAATTCTCTGCATGGTGCTCTTTTTGTCCCTATATTTGTTATATTTCTGATTATTTTGAAATATTTAATAATTATAAAGCTTTGTATGAAGACCGATCCTATCACATTGTTACACTGTAATAGATATGCTTTAGAACAAAGTAGCTGAAAGCATTAATGCAATAAAATACAATTATGCAGCTAAATTATCCCTTGAATTATTGATGCAATATTGACTCATTTAGTATCTCTCATAACAAATGGGCAGAATATATACTTACAGGTTAATATGCCCTACATAGGGAAGAAAGGCACAACAGCTGAACCCATAAATTCAGTAATTTTATCACCCAATGTTTTATTAAAATCCATTAGATTCCTTCAGAGGCACAAGGTCAAAGAAGAACAAAAATAAAGGTGTTCCACACTATTTTAAACAAGTTGTTTAAAGATATAAAAACAATGCCAATTATGTAACATGTCATTTTAATTACCAACATTTATATTCTGTTAATTCTTAATGCAGAGATGCGGTTAAACATTATAAACTGTTAATAGCTCATGGACACTTTGTTCCCAATTATCTATCTCCACATGAATTGGCTTTGTTTTTGCTAGAAAATTTGCTGCATTTACTATATTTCTGAGACATGTGAATAACCTAGACCTGCATTTAAATATCAATGATCCCAAAGATAATGTCTATGCAGTAATTGGTAAATGATTGTTTTAACTACAGAAGGCTCTTACATTCATTTTAAACTGTACCTGTATTATTTGCTTTCACACATTTCTTCCTTCTTTGTAACTAGTTAGCACCCTGAGAATAGAGACTATGTCTTTAGGAGTGTCCTGGAGCTCCTGAAAATGCACTAAATTTGAAGATAAATTAATATGTACAAAAATTACTTAAAACATTACCTTCTCAGTTGATAAATCAAGGCAAAAAATAGTATTACTTTTTCATAACAGTAGTATAAATATCAAGGTAAACACAATTTTTCCATCACATTTAAATATGATCAATACTGGCACAAAGGATAGCAGTGAATATCTTCAAATGAGGTCTTTTTGACCAAATATCATCTTTGGATAAGTTGTCACATAATGAGGTTCTAAGTCTTGGTAGCTTTCCACTAAAATGTTGAACTTTACCGAGTTTCCAGGTAATTACTTTGAGTAAATATGAGCCTTCTGAGTTCTTAAATGTACGGGCAAGTGTTTGGTGTTTCTGACATTTCAAGTGAATGCCTCAAACTTTCACAGAATGTTTAGGACTTGCTCTTTACCAGTTGCTTTATTTTTATTTTGAGCGAAGCAAACTTTGGCCATACGTTACTGACTAAATGAGTCTGTAAAAGGGAAGAGACAGATAAATTGTTTTTTTCCTCCTTTCTTCTTCAAGATAAGTGTTCTGTATTCCATTGAACAGTACCTTAAAATAACAAAGTTGAGGTGCAAATAAACTGGAAACAAGTGTGGTTTTCTTAAGAAAGAGAATATAATTGTGTAAGTAATTTTATTTTACCCAGTAAGTCTCCGCCAATGTAAAACAGGTCTTTAATAATGCCTGCTAGGGTGCATTGCGAATTCTGCACCTATGTGAACATGCAGTATGCAATCTGATGCAAGAAATCTCTGTCTTCCTTCTGTCTTGAGATGTTCTAGGGAACATGAGCAGCACTTTCTGACTCTGATGGCTAAGGAAGGGTCTTGCATACTTTGTATGTCTCTGCTATGTATAAAAATGCACTCTAAATTTTAATGTGGGGGATTAAACCTAATTAATCATTAAATAAGAGACTGAGGCACTGTTTCTAAGTTGAGAAATTCCCATTCCCCTGGAATCTCTCTTTTATTGCCTCCATCCCTCTGCCATGCCAAACCAAAGCCCAGTTCATTTAGAAACCTGAAGCACCACCACCATCCTTGGAGTATAAATCCCTTATTTATATGTATATATATACAAAGAAATTACAATATACTAAGGATCATGTTTGGTGCTAGAGATACAACGATATATAAGATGGAGTTTCTTGTCTTTAAAGAATTCACAGTCTATGGGGAGTGAAAACATGTATTGAGCACATACTTCCACTTGTGTACTTATCACGTGGAATATAACATAGTTGTGGCATGTTTTCATTCCCAACAGACTGAATTCTTTGAAGATAGGAAACTCTGTCTTATATATCTTTGTATCTACAGCCCCAAGCATGATCCTTGGTACATAGTAATGTCTTATTAATTGATCGCTATTATTAAAGGATTGATAAATAATTGTTGAAAATTTGGGGTCACACTGCAACTCATGTCAACCCTGATTCTTCAGCTGAGTAAACAAAAGGAATAGGGCTAATCAATTTTATAGGCTACCTCTGCAAATTTAGTGTAATAGGAAGAGAAAGGGAACCATGGGAGGGGCACGTACGAAGAGAAAGGAGTAGAAGAATGTGTTCACCTTGGAACTCTGGGCTAGAGAGTTCCTTTCTGGAATGTTCTTCCCCTGCTCCTGTCATATCTAGATACATTTTGTCATTTAGACTTCAGTTTATTATTTAAGTACCTAATCTAAAGTAATCACCTTATACCCCATTATTTTATGTCACCTTATTTTAATTATCTCCATGGTATTAATCGTGTTCTGATTATTGTTTTTCTGCATTTATTCATTGTTTAGTTAGTATTTAGTGTTTGTCTTTTCTACCACTATAATGGTAGGATCCATGACATAAAGCCCCTGCCCACTGCTCTTATCTGGCAGTGTCTAAAACACAACCTGGCTCATAGTACAAGCTTAGTACTTTATTGAATGATGAATTAATTTAAATGTAAATTATTGCAAAATGTGGTAGTTTTTATTAATAGTAAACTACTTTTAAAATACTGAACATCTAAACGCTACCTAAGAGGACATTTAACATTTTTCAGGTAAGAATAACAGAGTTAGGAAGTTGGGAAAAGCAGAACTTACTTTCAAGGTCACCAACCTGGGTGAGAAAGGACAAGACAAAAGCAATGGAATTCAAAAGCATCTTCCAAGTAGAGGAGGACAATCAAGGAAAACCAATGAGAAAGTAAGTGATAAATTAAATGGCTTCTTTGATAGCTGATTGAATACAGTTGTACCTATGTGAGGGGACTTGGTAAAATCAAGCAAACATCAAGTCAGTTTGTATTTAAAATTAGAATTACAGTATTCATAAAGATTTGTATTCTCATTTGTATAAATTACATAGAAAATGCTATCAGTCCACCAGTCTGCTTTCTTTATCTGTCGGGGCCCACAGGCTACATTTAGGTGTAGTGCTGTATAGCAGAATGTGGTTTAAAGTGTTTACCATTTCTAGGCTTAGCTTCTAAAAAATTCCAAGAGAACTTCCATGCTTTCTCTCATTCAGAGAATTAAGTGGATGCTTCCGAGGTTCCACTGCACAGAAGACTACTTACCAAATACCCAATAGGACTGTGAGTCAAGGAGAAGTAAGTTTCTGTTAGGCCGCAGAGATGTTTTTGTATAGCACATGCTAATATACATAGATCTTCTTTCTCAACATGCTTCTCCTGTCACCTCTTTGAACTTCCATCTATATGATTCTATGAAGGGTAATGACCATAGTGGCCTGTCCCAGGGTTGATGGGTCCAGGAGTGGAACTAAGATTCAAGTCAGAAAAATCAAAATCCTACTTCAGGATTCTTTGATCTGGAACTAAGGGAAGAGTTTCAGGTTCTCCACAGTGATAAAGTTGGAAGGTGTGGTAGTTTTTATTAATAGTAAACTACTTTTAAAATGCTGAACATCTAAATGCTACCTAAGAGGACATTTAACATTTTTCAGGTAAGAATAGCAGAGTTAGGAAGTATCTGAGAAGCCAAATAACTGAGACTCGCCAAACAATTAGGTTATTCTCTGCTAGAGTAGTGTGTCTCAAACTTTAATGTATATATGAGTCACTTAGGGATTTTGTTAAGATGTAGATTTGAATTCAGGTCTGAGGTGGGGCCTGAGACTCGGTATTTCTGAAACGCTCATGATGTTACTGCTGGTACACTACCACACTTTGAGTAACAGGGTTCTAGAGTAGACTGTTTCTTTTGTGTTTAGAGACAATTGAAACAGCTGCATATCACTCCTCAAAAGTGCTAATGGGCCTCAATGTGTGGTTCTCAGACCAGAAGCATTGGCATCACCTGGGGGATTGTTAGAAATGCAGATTCAGGAACTCTGCCCTGACCTACTGAATCAGAAGCTCTAGGCATGGGACCCAGGAAACTCTGTTTGTAATCTCTGTAGGCAGTTATTATGCTTTTTAAAGGTTAAGAACTCTATAGAAGGAAACCATGGTCTAAAAGCTGACAAAGGATCTTTTGAGTAAACATCACTTGCATTGGCCTTAGAGCTAGCTATGTTAAGACTTAGAAAAACAGAAACAGTTTTGTTTACATCAAGAGTGAGGCTCATACACACAAGTGGCACAGCACAGCAGGAGGCCGAGCAGTGCAGTGGAGACCATAAAAGAGCCATGTTTCTGTCTGGGCTGCATATACAAGTCACAGCACTTGGAAAAGCTGTTTCTGATATATAAATGGGGATTATTGCCATTTTTATAGCTAACTGTCAGAGAAACAGGAAGCACCAAATTTATGATTTATATATTGCACTCTGAGAACTCTAACCACTTGGGGACAGTAGTTGATATTTATATAAAGAGATATTTTAATCAATTCTAAAGAGTTTATGATCTGTTGGGGGAAAGGAAAGGAATTTATCAGATGGAGGAAGATAAAAATAATCTGAGAAAAAATAATTCAGAAAAAGAGGGCAATGTGAACATAAGTGATCTAAAGAAAGGCTTTATGCAATAGACAGAGAGGAGCTGAGCTCAGAGGCATATGCAAATTTTTAATCATTGTCCTCTGCACCTCCTTTCCCAACAAAATAAGAGTTAGCGTGAATAGATGTATTTTAATAAACTAACATTCTGAAAGATAAGCATTCATTTCAATCTCCAACATTAGACATTGAGATCTTTGAGAATTGGCCTTTTATTTATTTTCAAGGGAATTTACTTTTGATGGATTTTGTGAAGTGGATTAATATAGGGAAAAGGAATGCCATCTGGAGCAAAGGGAATAGCATAAGAAAAGATATTTGCACAGGGACTATACTCACCTGCCTATTACTACCCCCTTTTATGCCCAGACCCAACTAGGAAAGTTGGAAGCTGAATGGGTATGATCATAAAACAAAACATTCTAAGGGAAGTAATTCATCACCAGGAGCTTTTGACCTAACCTGGACAATACCTTGATGAAAATAACTTAAAGGAAATGAAGATAAAGTAACTAAGGAACAGAAAACAGTGGGGAAAATTATGTTTTGTACCTTGTGCTTCTGAGTAATGATACTCGACATCCCTGAGCTTTCAGTTAAATTAAGCTTAATATGTTTTTTCTTCTCCCCATAACACTGTTCATGGTTCCCCCTCCCCACCTTGTCTCCTATTTGTTGTCCATTCCAATGTAGTTTGTTCCGGGTGCGTGATAAATACCCAATTTATGTCCTTCTCTGAAATGTTCATGAAGACAAACAGAGATGCTCCCCAAAATGACCTTTGTTGAATCCCTTGATACTTTTCCCCCAAACGGATGTTTTAGCATTTACAAATCACTTTCATTTTCTCTGCGCCTGCCAGATGGGTTTGAATCTCTATGGTGGCTTTCTTCTCCAAACACCACAGGTTTCTAAAGGATCAAATAAAGTTCATAGTGGCTTATCTCAATTTCTCCGGGATAACTCACATTTCAACATGATAAAGTCAGAATAAATCAACAGCAGTAGCAAGCAGTTATGGAGGTCTCTATTCAAGGAAGTTGCCTTCTTGTCTCTGTCTACCACAAAATGTGCAGAAGCAGGGTCTCAAGTAGGTAGTCGGGGGTTGGGGGGGGCAGCACTCAGAAGGCTTGATGGGGATGATTAACAGATAAGTGGGTAAAACACCACATCCGAGAAATGCAAATCTGAGAAGGACCTGTAAGTTTATTAATTCTTTTGCCTGTGGAACAATTATTACAGATGAGCAAACCAGGTGGAATGAGGGAGAGGCACAAACTAAAACCAGAATACCCTCTGACCACCTAGGGAGGCAATGACTCTGAGCAGGAAGTAAGCAGACATTACAATTGTTTTGTACTATTATTAGTGTCAATTATGACAACAAAATAGTTTTTATCAATTATGGAGTTCCTGCTATTTTCCTATGTATATCTTATAATCCATACAATCCATAAGTTACATACAATATCATTCTCATTTTGTGGATAAGGATACTGAGACTCAGAGAGGAAAGGTACCTTTACAAGGCTTTATAACTTGTAATTACATAATAACTAATCACTTTTGAAAAAGGTTTGCCTAACTCCAAATCCTATGCACTTTTCCTATAACCCAAGGGTAGTATATTCTACCCTTGGACATAGACATTTTGCCCAAGGTTTGTTATTATTACTGGTTGTCCTTTTCTGAGGAGAAATACATCATTCCTCTTAGTTGAGTGATTAAACTATCTAACACTCAAAACTCAAGAAATTACTAGAGCTCAGAAAAACATCAGTTTATGTTATAGATGTTAACTTCAAAGGAAAGTAAAATGCAGTTATTTGTCTAAACTTATTTAAATATAGTTGCAAATTTAAAATGTATACATATTGAAAGGAATATCGGCCCAAAAGGCAAGACCATTGAGGAACAGACATAACTACTACCACTGTTAAGCTTCTGTTACCACATGCAATCTCCACAGCAACCCTGCCAATGTGGATCATCATGTCCATTTTGCATATGATGAAACTGAGGTTCACTCAGATTAACTAATTTTATCAAAATGTTGCTGGTAGTTGAAGTCCTAAATCTTTGAGACTCCAAACCCTATTTACTTCCTACTACTCCACTGGTCCAATCACAGTTAGAAAGTAATGTTTTCACTTAATACTGTGTAAATCAGAATACTAGGAGACCATTTCATGCATATGAATCACCAACATCTAGCAGGTGATGGGAAGAGCAGCCTTAAACAAGTGAGAAGTTTGACAAAACAAAAGGAATCAGATCCCTTTGGAAATCGGGTTTTTCCCAGAATGTGTAGCATTCTTAAAGATGGACCTGTAGGCCATCATGGCATCTCAAATATTTTTCATTATGCTATTAATAGAAAAATTTGCATTATTTTCTTATAGGTATTTTGAAATATACAATATATCATTGTAAACTATAGTCACCCTGCTGACATCAAACTCTAGGAAGTTCCCTTGCCATGACCTGTACTCTTTGATCATAAACATCCCTGCAGGTGGGTATGTCCTGAACTGTTGAGGGGAGTGGTAAGCTATTAGACCAGAGCACACCCCAGCTTAGGGTAAACAAATGTCCTAGTGAAGGAGAGCCATAGCATTCAGAAGGGAACTGAGTAAATATTCATTTCCTATATACTGAAAACAAGAAGCAAATTCACTGCACAACTCCATGTGAGAAAGTCTTTTTTTAACTCCTTTTTAAAAAATTCTATTATTATATAAAATAGTGCTCATTTCAATCTGATTCCTATAATCCTACTTTTATGTTTTGAAATTATGATGAAGCATTTTGTATTTAGACATAAATAATTAGTTCTTTGGATTTTTAATGTTTTAAATATTAAAATCAACTTACCACTGTGACATTTAATATATAAATTTTAATTATTTAATTTAATAAATAACAGAAGCAACATTAAAGCACCACTCTTAATGCTATATCTTACTCCTAACATAACTATTCAAATATCTTCCTTTTGATGTAGTGACAGTTATTTATATTTTGTACAAATAAACTTTAAATGCTATAGCCAAATTATAATTTGACTTTACATATTAATTTGCTTTGTGCATTCTTCATTTCACATCAGAAGAATTTACTTATATTTGGATTAATTATATGTATAATGTTATTTAATTTTCTTTTCAATTGATATAGTTAATAAATCAACCATTCACTTTTTAGATATTTTTTTCCTATTCATTTGTAGTGACAGTAAAGACTAACTCAGTGATCATTTTTATGCCCACATATTTCTTGCTTATTTTTGGAAATATTCAGACAGATACCTTTTTGAAAGACCCTACACATCTCAATTTTTATCTACCGCATTATCTTGTAGTTCATAGTATTTATCTCATATGAAATTTAATTTCCTGGTGCATGTGTTTTGTGCATGTGTGTGCATGAACATCTGCATGCATTTGCATGCGTATTGACTTTCTTCTTTGACTAAAATGCTTGCTTATTGAGGGCAAGGCTTTTGCCTGACTTTTCATTATTATATCCTCAATCACTTTAACAATGTCAGATATATGTTAGGTATTCATAAATGTGTAGTGAATTAAAAATAATCATTGAATTAATAAATAAATGGATAGTTTTAAATAAGCAATAGTTATTGCCTCAAATTTCAGGGTAACATTTGGAAATACTATTTAGAATTTTGTACTATTGAAGTTTCTATAAAATTTTAAAGCAAAATTTATTTCATTATTTCTAAAAATGTCATTAAAAATAATATAATATATGGAACAGAAAGGTAAAAATTCACATTCCCAACATTCAAAATAAATACAAGGTTTTAATGGACTTTATTTCTGTTCTTTTTTGTTCATACAAATCTACATGAAATTATGAGTTAATTAGCATATAATATACACATAAATTTGTAAACATTTCTCTTCATGTAGATATATTCACAAAGAAATATTTTTAAGACTGGCCCTATATTAAGTATAAATAGTATTATATACATTTTATTGAATTTATGATTTCTCTATGCTGCATTCAGGGAACTATGCTGAACACATTATACTACCAACAAAGAGTGGTTAAAATGCTAAACATGGAGAATGTTATTTATGTGGATTTTAATTGTTGTAGACTAGTATAACTATAAATCCACATGCTACACTGAAAGCTTTATGAAATGAAAAGGCTTTTAAATGCCTATTTCAAGGTTGACAGTGTCATGCTATTTCAACCAAAATATCTTTTTGTGTTCAGGATGCAATGCAAAGATGCCAACAATATTTTTTGCCCACAGAAACTCAGGGGGAAAGATAATATACGAGTTTTTAGAGATCTACTTTAGCCTCTCTAAAATTGTGAACAAACAAAACTCTCTCCCAATGTCAATATTCCCTCTTTGCTGTGAAAATATTTTTAGAAATTAAAGGAAAATTGTTTTCAGGAATTGTTTAAACAGCAGAATACAGTAGTCTCCCTCTATCCGCAATTTCATTTTCCATGGTTTCAGTTATCTGAGGTCAATCAAGGTCTGAAAATATTAAATGGAAAATTCCAAAAATAAAAATAATCATAAGTTTTAAGTTGTACTCCATTCAGAGTAGTGTGATGAAATCTCATGCCGTCCTGATCCATCCCACTGGGGATCTGAATCCCCCATTTGTCTTGTATATCCACCCCATATGCTACCCACCAGTTAGTCACTTAGTAGCTGCCTCAGTGATTAAATCAACTGTTGCCATATCACAGTGCTTGTGTTCAAGTAACCCTGGTTTTAATTCACAATGGTGATAAGCTCAAGAGTAGTAATGCTGGCATAGTGTTATATTTGTTCTATTTTATTATGAGTTATTGTTGTTATTTTTTACTGTGCCTAATTTCTATAGTAAACTCTATTATTAGTATGTACGTACAGGAAAAATCATAGTATCATAGTATATATAGGGTTTAGTATTATTTGTAGTTTCAGGCATTCACTGGGAGTCTTAGAACACATCTTCTATGGATAAGGGGGGACTACTATAATTTATCAGTATAGAAAGAACAATTCTTGAAGTCAGACAGATGTTGAAAATCTGGCTTTGTAATCAATGTAAGATATTTATTTTTCCAGGCCCCAGTTATTTCATGTTTAAAATGAAAATAATGCTACCCTCATAGGCTAATTATGAGGATTAAATGAACAATATACATAAGGTGCCTAGCAGACTACCTGGTACATGATAAGCACAACATAACTAGTAGTCTTGTACCACCAGTGGCTAATAGGGTTTCCTCATGAAGTGAGAGAGACCTCCCCATGTGGTTCAATTTATCCCTGGGTTATCAAGAGAAGTCAAGTCACCGTACCAACATATTCATTTGGAAATCTTTATATATTCACAAGCCACTATTTTTTTTTTTTTTGTATTAGGAACACTGTGATTGAAAATAACCAAAAAAACAAAAAAAAGATCCAAGCTTAACAAATTTAAAGCCAAAAATAAATTATGGTCAATTTACATAATTAACATTTCAGAGGCAGTTCTAGCTTTAAATATAGCTTGATTAGAGTCTCAAAATCTAGCATCCAGAGTGAAAATGGCATGCGTTGCCATCCTTCTCCTAACACTAAGCACTTCTTACTATTACACTGTTCACTTGCTCCCTCCCTTCTTTTCTATCTCTCTTCTTTTTGTCCTTCATTCATCTTTCTTTCATTCTCTTTCTCTTCTCTCCCAACTTTCTTTCTCAAATATGTATTTACCACCTCATGTGCACATTCTCCACTTAAATTGATAAAAAGATATTGCTTTCCCTAATGAAATGTGTGATCTTGTTGGAAAGAACAGCAAATGTGCGTAAACAATGTTGTAAACAAACATTGCTGGCCAGGACACCTCAATAAAATTGAGGTGTAGCGATAGTGCCATAATAAAATTAAAGTAAGAATTGGAGGCAAACACCCTGGATTATCTCCCTTGTCCTGACTTTTGCCAGCTGTGTGATTTTGGAAAGTCATATGAGCTCTCTGAGCCTGTAACTTTTCATCCCTATAGCAGAGATGATATTGCCTGCCTCCCAACAATGTTGTGAGATCAAATGAATAATGTTATGTGAAAGTGCCAATAGCATTCTCTGAAATGTAACTGGCATCACAATGCTTCTCAATAAAGCATTGTGGGTTCATATGAGGCAGAAACATTTCAAGCTACAGGAATCAGAGAAGTCTTCACTGGGATGACTTTAAAATTGTTAGAATTGGATAGCACTTACAGAAGGGAAAGATCTCTATGGTATTATGGAGAAAAGAAGCAAAGCAATGAAAAAATGTGCAGTTTTAAAACCAATGTAGTATTAATAGAAAACAGGAAAATTGGACTGGGGATCAAAAACAACATTTAGTGACTGAGGACAGACCTAACTTGCAGTTTTGCAAAAAGACCATGCTCTCTCATTTCTCATGCCTCTGTACTTGAAGACTCTTTTCTTGGAACACTTCTGTCATGAATTCACCTGCATTTTGTCCTTTAAGATTCAGTTCAGCAAAGCCCTCTTGATTCTCTTTGTCCATCCTCTAAGCCTCTTTCTGAACTAAGTGCTAATTCTCTGGGCCTCCTGTGAACCAAGCATATAATTTTTTCTTTATGGCCATTAACTGACTTGCACATGATTAGAGAATTTTCCTTCCTTCTTCCTTCCCTTTCTTTTTTTGAAATTTTGACAGGTCTAGTGATATGTAACTGACATATAATAAACTGTACAATTTAAAGTGTACAATTTGATAAGTTTTGACATATATGTACCTATGAAAACACCATAGTCAAAACAATGAAGATTATATTCAAAGTTTCCTCATGCCAATTTGTAATACCACTCCCTTCTAGGTCAGCTCCTTCCATCCCTAGTCAACCACTTATATGCTTTCTGTCATGAGTTTTTCATTTTCTAAAATTTTAAATAAATGAAATTATAATTGCCTAACATTTTTTTGGCCTGATTTTTCTTACTCAGCATTATTATTTTGAGACTCACTCCATTATGTAGCATGGAGCAATAGTTATTTTCATTTTTGTTGTTGAGCAGTATCCCATTGTATGGATGTGCTACAGTTAGCTTGTTTACCCATTAACTTGTTGATGGACATTAGGGTTAGTCCTGATTTTTGGCTTACACATAGAGAAGCTATGAACATTCATATATAAATATTTATATTGAAATATGTTCTCATTTCTCTTGGAAAAATACCAAGAAGTAGAATTGCTAGATCATATGGTAGTTGTGTGTTTAACTTTTTAAGAAATTATTCTCTAAAGATATTTTTCCACATTATATTATCTATTTGTTATTTATCAATCATATAAATTTTATTCATTCTAATAGGAATGCAGTACAAAATTTCATTTTCTTAATGACTATATTAAGCATCTTTTCATGGGTTTATTTGCTTTTCACTTTTTTCTTTGGTGAAGTGTGCAAATATTTTGTTTATTTTATATTGGATTATTTGCTTTATTACTATATTTTGAAGGTTTTTAACCTATTTTGGTATAACTCTTTTACCAGATATATGATTTGCAAATTTTTTTCTACCAGTCTTGTTGCTGGTCTTTTTATTCTCTTAACAATGTTTTATTTTATTTTATTTTATTTTTACATAAGTTTTCAATTTTTAGGATATACATTTTATCAATTTATTATTTTATGGATAATGCTTTTGTTTTTGTATCTAAGAAAACTTTGCCTAACCCATGTGTTATCAAAACCACAAGGGGATTCTGACCTAGGTCCATTTCCTCACCACACAGAAAGCCAATTACTAAGACAAGGATTGTCACAGCAGAAAGGGGATTTATTATAGATAATGTCACCTGGGAGAAGGGAGAACTGCCTCAAATCCATCTTCCCAACCAACTGAGGATAGAGGTTTTTACAAGGGGTTCAGGAAGGTGGCTATGTGTATTGGGGCAGGTGGTGTTGAAAGCAACATGTGCAGGAGGTGACAGGTTAGTGATGGATGGTGAGTCTTGGCATTCTTATTCTGCAAAGAGTCTGTCATTTCTAGGAAACAAAAGGTGAAAGGTTTAGCTAAACAGAAAAATTATAACGTTCTGGTAGTCCAACGCTGCTGGTCTGGGAATCCAAAGCATAAGAAAGCTATAGAGAAAACATATATGGCAGGGGCTCATTTTGTGTTTGTTCATCGAGTCAATCAGACAAGGTCACAAAGAATTTCTTCTGTGTTTTATTCCATAAGTGTAATAGTTTTATGTTTCACATTTAGGTCTATGCTTCCTATAAGTTATTTATGTATGTGGTATGAGGTGTAGAATGAAGTGTTTTCATTTTTATTTTTGTTTTGCAAATGGATATCCCATGGTAAAAAAAAAAAAAAACAGTTGCTCAAATATGTGTACATCTCAGTTGCTCATGTATGTGTAAATCTATTATGTTCCATTGATCTATTTTTCTATCTTAGTGCCAATGCAAACTGTCTTATTTACTGTCACTTTTTAAAGAATCTTGAAATCTGGTAGTATTAATTCTCTGACTTCGTTCTTTTTCAATTTTGACTTGGCTATCGTCGGCTCCTTGAATTCATATTAAGTTTTTAATTTCTACCGAAAATTCCATTGAAATTTTAATTAGGATTGTGTTAAATCTATAGAGCCATCTGGGGGGAATTAGCATTACAAAAATTAGTCTTCCAATCAATGAGCAAATGAATGAAAATATTTAGTCTTCTGAGTGGGTCTTTCCATTTACTTAAGTCTGCTTAAATTACTCTCAGTGGTATACTATAGTTCTCAGTGTACAGGTCTTTCAAATCTTTTGTCATATTTCTAAGATCTTTATATCTTTGACACCATTATATATAGTATTGCTTTTTAAATTTAAATTTTGATTATTCGTTGCTAGTATACAGAAATACAATTTATTTTTTTATATAGATCATGTAGTCTGCAACTTTTAAATCTACC
Source organism: Varecia variegata (assembly GCA_028533085.1). Taxonomy (NCBI): domain Eukaryota; kingdom Metazoa; phylum Chordata; class Mammalia; order Primates; family Lemuridae; genus Varecia; species Varecia variegata. The sequence continues at coordinate 131,773,954 of CM052438.1, read as the reverse complement.
TATTAGTTCTAGAAATTATTTTTTTAGATTCCACTGGGTTTTTTATACAGGCAATTATGTTGCCTATAAATAAAAATGATTTTAGTTCTCCCAACTGGATGTCTTTTATTTCTTTTTCTTGACATATTGCACTGACTAAAACCTCCAGTACATCAAGAAATAGAAATATTGAGAACAAACATCTTTCTTTTATTCATGATTTCAGAAGGAAGAAACTAAATCTCAGTGGAAGATAAATCTGGTGCCTGATACTGCATCTTAGCCAAAGCCAAAGACTAGGTAGAGCCTTTCTTATACAAAACTATTTCTTCAGCACACAGCAAAATACCTATTAATAAGGATGCAAAGTATGCTTCATACCTTTAAAATTAATGAACAAAAATCACTTTATGAGTTGTAAAATGGATTTGAGATGCTAGCAATAGGTTAGGGATTTTTGTAAAATCACAGCGTATCAAATAAACTAGACTTATTCTAAAGGCACAACATTAGAAATGGAGAAAATGATGCAAATGTGAAGGATGTTGCCTTAAAAAAAATCTACATAACATATCTCCCGGGTTGACCTTCTGAAGAGAAACAGGAGAGAAGACCACTGGGCCAAGTTTTATGCCATGTTCCAAAAGAAGTGACATAACATGTCAGACTCTGATAAATGAAAAAATAATATTAAAATTAAAAAGCATGTGAACCTTCCAAGAAAAGAAAGAAAATTGGTATCTGGAAAATGGCAAGTCCTACAATACTGCTACAAAGGAGAAGAGAACAGATGCAGGAGACAGGGAAAGGAGGTGAGAAACACAGATTGGCCTGGACTGTGAAAATCATGGTGTGCAATGCAATGGCATTTGAGGTTTATCCTGTAAGCCAGTGGTTCTCAACCCTATCTATATATCAAAATCACCCTTGGAGATTTTGAAAAATGTGTGTGCTCAAATCTGACTTTGAGAGTTATTTATGTAGTAGTCTTGAAGTTCAGACCAGGTTTCTAATGTTTTAAAATTGTAACAGGTGGGCCAGAACACAGCCAGATTTCTATGTCAAAATAGCCACGATAGTGTAAAGTTGCTACAAAAATAAAGCCATAATAGATATGTTCTGTAATATTTATATTCTGTGCCTTTTCTAGCTTCTCAGAGAATCATGGAGTTGAATAAAATATTTAAAACTTAACCCAGTACAACAATGATCTCTAAAGTATTCCCAATAGCTATTTACCCAAAAAATGTATTGAGTTGATATAGTCTGGGGATAGTACTGACCATTTGTTTCATAATTATATGATATCAGGTATAATTATAGTTCTAAGGATGGAGGGACACAACACAAAGACTTGGAGAGATGAAAGACAGAATTCTTTATTACTGGCATCGCCAAACAAGAAAAGGCTACTATGCAGGGCCACGCAGCTCAGGACAGGATAACAGCAATCTGCAATTGTGGAACATGGCTCGTACATAGAAAATGGGGTGGGGTTAGCTGGGGTTTATGGACTTTGAGGGGTTTGAGTATTTTTAATATTCCACCACAAAAAGAAGAAGGACCTTCCCTTGGTGTTAGGTATCTGGGGGCCTCTGGCATGGGCATGTGTGCATTAGAACCCAGGAGTATTGGAGCCTGTTAATGGAAGTAGTTGGGGTGGAGCTTAACAAACTGTCCCTGAAGGGGAATTGAGGGTTTTCAGCCATGACTTCAGAACTGGGACAAGACAGCACTTGTGAAATATTATATTACACCATTTTAGAAATATCATAAGTAATCCCTACATTAAGCCTAAGATGTTGCATTGTTATATCCTGCCTCTGGCTTTTGAGTGTCCAATAATTAGATTCTTCCATATGGGAAATTTCCCCACTGTATGAATCTCAGGGAGAGGTAAGCCTGCCTCCTTCTGTGGAAACAATAAGGCCACTCACTTTTCGCCATCCTCTGGCAGCACAAAGAGGGGCATGTAGCTGACACTCAATCAGAAGCTCTGGCCTAGGAACTTGAATCTGACCGGAATGGCACAAGAAGTCCAGCAGAAAAATAATTCTTTTCAGTGGCAACTGCTACATCAGTCTTCTGAGTAGGAGGATCAGCAGCAGTGGCAGCACAAGCTAGGGCAGGGAGTGTCCAGCAGGGTCTGCACCATATGGCTTCCATGGTGCCATTTTGGCCGTGGTTCTAATGCCTATGCAACCCTGGTTTTCACCTGGTCTCTTTGTTTGTTTGTTTGTTTGGCTTTTTTTCCTAAGGTTTTTGTTAATTCTGTGAATTATGTAATATCCTCCATAAATTCCTTTTCTACTTGAATCGACCAGAGTTGATTTTTATTGCTTGCAAGTAAGAAACCTGAGAGATAAACGTCCATTACATATATGAAAAACTGAAAGATCAGTGAATTTAATTAACTTGCCAAGACTACACTACCATTAAATAGCTGTTAGGAGCTGGTGGAGTTGTGATTTGATCTCAGAAAAGTCTAACTCCAAAGATTATCTCTTTCCAATATATCCTGCTGTTAGGCATGACTAAACTATTATTATATCTAGAGACTGAGAAGTCACTATGACGAAATTAACCTATTCTCTTGGGAGGTCTTTCTGTAGACAGAAGAGAAATTTACCTTGCTCCAACATCTACTTAGCCCATACTTCTGCCATCTGATATCCTAAGGAATCACTCATTTTTCCATGTGATGTTCTATCAAATACCGAAAACCACATCTCATGTCAAAATCCTTGTATGAATAACAGGTATTAAGAAAAGGGTAAACATTTACAATTTTTGGAGACCTGTACCAGGTATGTCATCACATAGATAAAGAAAAAACAGTTCTTAATTATTCATATAAATTATGAAACAAATATTTACTTTAATCTAAAAAGTTCTGTGCTATTCTTAACAGAGAGAATCAAATAATAAATTCAATCAGTTGATAGGAAAGTGCTTTACAGAAAAGTTTACGATTTTATGTACACTGTGGTAGAGATTATGCTATGTATTAACTATATTATTTCTTCTTCTGGATTAAACAGACATGCTACATTTCTCAACTTTGCAAACACATGACTGAGATCTGATCAATGAAATATGGGCAGATTATTAAAACACACGTTCCAGCCTTTCTCTATCCCACTTCCCCTACAATAGCCACATACAGTTTCAAAATGTTGAAGGAACTAGAAACCCCGAATAACTGCTTACAGAAGAGCCCCTACTGAGAGCCACCCAATGTGCATTCAATTTTGCATGAGCAATAAATACATCTTTTTACATTTAAACTGTTGAGATTTAAGAGTATGTTACTGCAGCAGAGCCTATCCTATCCTAATATGGATAAACTAAGGAAATGGAGTTTAATTTTATAAACATTTCTCTTTGTTAGTATCATTTATATTTTTGGCATTTTGTGGAGTTTAGAGAAACTGAAATGAACAGGATAAACTTCCTGGCTCCAAATAGCTCAGAGACACTGACTGATATTGCCAGAATAGATAAGCTGTTAGATTCTAGATTTGATCTGCCAAAGTTCTAAAAGCATAAAATGTGAACTTTATTTTTATAGTTTAATAAAAGAAACTAAAGCTGGTAGAGAAATACAATGAGTTGCTGAATACACATAATGCTACTAGATTTAGAATTTGTAGATGAGCATTCTGAGGGTGAGAGATATTAACGTGCCCAAGGTGACATACTGCATAGATGGAAAATACTGAATTTGAACTCAGGTCTGAATGATTGTAAAGAATGCTTCAAGGCACTGTAGTCCAGTGAATATAATTATCTCTTAAAGATACAAAATAGAAAGTGCAAAAATCTAATATTTTTTTATAAAAATGCACTGCTTACCTACCTATTTACCCCAATTTCTTTACTTCATACCTTTAACTCTATAAAATAAGTTTGTTCTCTCGATTGAGACAGTGACACAGGAGAAATTCCTGAGTATAAAAGAACATCATACAAAGCTGTAGCTACTTCATTTTCTTAACTAAAATAGGCATAACATTAAAAACATGTAGTAAATTAGTCACTTTAGTAAATAGAAACTTTATACTTATCTTCTTGCTTTATTTATGCAGATATATACATTCTACAATAGAATAATGAAAATTATTATTTGAATTCAATTTTCCCTAATCTACATTTATTAAAAAATTCTTATAACAAATGCTGGTTGTATATGTTGTATCTATTTATGTATCTATTATTGATATACACATTGACCTTCTGTTGAAACATTTAGTGTTTTTATGTTATTTTTAAAAATGAAAAGAGGCATCAATATTTCATGGTTCTTACTTTGTTAGTTATAAATTTTTCAACAAATATAATTCATTATCAGTCTTGAAGGCTATTCATTCTTTTTTTATTTTTTTTAGACAATAAGCTTTATTTTATTTTACTTCGATTTGCAATTGTGGTGTTATATTGAGGCTAGAAACACTGTTATTTGTTATTGTAATATACCTCTACATAAACCTTTCAGGAAATGTGATAGCTCATGGACAACCTAGAAAAATATTGCTTTAAAGCAGAGTTCTGTTCATGTTGCAAATGTTTCTTTTGTTTGTTTTGGATTTTTTTCTTGCATGTTTTCTATGTCATATTGGGAATGCAGCTTATGTTTCACTATAAGTCAAACAGTGATAGCCACAGAATTGAAAATACTTCTTTCAATAAATGAAAAAAAAAACTGCAGGTAGAAATATTAGCTAGAGATTGATAAATCTATTTTGGGCTAGACCTTAATTTTAATCATTATTGAATCTAGAATGAAGCTGTATAGATCTAGATTCTGGTGTTATATAATTATATGGATCTGGAATTCTAGTATATCTTTAAGCACAGTCTACATTTTCTTTTTTAAAATATACTATTTATGAATATGTAAGTATACCCATTATCACTCTAGAATTTGTATATAAAGTCTAATGATTCATATGCATGCATGTATTTACACCTTTAATTTATATAAAATCTACTGTTTGTATGTATATGTATTTATGTATATATACATGTGTGTGTGTGTATATATATGCACATACACACACATATACACATATATATCTTCTGATTGAATGTCATTGCATGGTCAAAATTAGAGTTCTTTAGAAATTCAAATGCCCATAGGCTTGAGTTTAAAATATTGGAAATGAGAGAATATTTTGTTTATCAAAATAGCTAAAGAAATTCTAAGCAAAGATCCTATTTTCACACCAATGCCTTTGATGATAGAGATCGGAAAAGGGCAGGAAAGCCACAATGATAATAAGAAACAGCAACACAGGTAAGCAAATCCCGTTCACCCTAAAGGCAGGATTGAACAGAGAGAAACGCTGCACGGAGAGACACAAAGAACTGATTTCAAATTGCTCTGACATTAATTTCTGTGATTCTGTCAGCAGCAATTACGACAATGTGTGGCAGAACTACACTTGAGGTGTCAGTGGACACTTTTTCATTTTTGTGTCTGTCTCCAGCCTCTGAAATTGGACAAGGTACAGCTAGACAAAAGGAACAAGTATGCCCCCATTACAAATATGAAGAGTCATAAGCTTTCCACCATTCAAGTGTTAAGTTTGAGCTTCTTACCATGGCCTGTGGATCATTCACATTTCACCCGCTTTGACCTCAACCAAATTTCCTGGCCTCTCGTCCTGCTTCTTCCCTCATATGGGGGACCCTCTCTAGTCACTTTAAATATGCAATGCATAGAACACGTTGTGCAACTTCAAGTCTCAGTGTCTTTCTTTGTGTATGTAGTTTCCAATACTTGGAACAATATCCCTATAAAGCTTTCACTCTGCATTTAACACCCAGTGAAAAGCCATCTCCTCTGTCCATGCTTTGTGAGGAAATCCCCCTCATTTCCCTAATTTCTCTTGCCCCATTTTGAATCAATATTTCCAAAGAGAAGGTAGAGTATGTAGTTTGGGTACCCAAAGCTAAACATTTAAATTATGGATGTACTTACTATTTATTCCAACAGTGAACATAATTACATTATTTAACTATCAGAACTTCAGTTTATGCACATATATTATAAAATCAAGCACAATAAAATGTAAATTACAGGTTAAAAATATAGAGGTAAAATTCTCCATAAGGAGAGGACACACAATAGATACTGAAGAAATAATGGCTCTCTTCCTTCACTTCTCCTCCCCCAAATCCATGAGCTTTCCACAACACAAAAGTAACTCCTTCTGTTTCATATGCACATACTGACCACCTGAGCTTGATAGGAGGGCCAAAGGGGTCCTTATTATGAGTAAGGAAAACTTATTCAAATTTGTACCTTAAACCTGGCAAAATACTGTAGGTCTTCAAGGATGTTATTAAATATATCAAATAAACTAGCCTTTTCATCTGTGTTTCATTCTTCTTTTTTTAATGCAAAGAAATGCATATCTTTAACATAAAATAATAAAACCACATATATCTTTAAACCAAGCTTTTGTTTTAACATAATATTTTCCTGTCCTTTTTGTTTAGTAACCCTCTTAATTATTACTGTGATGAGTGCTCATTATTTCATCATGCTAATGAACCATACTTTTACAACTTCTCTAATATTGTTGAGTGCTCAGGTGGTTTCTTAGTTTCCACTATTAAAATGACATTTTAATGAACATCTTCATGAATACATATTTTCTAAAAAACATTTACAATATGCATTATCGGATACACTGATGGGTCAAAGGTGTGGACATCCTTTGCTTTTTGAAATGACTTTTCAAATTGCTTTCAAATAGATTTGCACAGGTTCACCCTATCACCAGTGAGGCATGTGGATGCCAGTTGTACCAAAATCTAGTAAAATTCACATTAAATCTTGCAATAAGTAGATCCCTACTGTTTCCGCTGCCCTCTAATTCCTCCATTTCTATGAAAACTCCTCAGACCCCAAACCAACTATGTGGCTCTATTTGAAGTCCTTTGTTTACATTAATCATGTTTTCTTAGGCAGAGCTGAGTGCTTTAAACATAAGTAACTGGGCCAATATTCCTTACTGAGAATTTTCATATTGGCAATGAGATAGTGACTCAACTACTCTCTTAAGACAGGAAGTAAAGCTTGTAATGTTGAAGTCTTTATATTTCTCTCTTGGATGCTTGAAATGTATCAAGGTTGGCTTCTTCCCATAATTTAGTCTCAACTCAAATGCCACTTCCTCAGAGAGGTCTTCTCTGTGTACTCTACCTAAAGATGTCCTCCCATCACTTTTGAGTTATTTACTATCCTACTAGCATATTTCATTTTTTATAGAACATAAATGAAATTATTTATTGCTACATTGTTTATTTTTTTCTCTCCTCATCTATATCCTCCACACTCTCGTCTGTAATAGATTGAAGATAAACTCCATGAGAGCAGGTTATTTGTTCACTGCTGCATTCTTAGCACCTGGAGAAGTATCTTAGGTAGAGAAGGGTTTCAAGAACTATTTGCTGAATAAATATTGAATGAATATTGTGATATATCCAATATCCTTTCAATAATTTTGAGCTGAACTTAATTCACCAAAAGAATTCTGATTCTTTTGACACAGACCTAAGGTACACCTTTGCTCGAAGAGTGTACCTGACTCAGTTTCCTTACTACTCCATGGCATAAACAGTAAAATTCAGGGAATGTAAGAATATAACTTCCTCTTCTAATGAGAAACTTGTGGAAACTTCTACAGAAAAAACAAACTCTCTTGTAATCAAGGCCCCTCACCAGGTTCCACCAGCCATTTGTCATGCCGTTAATTCTCTGCCCAATTTCATACGGAGGAAAGGAGTTTTACAACAAGAGCTCATTGCAGAAATTAAAACTCAAACTGGTTGTCCCCTGTTCATTTGCCAGACGACATAGGTTTCTGGTGACATTCAGCTAATGAATTTTCTTCATGATTAACTACCCATTATACATGGCCATTATAATGGAAACACATTCAGCCAGTGCTACACCCCTTACAAGCAAGGTGGTTGTGTAAAGGCTCATTAATATAAGTGAGCTGGGACAGTCTTCTTTTATGAAGTCAGAGAAAAATGGAGCTTGAAAAATATTGCTCACAATCAAACAAATTGCTGAAACAAAACCATGCTCTGCTGGGCTGTAACATCTATTCTTCTTCTTCTTCTTTTTTTTTTTTTTTTATTAGGATAGAAAGAAAAAGTTATGCAAAATTAGATAGTGAATGTATTATAGGCATTCTTTATTTTTTCATTCTTCCAGATGCATTAGAGGAAAGGCAGAAAGAAAACAACTGCCCAATTATTATTATTCTGTTAATTAACATCCTCTTGTATTTGTTTAACTTGTCAGAAGCTTCTGTAGAATAAACACTGTGGGAAACCTTTCACCATTGCTTAATCTGTAGTGACATCTGGTGGCCTGACTTACTCTAGTAGTTGGAGTAAATGCTTACATCTTCATTATATACATCTTTTAAAACTCCTTATGGATACATGTCCTTATTTGGCCACCATTAAGGATGAATTAATTCTTTCTTGGACTCTAATGCCAAGTGTGTTTGTGTGACATAGGAGAAAATGAAGGTATAGCATAACTTACATACAAAGACTATAATAACACCTTACTCTGGGATTAAACTGAAATCTAACATTGCTTATGGTTCTTTCCCAATTTCAAAATGATTTATTTTGACACATGATATTAAACTAAATTATAAATATGTTAAATCAGGAAAAATACACTATGGATACTTTGCTATTTTTAGTTATCTTTAATTCACTCAACAAATATTTTATTGAATACGTATGCCACATTATCAAAGAAATCAACCTATAAACAGATTTGAACATCCTCCTTTTATCAATGGAGAAATAGATATGTGATCTCAGTAATGACTTGTAGATGTCCTAATCCCCCAGTAAGTATTTTAAGATTCTCAAGCATACTTTTGTATTTATATATCGCATATTTCCCATAAATTAGTTGATCATTGATAGAATAACAAGGCAATGTATTCTTCCAAAATTCTCATTCTCAGTAAATGAGTACACTTTCATCCAGTTATACTAATGAAGAACCTAGGAAATATCCCTGAGTCCTCTTTTTTCCATACTCCTAAATCCAGTCCATCACCAATTTCCATTAATTTTACTTCCTGAAAAGATTTCAAATCTCTCGAAATCTCTTTCGAGATAACCCTAGTGCTGGATCCCATCGTCTCTCAACAGGGCTACCAACAGGTCTAACTAATTTCTTCACATTTACTTTTACCCTTCCTACAATCTCCTAGATTATAGCTAGAGCAATTATAGCTAGAGCAATTTTTTTCTAAACAAAACATCATCTCCCTGTTTAAAACCCTCCACCAGTGGCTTCCCATTGCTGTTAGGAAAAGATAAAATCTTGAACCATGAATGGTTTTATTCAATATTACACCTTCAGCCTCAATCCACACAAGGGCCTTTGTTGAAACACTAAATAAGTTGTGTCTTTTCAAGGCTCACAACTTTAGTGCAAGCTGTTTCCTCTTCCTGCAGTAGTTTTTTTCACTGCTATTTACCCAGAAAACTCCTACTTATTTCTCATAGGTATATGTAAAAGTTAATTATTCATAAAAACCTAAGTTGACTTCCTCGTCCACATTAAATTCCCTTAATATGCCAGCATATGCCTTTATCTTCACACTTATCAAAGTTGTAATCTCACATTTCTGTGATAATTTGATGAATATCTATCTCTTCTAGACTGTAATCTCTATGGGGAACAGAAGAAATGTCTGTTTTATTAGTCATTGTATCCTTAGCACCTAGACCAGCATTTGTAATACCCATTGTAATTGTTCACTACATATAAGCTAAAAGAATAATTACATATAATATTAAATTATATATAATATTATAAATATATATATATCATATATATGCACTATTTTATGCTCATATAACATATATTAAATGTAATCATTTAATGTATACATTCAATGTAATTACACTTTTTCACAAAATATATTTCTTTGACATATTTTGAGATGGCTGTTCAGAGAGCCAGCAAACAGAAGTATCCCTGCTGTCTTTTGTGGGGGAGATTTGCATCTGTAGAGAAAATCTGCATTGATGTGGCCAGGTTTTCCCTGAGACCTTCCTTTTTCCTGATCTAGGAAAGACTAAGTAAAAGACTGATACCTTTAGAGGTTGCAAAGAAACATCTACTATCTATTAGTTTTATCCTGAGAATTAAGATTGTAAGAAGAGAGAAGTGCAATAAGGGGGTGAATTATCATTTTATACACCCAGTGAGTGTGTGTGTGTGCATGTATAATTAATCATGAAGCCTTTAAGAGCCATCAACTCTGGAAAGAGTATTTGCCAAGGGAGAACAGATGTTGTCCTTGCAAGGCTGAAGGCTTCATATCACTGAAAATAACCATAACAGGAAGACTCACAGAGGTAAGAAAAGTTTCCAAACCAGAGGAGGGTGATTAAGAAGCAAACTAGCCTTTTAGATTTGAAACTTAAGGTTAGGACCCTGGGCCAGGGAATCTCTACCTGCTTTCTAAAGCTTCCTTATGTGTATACACACACACACACACACACACACACACACATAGAGAGAGAGAGAGACAGAGAAATACTACATTAAGCATTATTCAGATTTAGATGTTTTCTTTGAGATTGTCTGTTTTCCTTGTCTTCTGCATTGTGTGATAAACAACATGGTTTAAAGATATACAATTGGACTATTTAGAAATGCATAGTAACCGTATGAAAGGATAAGATCTGTGATATAACTTTTAAAGGTATAAAAGTATAAGAACCACAAACATTTGTGACTTGACATACTTCTTTCTACCCTCTACTTTGGGATTTTTCCTAGTGTGTATGTTCAAAGGTGGATTATAAAAGCTGAAATGGAAAAAATCCTGGGCACCCCACAAAGGGTTCTCCAGTGGGGAGAGGAAACACAGCACACTAATTTGACAGTCTATTAATTGCCGTGGTTTTTAGTTGAGGGCACAACAAAAACACATGTCCAAACCACAATGTTTACCAATGGAAACAGAATCTCTAGGGTGTAAAGCTAGAGTGAGTCTACTTTGATTAAGTTCCTCAGTGTTTTTAACAAGTGTCTTTGTTCAAGAACCTAGAAGTACAGACCAGAAGCATTGAGTCTATGGGGGATTATTTCCCTACCAATTTATTCATTACTTTCCAAACACATGTATTTTCATTTCTACATATTTTATTCTTGATGTTGCCCCAGTTTTAGCTGCCTTTCTGTTTTCCTCTTACTGAGGCTTTAAAACACACTTCCCTATACAGCTTTCCTATATTATAATACTTAACCAGAAGGAATCCCTACCTTTCTTCATGTTCCCATGGATCTTTTCCTATGATTTCATTACAGTAATCGTTTTATTCTGCCTCACAATACTTACTGATGTCTGTCATTTGACTGTATGCACTTTTCAGGTAAAGAGAGGTCTATACCCCACCAGGTCTCTTGCACAGTGCTTTGGGCACATAAAGTGCTCAATTAACATTATTTAAAAGAAAGAATCAATACATAAATGGATTAATGATTTTCTCATTTTCAAATTTATATTCAAAAAAGTATAGCATATAAAGGATAACTCATCCTTATATATAGCATATATAGTCTATATGCTGTACTATATATCTAGCATCAGAATGACTAGAGGCTTATGCCTGTTTGGCCATTTATGTAACATCTCAGTGCCTCAGTTTCCTTACCTGGAAAACAAAGACTATAATGATCCCTAATTCATAGGGCTGTAAAAAATACTGAATGTTATCATAGCATATGTAAAATGCTTAAATGGACACTTGGAATGTAGAAAGCATTCAGTAAATGTTGGCTACACTGATTGACCAATCTATAGAGACATTACTCTGCCCTCTGTTATAATCAAAACAATTGGAAATATCTACTCTCTATTCTTTTTCACAGTTTATGTTACATTATAATAAAGTAAAATCTCATATTGATATAGTCTCTTCTTAAGAAGTCTTAGCACTTGCTAAGGATACATTAATCTTAATAAACTCTGTGAACCATTATCATAATTAATATTTATTAAGCACCTAGTATGGAACATATAGCATGCAAAAGACAAGGGAGAGCTTGAATTTGGAGAAGACTCACCTAATATTTTCCTCTAGCTACATTGTCATTTTAATCAAGCATTCCAACAGACAGTCCAGTGATGATTTTCGGAATGATATAGCTTCTGAGATTGATAACAGTCTCTCACATGCCCCATATGAGGGAAGGCTAATTGTAATAGAAAAAGCCTGAGTTGCATGAAGATATGCTTGGGTTTGAAATCAAGATCTAAAATTGCATTATGAGTGTGAGCAAATTATTTAACTTCTCTAGGGCACTAGTTATTCCACCTTTAGAACTGAGATTATAATATTTATGTGGCAGGGATAGTATTAATACATGGCAGATATTAAAAGCCACTGTTATTATTTTTTCAGTCCATTAAAATGATTTTGAAATATCATTCTGTTTCTAAGCTACAATGTTCTGGGAACTCATCCTAGGTTACCAGAATTATTTTAACATTTGCACAGGGAATTAAAGTTGCTCAGAACCACAAAATTTCACATTGGTCATAGTAATGGTTGGCAGCTACACAAAACACAACTTCAAAGCCCTTTGCATTAATAGCATAGAGCCTGGTTATGGGGTGAGGCTGATGTATTTCTCATCCATAATAAATGACCTGCAGGGCAAAGAAGAATAATCACGCTTGCAGTCACTGGCTTTGTAAGGTGATTCACCTTTCTGCTCGAGCGATTTCTTTGCCAATGCATATTTAGAAGAGTGAGAACTGTAAAGAAGATGAAAGCACATCAAACATTTATCTCAAGAGTTTCATTTTCTAAGGAATAGCAGGTGTGTCATACGATTTCTCAGAGGGGCAAACACTCCTCTAAAGCCTCTCCTGGTACTCATGGAGATGGATGGTGTGGCGTATGTAGCGTGGGATGGATAGCTGAAGATAAATATTCCATTTAGAGAAACTGGGGCCAGGAAGTACATTTCTCACAGACTAAAAGTTTCAGAAACAGTTAAATTGCTGTGAACAAAACAAAAGAGAAAAATCCTATAGAAGACAGTATTAAAAATGACATATATTCAATTTACAATATCTTTAAATCACATTATTGAAAACCAACCAGTGATTGCCTCCATCTGTGAGTCTTGTCTTCTCTCTCCTCAGTGCCTCCACTCCACTACTGATAGGTGCACATATGTACATTCACAAAACCTAGAAACACTTTAGCATGCTGTTGCTGCTGCCACAGTGTATTTATTTATGTATTTTTGCTATTAAATCTGCTCAGTTCCCACCAATTTAAAAAGGATACTATACATAAAATTCAAGTGCAAAGTATATTTTAATTATTATGTAATAAAGAAAATATCCCTTCACATAGGTAGAGCAATGGTTTTCAAATGTATTTTACCTGTGAATTTCCTTCAAATAGTAATTTTAATAAGCAACATTTCTTGAACACTTAACTTCTAATGAGGTGTTACTCCAATTGCTTTCCATGTACTAATTTATCTCAACATCAGACTTTTTATGGGAGTATACGCTTAGTTGCCTTTAAAAGAATTATAGATAGGAAACTGAGGCTGTGAGAGATGAAGTCCCCTAAAGCTAAATCACTAGTGAGGACTGAAGCTGTGACTTGCACCCAGTCTGCTTCTAGACTCTTCACTCTTAACAGTACCTGATATATAAAAACAGTTAAAGCAGAGAGGCTCTGGTTAATTTACTCATTCAGCAAATAGTTTAGTACCTGCTACGAGTTATGCTTTGTGTTAATCATTAGAAGTAGAGCCACGAATACATCGTTGTTCTTAGGAGGCTTGCATTAGAGTGGAAAAACAGACAAGGAAACTAACAATAAACAGAGACAGAACAACAAATGCATAGTAATTGTGATAATCAACTCTGGATTCCTATTTCAGATATGTTCTTTCTACACCCTAGTGATCCCCAACACAACATACAGTTCATCATTTACCAAGTGAGTTGTTCAGTCCCCAAACATTGGAATCACGTATGACTCAAATCCAGTAAAAAAAAATTATCAGAACCACCTTAAAAATATTTTCCCAATCTGACCCTTTCTCAGTGCCTTTACAACACCAGCCTAAGCCAAGCCACAACCTTTTCTGACCTACATCATTTCTCTCATCTGACACTGCTCATCTCCTTTCCTCCTTCCCCTGTACTGTCTAGCATTTCTCTCCATATCTAATGGGACACCAGGTTCTTTCTGGTCTACCATCTGAGTCATACTCAGTCTACATTTTCATGTTATTGTTCTAATTCAGGTCCACGTGTTGGATTCTATCTGTGCTAAGTCAAGGACTGTGGATCATTGAGGAGCTTAGGAGTTTATTATACAAGGTTTCCAGAGAAATATCTGCATGTAAAACTTTCTATAGTTTCCATAAATACTACTACCACCAAGTGGGAATAAGGAAAAAAATATGTTTAAAATGCTCTTCTAAATTGAAAAGTTAGGAACCACTGTCTTAGACCTTTTGACCAGTGGCCCTCAGCTCTCATTTGGCCACTTTTTTACACAACGTTGTTCTCTCTCAAGTGTATAGAGATCTGATCAAGTAACTACTTGCTAAAACATTGATGTCTTCCTGTTGTTTAAGGGAAAACATTGTAACTTCTCAGCCTGATGCATTAACTGCTCTGGCATCTCTTTTATACCAGCTCTCATTCTTGTACCCTCCCCAATTTCATTACTATACTTGTTCATTTGTCACTCATTAGATATAAAATAAATCTTCATGACTTCATGTTTCAGTTCATGTTTTGGCTCTAATATCTTTTTTCTTCATTGTCTTCCAGACAAAATATTTCAAGGCCCAGCTCAATCGCCACTTCTGTGGAGACTTCCCCATTTCTTCTATGCAGAATAAGTTAATCATTCTATCAGATATGCTCCTACAATACTTAGAAGTGGTAATGAAATTAGATATGGTACTTTTTTCATCCTGATAGGAAGCTCTAAGAGAAGGAACTTTAAAAATCTAAAGTATCACCAGACCCTACCATATATCCTGGTATATAACTGGAATATAAATATTTGCTGTATATATAATAATTTTATCCATATTATTTAAATTCAGACAGATAAAGTATGCAAACTGAATACATTCAAATATCATCCTTTTTTAAATTTTTGCTTATAAATTTTGAAGCAAATATAGTAATGTTTGTTAATATTAATACCTTAACAACTCTTGATTCCTATCCATATTTTATTAGGGTAAACATCCTATTTGTTCTTCTTGTCCTAGGCTCACCCTTCTCCAATTCAGTGTCTATAGTTAGAGAGCTAGTCCAAAATCAGAAGTCTGATTATGTTCCTCCCTTGCTTAAATCCCTGTAATAACTGTTCATGTCCTTAATAAACTTAAAACTTCTTGCCATGGCTTGCCAGATCCTTCCTTCTTAGCCCTTACTAATCTCTTCAGTTCTCTCTCTCTCTAATCTGAACTCAATCTACCCAAAAATCCCCAAAAGTCATTATATGCTCCAGGCACATCACACTTGCTTTAGTTTCCTTTTTAGCATACACCTGTTGAATGTTGCTTATTTTATGCCTCCTTTGTATATACATCTCCTATCATGTCCTTTTGATTAATTCCTTGGTATCCTTTAGGATTAGGGATTGGCTTAAATGTCAACTAGTCTAACTCATCTTTCCTGACCAACTCCATACCCTCCCCTCCTGCAAGGCTAGGTTGCTGTCCTTCCTCTGGATCCAATCACACCCTGTTCTTGCCCCTAACAGAACACTCACCAGGGTTTATTTTTACTTCCTGTTTACCTGTCTGCATACTTCACTAAGCTTCAGAATCTTTGAGTTATTGAACTATTAATATATTATTCATCATAATATATCCAGAAGCTGGCATAGTAGGTATTAATAGTTGCTGAACTGACAAATGTAAATTACTGTTTAGACCTTAGGTTCAGCTAAAACTTTAAGAGCAATGTGAAATCTTGGAAAAAAATAAATCTCAAGCTGGTTCCTTGGATTCTAAGTGAGGAAGACACTTAAACCAAAGGTGATTATGAGTATTTGGCTAGGAGACAGGGGTTTCAACCAGAGAACAAGGGATATTCATGGTATATCAGACCTTGGGGAACCAAATCTGGTTTAGTAAGTTTTAACCATTTTAGAGTGAAAAACCTGCTGTCCTGCAGAAAAGCCAAGTAAGCATGTCTAGGCTTTCTTTATAACAATGGGAAGAAGACAGATTTGCAATTCAGGAAACAATGGTTATGTATCTGAATCGGGTACATAAACTTAAATTAAGTCTTTTCTCCTCTTTTGTCCTGTTTCAAACACAAAATAAAGGAGGAAGTTGTATTTGTCTCTAGGTTCCCTGATGACTGATTTCTGTTTAATGAGCCTAAGAAATAGCCCTCATCCTCTATTTCTTACTATTGTAAAGCCTCCCTCAAGGTCTCTACACTATAAAAATTTTCATTTATAAAATAAAAAATCATATCACTGATTATTTACAAATTTCAACAACCTACCTATTCGATGCTCCAGCTCTGGCATGGACCCACATCTAAACAACAGAAAATTCACCTACTCCTCAACAGATTGGTCCATGACCCAGGCCACGCCAATGAACACCAGATCAAGATTTTGGACAGAATGTTTATAGTTAGGAAATGTTTTCTTCCAACTGGTGATGCCAGGATGGTGGGCTATAAGCTTCAAAAGGTAAGTTTATACCTGTGATAAGAGCCAACCTGTATAGGAAGATGGTACAAAGGAGAGCAGAGCAAAAAGACGATGAGAGTAACACCAACTTCTAATGCTGCTGCTTGAGTTCCCAGGTTCAGCCAAGTGCTGGTGCTACCATGTGGTTTTTAGTTATTGTACGTTAGCTTATTTTCACTTAAATAACTGTATTATATTAAGTTCATGTTTTTAGGTGAATCTTAACATCTGTGTGAGGTACCCATGTAACCATTGTAAAAATGCCACCTTTTTAAAGCTTGTTAAAATAACGTATGAGAAATTAAATAGTATAATATGTTGACTTGCATCAGGCTTCTAATAAATGCTAACTTCTTTCCTTTCTTTTCTGAATATATATAATTCTGATAGTTCTACTCTCCTTCCCAGGATAAATCAAATTACTCTCTACATTACCAAATAAGTAAATTTACAAGGCAAAGTGTATTGTTAACATGTAGAGAGAAAAGCTTATTTATGTGAAAGCTCACTTATTTTCATGAAGTGGAGAGGTGCTTAGGCTCCACAGTTTTCCAATCCTGACCGTCCATATTGCTGAATGTTTTCTATGCTGATCATCATATTGAATCCTCACAGTAATCCTATAAGAGAGGTCCTATATTATGCCTATTTTTAGATGATACAACTATATTGGTTTCCTTACCTTTTCTAGCTTCTAGAGGCTGCGTGCATCCCTTGAACTCATGGCCCTGCATCACTCTGACCTTGGTTCTGTCATTTCTCTGACTCTGGGTGACCTGACTCCCACTTATAAGGAATGCTATAATTACACTGTGCCCACCCAGATAACTCAAGGTAATCACACTATCTCAAGACCGTTAATGTAATCATATCTACATTGTTGCTTTTAGCATGTCAGACAACATATTCACAAGTTCCAGGGATTAGGATGTAGACATCTTGGGTAGGGGGCATTATCTGGCCTACCATATAAGCTAGTTCTTACAGAAATTAAAAGATATGCCCAAAGCTACACAATTGGTTCCTACGAAAGCTGGGATTCAGTTTGCTTGAGAACTGTTTGATTCCAAAGTGCACACTCTTATCTACTCTGTTTGTGATAGTAGACACTGCTTTATGGCAAACTCTATGATGGTATAAAAATATAGAAAATTTAATGTGATTGTCAGTCTCAAGAATTGTTTGTTTGGTCCTGCCTGAAGCCTTTTTCTCAGCCATAAGCTACAGAAAAAAGTGAATCTGTTCCTTGGAAAAGTGCATATGTGTGCTTTCTCCAGGCAACTGCAAGACATTCATGTCCTTATGATTTACACTGTATACAAATCTTGGCACCCAGTTAGTTTCCTGTTGGCAAAATGAGTTCACTATATACATCATTCTTATCTTAAATGTTTGTGAAAGTCAGTCAGTCAACAAGCATTTATCGAGTACCTAAAAAAGTGTTTCACATAAATCAATATGTTTTAAGTCAATAAGATAAACACTCAAATGTCACCAGTGAAAGTGTCATTCCTCAGATGAACATTTTCAGAACTGTGTGGATTGTGAAAGTACAAAAACAATGTGACTGCATGGCCAAATTATACTTAAGGACTTGGATACTTAGAAGAGCCCTTAATGACTCCAATTGTCTCTAACTGCCTAATAAACACACACACAAACATATATGTGCATGCGTAAAATTTTTCAGTGAATCAAACCTTTCATTTTTCATACGTAACACCTAGCAGAGTGATATGACCACAGTGAGTATATAATTCATCAGGAGACATTAGCCAAACTAGTACCTACTATGAGTTGGATAACAAATCACAAAAACGTTAACATTGAAGACTTCATAGCCTTGGAACAGAGACCAAAGTGCTGAATTATACTGATGAAGGTATTATACTCTTATTTAAGAGCCATTTCACACAGTATTCCATATGACTAGAATGTTCTCTGCAAGCTCTTTACCTAGTTAACTCATATCAATACTTTAGATCTCATCTTCTCCAAGACATCTCTCATTCCCACACTATGTAGATGTCCTGCTTGCATGCTTCCGTAGCACTCACTAATTGCCTCTATAGTGACACAAACTACCGTTCAAATTATCTGGCTATTGATCTGTGTTGTCCACTGTAGCATGACCTCCATGAAGTCAAGGCTGTATCGCACGCAGTGGTTCCCAGTCCATAACCCAGATTCTGACTCATGCTAGAAAGAAAGTGCTATAGAAGCTAGAAGATAAAAGGTCTAATACCTTCTAGAGGCATTTGAAAAATGAGTTTTCTGAAGTGCTGGAATTTCCAATGCAAGTACTACTCAGAACTATATTCCTGCTTTCCCTAGTTGAAAAACCCCCTCCTTATTACTGAGATTAGTTAAGAGTGGGGGGAAATCAAAGTTTCACTTAAATGGAAGCACACAGATTGTATGTATAATTCTTCATGGATA
The DNA here is from genome assembly GCA_028533085.1 of Varecia variegata. NCBI lineage: Eukaryota > Metazoa > Chordata > Mammalia > Primates > Lemuridae > Varecia > Varecia variegata. The sequence goes on along the minus strand of CM052438.1, from coordinate 131,754,754 downwards.
GTAATGAAAACATCAATTATGTAAGGATCACAACCCAGGAAGAAATTAAGCTTCTCAAATCAGCAAGAATCTACTGTTTATGGAAATTTCACTGGCAGCTGCATGCCATCCCTCACCCCTTAGGGATTTGGAGGGCTATGGAAATCCACACTGAAATAAACTGCATCTGTTCCAATTCTGGGTGTCTAAACTCACTTCTAATAACATTCTCTATCCCTGATTAAATAAATTGAAAATTTACTATAATTACTTTGTGTTATGGAGGAGAGGGTGTGGTCTTTATTTGCCAAACTTGAAATGATGCATTAAGTAAGGGAAAGTTTTACATAGGAAATAACTTTGAACAAAAAATTTTACAGAAACCTAGACTTTTGCCCAGGTTAGGACTAGGTGTAAAAGCCTTCATGGTACAAGGAAAATGTGAAAAATCATAGTGCTGTTCAGGAAAAGAAAAAAACAAAAACAAAAAAGGCTGGCACATAAAAGGAAATTGGAACTGGTAGGTGGAGAATGTTGAAAGATAAGATTGTACTTTTTAATAAAAGCCACTCTAACAGGGGTAAGGTGATATCTCATTGTGGTTTTAATTTGCATTTCCCTGATGATTAGTGATGTTGAGCATTTTTTTCATATGTCTATGCATCATTTGTCTATCTTCTTTTGAAAAGCTGCTGTTCATGTCTTTTGCTCACTTTTTAATGGTTTTTTTTTTCTTTCTTGTTGACTTGCTTGAGTTTGGATACATAGAAAAAGGAGTGCTTACACACTGTTGGTGGGCCTGCAAATTAGTACAACCTCTATGGAAAACAGTATGGAGATTCCTCAAAGAACTAAAAGTAGACCTGCCATTCCATTCAGCAATTCTACTACTGGGTATCTACCCAAAGGAAAAGAAGTCATTTTATCAAAAAGACACCTTCACTTGAATGTTTATTGTAGCACAATTCACAAATACAAAGATGTGGAATCTACCCAAGTGCCCATTAATTCATGATCAGATTAACAAAATGTGGTATATGTATACCAGGGAATACTACTCAGACACAAAAAAGGATAAATTAATGCCTTTTGCAACAATTTGGGTGGAACTGGAGAACATTCTTCTAAGCGAAGTATCTCCAGAATGGAAAAACAAATACCGCATGTACTAGCTATTAAATTGGAACTAACCAATGAGCACACATGTGCACAGAGGGAAGTAAAACCCAGTGGAAATCAAGCTGGGGGAGGGAGGATGAGGGGATGGGTGAAAACCCACCTAATGGGTACAATGAACACTATGTGGGTGATGGGCACACTTACAGCCCTGACTCAGGCATTGTAAAAGTGATCCATGTAACCAAAAACATTTGTACCCCCTTAATGTAAGTGATATATCTACTCGGGGGAAGGAAAAAGAAAAAGAAAGATAAAGTTAGAGAGGTGGGTTGGCCCTTGACATTGAATGGCCTTGAAAGCCATGATAAAGAGTAAATGTCAGCAGGAAATGGCATAAAATGATTGTTAATGGGATAATTATTTAATAAATAAATTGATTTAAAAAAAAAAAACATTTAGGCCTTAATGCTGTTTTGTTGATTCTTCATGCCTGCTTAGGTCTAGCTATTTCATCTTTGCCAGAACATGGTCATTGCTATATTCTCATGCTAAAATGTGCATGAGAAGCTTCACAATAATATTAAACCATTCAGGACCCAGTTAAAGACCTACCTCATTCGTGAAACAATTCCAAATTCTCATTCATTACAATCCTTACTAGTATTCTTTCTATTTCAAGTTTCTGAAGCTTATCATAATTTATATTACAGTTAATTTTCTTCATGTCTGTCTTTTCTACTAGAATACAAACTCCTTGATCAAGAAAGAGATGTCTAATTTCACACAGCAATGACAATGGCAACAATAACAATTGGCAATAACTACATAATGCTTTCTGTGCGACAGGAATTTGTCTAAGCACATTAACATTATATGGATTCCCTTGTTAAGAACTTTGAGACAATGAAAATATGTCACAGAGAGGCTCAAGGTCACATACCTTGTGTGAGCCAGAATTTTCAATGAGAAATTCTGTATCCAGAGTCCTGCTCTTAAACATATGCAATACTGTTCCTTTACCAAAACCAAGAATGGTGCTTTATACATGTTATAACTTAATACTACAACCACTACTATCACTCTATTTTTACTCACAGTCTTACTTCAAAAACACATTCCATTAATGTATTAAATCAACAAATACTTATTAAGGTATTTTGTATTCTGAGCACTTTCTATTTGCCCAGGGTTCAGCAATAAACCAGAATCATAACTGTCCTAGATCACTGTCATGAAAGATTATGTGGTTACAAAATTTCACTTACAAATAAACTTTTACTCATTTATAATAGGTATCAATATCCAAATTATGTCTCCAGCCATAATTTTTAATGACAAATGTAAACCTGAAACAGTTTTGATTATTTTAGTGAATTCATTCATCCTTTTGGACTTGTTTTAGACAAGCAATATTATTAAAAAAACAAATGTTAGTAAGAGTTAGGTGGTTGGGAAATTTTAACAAATTACTTTAGACAAACGATTTTCTTGCTAATCAGGATATATATATATGTCAGAATCTAAAACAGTTAGAAATTCTTATATTGCAGGAGGGAATACTTTTAGGCCCAGCAGCAAGCCTTTCGTGCAACAATTCTTGACATTTAAATTCATCATGTTATAACTGTTTGGGAAATAGCTGCTTAACTATAAAAGTTAAATGTACTCTTTTATCCACTGACATGAATTACTTGAGTCATGTCAATCTGTTTCTCATGTTTGTAGTGCAGTCTCACAAATAAGCCATTATTTTTTCTCCTTATTTGACATTTAGATTTGCATGTTTCATATGCATTACTTAATATGGAAATACAGAAATATTGATAGTAAAAACAGTTATCCCAAGACGTGGGAAGAATTCAAAACATAAATCTGCTAATTTGAACGTATTAAATATTAAATATTCAATAGCTGTTTAATTGCACCAATATGGCTAGTTAACGACTAGTTCTTTCTAGACTAAATTTCAAGGGGTCCTTTAGAGCTGCAGTCCCCAATCCCTGGGACATGCACAAGAACTGGTTTGTGGCCTGTTAGGAACTGGGCCTCGCATCATTGCATAAGATCTGCCTCCTGTCAGATCAATGGTGGCATTAGATTCTCATAGGAGCAGGAGCCCTACTGTACACTGTGCATGTGAGGAATCTAGGTTGCGAGATCCTTATAAAAATCTAATGCCTGGTGATCAGCGATGCTAGTGCTGGGGAGTGGCTGCAAATACAGATTATCATTAGCAGAGAAGTTTGACTGCACAATAAATGTAATGCATTTGAATCATCCAGAAACCATTCCCACCCACCCCTTGTCTGTGGAAAAATTGAAAATTGTCTTCCATGAAACTGGTCCCTTGTGCCAAAAAGTTTGGGGACCGCTGCTTTAGAGCATTGTTCCGCAGTTTCATATATCATGGTTCTAATACGACTTCCGATCAGCATCCATTTAACGTAACAAACAGATATGTCAAATATTTTCAAGAAAGGTGCTTTAACATGTCTTACATATTTTTAAAATAACATTAATATTAAAGTAGACTAAACAAATATATAATCAAACACCCTAACTTTCCACTTTCTAGATAATGTAGTCACATAAAAATACTCCTGTTTGTAGACAGTTACTTAGCCTTTCATTTTGCAACTCCTGTATTTTCTATTCATTGATTTCATTTCTTTCTTTTTCTCTTTTATTCATCCTGACTTTTCTAGGTTTTCATGGGCCATTTTAAAAGCTCATAACCTCTCTATTATGGTCTGTTCTCAACTGATACTTAGAATTTGGTGTACAATTGATCAACATTATCATATCTGCCTGTGCTGATATCAGCACTGTCTCACTAACAAACTGAATACTTAAAAGAGAAATGCTATGGGAACAAATCACCATTGTTAGAGAATGGTAATGAAAAGATAAAGTAGATATAGTAAGTGTTACATATTCTATTTCAACTACTAAGACAGTATTTTCTCTCCTATTCTGAAAGGAGGTGATTAAAAACATATTGCTGAGATGTCTATCTGAAAGAAAATTATCATATGTATTCATATAAATTACATTTTCTGAATCTTAATTTTTAAAATTCCATGTAATTATATTTCTAGTGACACTCCCAAGATATCAGGCATTATTCAATGAAGTACCTCATTATTCAGTGAAGAGTTGCAAACACCAATACCTATTGAACAACCCACCTGATGTTATTCATTCACTTAAGTAAAGAATACGATTGTATTTTTCCTTCCTTCCTTGATTGTATATTTTGATTCTCATCTATGTTATGTAGATCCATAGGATCTTCCACCAAATATCTAAATTATTTGTTAGGAAAGAATCTAGATACCACTTGGTTTATGTTAAAACATAGGACTTTGCAATTATGATTACTTCAACTTTAATGATACATGAACAACAACAGAAAATACCACCTGTCATTCAAATTATCAAATTAACTATCAAAAAACACATATTTTAAAATTAACTCCCAGATATAACTCACAAGTTCTAGTAACCTTGACAATTACTTAAAGAAAAAAATGTATCAGAAAACATAATTGATGTGTAGGTCATTTTTAAATGTACATGCTACAATTTTGGTAAATCTAATGTTTTCTGGTAAGAATTTACCATTTTGGTACATAAAGGAAGCTAAAGACTTTACCTATTCAAATTCTGGAACAAGAATGAATCATTAATTTCCATATTTCTAAGCCATATATGAGAAGTATGAATTTCAGAGATGTTCCATTTCTTTCATGGTGTACTAAGAAATTTAAAGAACATAAAGTCTAAGCCAATTATATTGTTTGTAGAAATTAATGGTCCATAGTTCCTCTCAAGTTCGTTTCCCTTTTTTCTTTCCCTTTATTATATGAACCCTTGTTTTCCTTTGAAAAATATAATTCATGACTGACACAAATATTGAAGGTTATCCAAATAATTTAATTCAATTATCTTTTGCTACTCTGAAAATTGAACTGTTTAAACTTTTATTGTTCAGTTAGGATATATAAAAAATAAACTATTTATCTGAGTGCTTTATCTGCAAGAGGACAATGGAATATTCCAATCCCCGTAAGTCACAGTTCTTAGTTTGTAGCTTTGAGAACCAGGGTGTCAGAATAACCATAGAATATCTGCTTTTAAAAAATGCATATTTTAAAAAATGTGGTGTCACTTACCAGTTGGTTTACATCTTAACACCCATCTTGATACAAAATTGACACTGAAAGAATTAAAAAAAAGAATTAAAATATAAAAGTAAAAATATAAAAACTGAATATTTAACAGTAAACTTAGAAATCATATTGTTAGAGCTATGTTAACATAGCTATGATTTAAAAACATGGTATTTAGACAAAATGCATTTCCATTACACTAATGACCAAGATTCTCCACAGATAGGGAAATCTGTTCAAACAGAGCTTAAAAATTTATGGCAAGGAAGTAAATTGTTTCAAAGCATCAATTAGGGTTAAAATGCATTAGGGATAAAACAATAGTTCCAACTAGAGTCTATGATTACTTAGTTGTCTAACCAGATATGATGCAAATTCATTGTAGCCCTTTGTCATGACATGGAGATTGTTCAAACTTCTCTAAAGAGGTAGACAGTAAATATTTTAGAATTTACAGGCATGCAGTCTCTTTCCCAACTACTCACTCTGTTGTACTATGTAAATAAATGAGTGTGTCTATGTTCCAATTAAACTTTATTATTGAAAAACAGCAAGGTAGGATTTGGCTTCAGGTCACAGTTTGATGACTCCTGGCAAAACACACTGAAAGTTCCAACTCAAAAGTACCAATCCTAACACATGGTGGACAATAACGTATAGAGAACCACAGGAACTTAATAATTAGAGCCCTTAGCTTTTGAATAAAATTTTAAATCACCCTATAAAAAACAGTGGAGTTCTTAGCCCCAGCATGAGGATATATTAGACTGAGAGTAATTATTGGTGAACATTAAAAACATAAAGTAAATATGAGGTATATATCTAAAAATGGAACAGTAAATAACAAATTTCATATTTTTAAAAGAATGAAGACAATTATTAGTTGATTTCCATATATGCTTTTAAAAATAACTTTATTTTTAAGTGATAGCAAGATGTGTGGGACCTAACTTTTGCTTACAGATCAGGAAGCTTAAGTACTAAATGAAGAAGAACAAATTGGAATTATACAGAGACACTAATCACACCAGCTTTACATTCTTTGGGAAATTAGTTGAAAAAATAAGTATAAAAGTAAAAAAGCTTGAGTCTTGTGCTTTAGACTATGCAGCCATCAATATATTAAGACAATTATTCCAATCATTTTTAAAGCATCTAAATACCTGTATTAAAGAACTTTCTGTTTGAAAAAGTAAATCTAGAAAGTATTGTTCAGAGCAAGGGTCTGATGTCAGGCTGGAAGGCAGCAGGAGGAGCTCCTTCCAACACTTTCATTATGTGATCATTAGTTAAGCAATATGTAATGTTGCTGGAAACAAAGGGACACACTGAGTTGACAATAAGCTTAGCTATTCAGAGAAATATTAATTTTACTCATTTTGGCAATGTGGGATTGAGTCAAAACTGAGAAATAGGGATTATGCAAAAGAGAAACAAGTACATTTGTACGTGACAGAAGAGGTTGGTAACAAGAATTCTTGCCATTATTTCACAGTTATAGCTGATATTTATTCATTTTGAATTTCTGAAAGTGACTCACTGTGGTAGACTATAAAGTGCTTTTCAATATTTAGTGAGCAAGCACCTTCCCATGTGCCCAAATTCTTACACACCCATTTACTCTCCAAGCTTGGTATTTCCCATTTTAAATGGCTGGCTTGTCCTAGAAACTATTTTACCTTTATACTCAAAGAATGACTCAACTCAAGAGCAAGAAGGTATTAAGGAAGCATCTTTAACAAACATTTAAAAAAATGGATTTCTTTTTTTCCTCATTTATATAACTCCTTCTTATCTCTCATTCCCACCTATAATTCCCATCAAGGAATGACAGCAGGGGAACACAGACTTCCTCTGCCACTTGTTATCTGCCTAATAGCGAATTTAGCCCCAAGGTGACTGCTAGCAATAAGAGAAGTAATTGTGTCACATGCTTGAAATGAAGAAAATAACTGCAGGGAGAGGGTGGAAGAAGAAAGGCTTATTTTGAATGACAATTTTTCATTTTAAGAAAAGCTATAAATGGATCCGGAAAATGCAACTGGCATCCATGTGGTCAGAAACTATACACTGTTCCTATTCTGGTGCATTCCTAGTTCTTGGCTGCACTCCAGAGGCCAGATGTTGGAACTTCCATTAACCCGGAACTGTCAAAAATGAAGTTTGCTTCAGAAGACCTTGACAGTCTACTCATCATTTTGGAGAAAACTGAGGCTTTTCTTTTTTTTTTTTTTTCCTTTATAAAGAGAGGTTTATTTAGATGTTAGAATCATCTAATGACTGAACAGGATTGGACATTAACCAACCTGGGCTTCAGGGCTGAGCAGCAGAGCAAGTGCTGCTGAGCTCTCAGCCGGCTTCCACAGCCCAGCCAGTTTGCTGCTTCCAAACATTGTGCCAATGGACAGCCATGACTGCAGTTTTCAGAAGACATGCTCTGGCCCCCAGGGACCGGGGGTGGGAGCAGGCGGCCTTTGTGCAAAAAGTGCTGTCTCTCAACGGAAACTTTTGGGCATTTTAGTGATTCTCAGGGAGGGCAACTGCTGCCTTCCTCAAGCTTGAACTACAGGTACAACCGAACATTTTCACCAGAAATCTACCAAAAAGCATCAGTCTCAAAGTCTCTTTGAATCTGGCTGTGATGGTAAGAACCAAATGTATGCTAATCTAAGACTTGTAATCAGACCATAGAAAACTGCAGTTAGGAATGCCCTACAAAAGCGAATGACAATGTTTTCCAAAAATATTTCTTAACAGCACTTTACATAATTTACAAAAAGCTGCAAAAATCATATTTATCAGGACACATCTGTTAAATAAAAACATTATTTCATGCCTACGTGTAACGGACTCCTGTTTTCTCTCCCTTAACTCACAAGTATCACCGTACACACGCTATCAGAAACACGCACGTATATACCACTTTCAGCAAATGCGATGAAAACCAGGAAGTGTACTCACAACTCGAGAGCTTTGCCCCTCAGTACTGAGCGGCCACCACCATCCAACATGGAGGTGTCCGTGAAGTCCCTGGTGTCACTACCCAGAGCCTCCTAGTCCTGGTAGCTCCTGTCACTGATTCTTCGTCCGACCCTTCGTCCTCGATACCTCAGGTCTAAAATGTTTTCCTCAGAGCCCGAGTTCCTCCTGTCCCCTAAGCCCCGCCTGGGCCTTCCTATGTGGCCAGGATCCACCAGTCCTTCTTCCAGAGCAGGTAGGTGTGGGCTTCCAAACACCGCTGGCCGGCCTGGGCCTCCCTGAAGGCAGAGAGGGATGGGCCCTGCAGAGGCAGCACGGGTCGGGGCTGAAGAGGCTGGCCTGTCCGTCCCGCGCCCCCGAGACACCCTTTCTGAAGTGGAAGAGCTGAGTGGACAGCAGCAGGGAGAAGCCTGTAAGGGGCAGACTGGGCGGGGCCCTGGCCCGGCTTTCGAGTTCCTTCTCTCTTACTCCCCCAGCGCCGCTGCACACCTGTTTCTGCCTTCCGGCGGAGTTGCGCGCGCATGTGCCGAGCAGCCTACCCTGGCGCGCGAAGTCACTCCACAGGAGGGTTAGGTCAGCCTGGGGCCCAGCGTCCCTCTCAGCTTCCAAGCCGGGAGTCAGGAAGCTCCGGCTCTGGTAACTCACTTGGTCCCCGGCACCTCCTGTGTCAGTGTCCGCTTTGGCACAGCTGGGCAGCTGACCAAAAGGACTTTCTGTGGCGGCAGTCTCGGCACCTTGCGGGCTCTGGTGTTTGTGGAGGTAAACCTTTCTCCTTCTCCCTGGAGACCCCTTGGCAGAGACATTCCCACTGGTGCGCCTGGGCGGCACCAGGTCGCATCTGGCCAGAGCAGCAGGGCCCTTCCCGCCCTGGCTGAGGAGGCTGGAAGCGCTCTGCGCTCCAGCTCTCTCCGCGCGCTCAGTCCTTGGGCCCTTGGCCTCTGGCTCCGAGTGCGAGTGCGCAGCCGGCGTGGGGCAGCTCTTTCCTAAACAGCACCCCCCGTGACGGGCCTGCCACACCGACTTGGGTGGGTCCCTGTACTTGAATTTCGGAACTGCTCACTGACTTTTTGGCCTTTTCTGACAAAAACTTCCTAATCTCCATTTCGATGCTATAGTCGCTGTGCACGAAACCGCTGTATTCAGAGAGCTGGGGCTTGGAGCTGGACCCTGATATCACAGGGGAACAGATTTCCTTCGAGTCATTTCTCCTTAACTGGAAGGCCTGGGCCACACCCTGTTCCCCAGCGCCCTCCCCCTTGGTTCTTTTTTTTTTTTTTTTTTAAGACAGAGTCTCACTCTGTTGCCCTGGCTAGAGTGAGTGCCGTGGCATCAGCCTAGCTCACAGCAACCTCAAACTCCTGGGCTTAAGTGATCCTACTGCCTCAGCCTCCCGGGTAGCTGGGACTACAGGCATGCGCCACCATGCCTGGCTAAGTTTTCTATATATATTTTTAGCTGTACAGATAATTTCTTTATATTTTTAGTAGAGACGGGGTCTCGTTCTTGCTCAGGCTGGTCTCGAACTCCTGACATTGAGCGATCCACCCGCCTCGGCCTCCCAGAGTGGTAGGATTACAGGTGTGAGCCACCGCGCCCGGCCTCCCTTGGTTCTTAAACATTAATTTGCTCAAAGTCAGGAAGTGATTTGTAGATCTTGGATTCATCACAAAAGCACAGTAGTCTTTTACCAAGATTTTTACTTTTCCACTATTGAAAACTTCAGTGGACAATTCATTCATATTTGAGTGATTATGTCTTAGACACACCTCTTATTTAGGATACAACAGTGAATAACACAAAAAAATCTATCTTTGTGAGTTTATGTTCTAACCAATAATCATAACAGATCATCACATTACATAATATCTTATAAGATTACAAATGTTAGGTAGAAAAGAAGAAAAAGGTAGAGTAAAGGGATTGGGAGATGCAGGGTAAGAGTTAACAATGAGCGGAGGGGAGATAGTTTGCAATTTTAAGTTGGGTGTTCAAGGTAGGTTCATTAACATTTGAGCAAACATTTGAAAGAGCAAACTGAGGTAGCTAGGTACTATTTCGACGAAGAAGAATCCAGAGATAGAACTCTAGTACAAGCATCAGGCCATAGCTTTAGAGCTGAAGCCTGCCTGACTTTTCTGAGGACTAGCAAGTTGGCAGATGTGACTGGAGCAGAGTGGCAGGAGACAGAGCCAAATAAGGCAAGGAGAGGAAAGGCAAACCTGGGTTTGATTTCTGACTCTACTGTATACTAGGAATAGACAAAATAGTGCTGTGGTGAAGAGCTCAAGTCTGGAGTCTTATGATACTTCACATAAGGTATCTTTCCCTTACTGAGTACCTTTGAGCAATTTTCTTGACCCTCTAATCTCAATATCCTTATTTGTGTAATTGGGATAAGAGACATAATTACTAGAAAGTAATAGAGAAAGGGGTGGGTGAGGGAGGATGAGAGAATGTGTTATTAATACATGTGTTAAGACATATTAAGGAGTATTAGATTAGTACCAAGCATATAGCTGGTGTGGTAGATTGAATTAATGGTTCCAATTCTTTCTCCCACTCTTTGCAGTTGTGCCTTCTAAAGAGGAAGAATACACCCCCCCCACTCCTTGACATTGGCTGAGCTCTGTGACTTACTCTGGCCCATGGTATAAGGTGGAAGTGACAGTGTGACACTCTGAGCCTGGTCCTTAAAAGGCTTATTTCTACACTTCCTTTTGCACCTCTGCTCTAACCCAAGTTTCCCCAGTGCTCTGAAGAAAATGAATCATGTGGAGCAGACCTACCTTAGCCAACCCTAGACCTGCAGCAAGGACAGCAGCCTCTATAACCTCACTGTCAGTAAGGCCCAGCTGCCTCACCAAGACCAGAGGAAACAACCAACCTGAAGACACACAAGTAAGAACAAACAGTTGTTTTCACTACTATATTTAGGAACACTTTATTAAATATCAATATCTCAGTGATACAGTAGGAATTAAATATATCCTAGTATATTTCTTTATGACTTTGATTAAAAGAAAACCACTCCCTCCCCTACAAAAAATTATATCTGCTGATTGAACAATCTCCATTTGCTTTATAGATTTTAATGCTGAAAGTAGATTGAGAAGTAAATCACAGGTCAAATTCTTCAACACAAAATACCAATATTTATCTTAAGCCATCCTGTGAGCCATTTTACTCCCTTTAGGTCACAGAGTGCCTTAGAGAGTTAAGGTAAGTGCTAGAAAGCTTCAAATTGGGATCACAAGCCAGACTCAGTGAGTTTGAGTGATATCCTTGACTATTGTCAAAGAACTCTATTAATCATTATAAATACAATGGGGAAATGAGCTGTTTTAATCCAGTTTTTTCCAAATGAAATATGTCTAAAGGAAACAAGAAAACATTCTATGATTGGGGTTACATTGCTGTTACTGAGGCTATCACTATATTTAAAATAAATTAAATAAGATATATATGTATATTCTAGCCTCATTATTTGTGAAGTCTGTATTTGTAAATTTGGATACTGGCTAAAATTTATTTGTAGCCCCAAAATCAATACTTGTGGCACTTTCCAAGTCATTTGTGGGTATGTGCAAAGTGCCAAAAATTTTAGTTGCTCAACAGGTATGTTCCCACCGAGGTCAAACAAGGCAATGGTTTGCCTTCTTGATTCAACTCTCATACTGAAACAAGTGTCCTTTCATGGTCTATTTAGTGCCACCTTTTTCCCATTTTTGTGTATGTGTTGTGTTGTTTTGTTTTGTTTTTTCTTTCTGGTGATTACACTGTTTAAAATGGTTCCCAAGTGTAGTACTTATGTGTTTTATAGTGATCTTAAGCCAAGGAATCTGTGATGTGCCCCGTGGAGAAAATACATGTGTTAAATAAGCTTCCTTCACATACTAGTCATAGTCCTGGTTGTTCTGAGTTCAGTGTCAGTGAATCAACAGTATGTATTAAATAAGTTATCCTTACACATAAAAAAAAAAATATGTGATCAGTTGACAAAAGTGTTGTGATCTGTGGCTTGCAGGAATATAACCCGGTATTTCCCCTAGAAGCAATGGTTCGGTATCTGCTAATTCAGTGTTCATGATAACTTCATAGAACATACTACCTCAAATAGTGAGACTTGACTGTGGATATGTGTATTTGTGTGTGTATAAACATATACTTGCATGTATATTATCTTTCATATATATATCTTTTTTAGAATAACTCTTTAGCTATATTTCCTATTAGTCCCAATCACCAAGGAATTCATTGCAGAAAGAAGCCACCACTTTCTCTATGAAAAGCCTATGATCTTCCATGAGAAGATGATGATGAACAGTATTCTTAACTGTATTAGCCATTCACAAACATTAGTACTTACTGGGCATTTCAGGTCTTCATTTGTTTATACTTCTTCTGTTGTAACACTTAAATGAGTTAGATTGTTTCCATGAAATTCAGTGGGAGAAAACAACTGAATGAATAGTTGCTCCAGACTGACTTGTAAAGAAGCCTTTTAAAAAGAACATTTCTAGGTAAGAAAAATGCCTCATTAAAATGAGGATTATGGAAAGATTTAAGAAGAAGTGTGAGGAGCAATTGTTTAGACCTAAAATAGCACTATGTCACTAAATCCCCCTTTCTTTTTGGAACTCACAATATCTTCTTTTTACCACATTGTTGCACTTAAACTCCATTGTAATGATCATTTTATCTTTCCTTGCCTTTAATTTCAACTCCTAGCCCAGTGTCCGGCATGTAAGTAGTTCCCAATGCACTAAGTGAACTACAATTATAGAACATTTAAGTGTCACTACACCACACTGGGTCTTTCATGTACATTTTATATAATGTTTATGTGTACATAATTTGTAATATTTAAAACATAATATTTATCTTAGTATAAACCACCTCAAGCCAAATATTTTAATTCACATTCACTAAGGATTTCTTTTTAAATTTTCTAATCTTCACTTCATTCTAAATCAAGCCCAGTGAAGTACAAAAAGTGTGGACTTTGGTTAAATAGGGATTTCCATTCTTGCTCTATCACTTACTAATTGCAAAACATCCAAAAACTTATAAAACTTTTTTAATCTGCAGTTTCTTTGAATATTAAGTGTGTAGTAGTATAACACTCATCTTGAGATAGTTATAAGGATATTATAAGATCTTACATGTAAAAATGCCTGGCATATAGCATCTACTTTATACACATAAGTTTTCATTCTTCCAGGATCATACTTATGTGCATATCTTGAAATAGTTCAACAATAAATTTACATCTCATAGAGGTTATCAGTGTTGTTTTTAATCTTCAGAAGTGTAGGAATCTGGATACAGCTGGAGGGCTGCAAGTTATCAAAAAGTCTCTGCTATAGGCACTAATTTTAATGTTAATTAACTCCATCTGGAAGGAAAAGCAGGTGTTGAAATTGCTCACTTAAGTACAGAAAGCAAAGGCTGTTTACTAAACTCTCTCTAAATTAATTTGGCTGAACTTGTGGTTAAATTGCTTTCAAGCCACTTTTCTATAAATGTTTTACACCAAATGCTGAAATTGGAAAAAGAAGTAGACCAAGCAGATTTTAATGAAATGTAACAAATTGGACTGAAAGGTTACCTAACAATAAAAAATTACATTTTAAAAATGAAAAAATGCAATAGTCAGTTTTGCTTCAATAGCAGGTACAATTTGAGCAAAAAACATAAGGTGTTTCCTACATGGGGTCCACAAATCATCCACCTCAAATTAATATGGGTTGCGCTAGAACAGGTAGAGTTCTGGGCTCTTTGCCAAACCTATTGAGTCAAATTTGTCAGCAAGGCCTAGGAATCTGCATTTAACGACTCCCCAGGTGATTTTCATTCTTACTAAGACTTACTCGTTGTTCTAAGGTCAGAGAAACACTAAATCACATTGATAGTGACAAAAGGTCCTGGAATGATGACAAATAAGAATAATGATATTCTGGGAAGGTAAAATAGAAGCTTAGAAAATATCATTGGGAATCTTCATGCCAAAATCAAAACGATATATACCATTTAAGAAAATTGCTTTGCCTTCTGTCATTTTCTGACTCCTCAATAGAAAAGCCATAATCCTTACATTTCTCTTCAAGACCCTCCATAATCGGATTCTATTGTCCGTTCCGCTCCAAAGCGTGGTCCCAAACCAGCAGCCTCAGCAGTATCTAGGCTAACAGAATCAGAAACTCTGGGGGGTGAAGCCCAGCAATGGGTGTCTTAGCAATGCCTCCAGGTAACTCTGATGCACCCTAAAGTTTGAAAACCACTGGGTATCCTTCATGGTTCCACAGATTTTAACTAGAACTGCTGTGAACATGGCATGAGGAAGAGACTATGACGTAGAAAACATCATAATTGGGTCTCTTGTTTCCCTGTCAAATAGAAAAGAGATTATCAAAGCCTGCTAGTGTCTCCAACCATGAAATAAAGAAATTATTGAATATTTACTACATGTCACTGCTGTTTTTAGTGCTTTACATTTATTGCCCAATTAATCCTCACACAACCTAATTATATGGGTTTGAATATTATCTATTTTATTACACAATGAAACTTAGACACAGAGATATTAAGTGACAACCCCAAAGTCACATGGCTGCTAAGCTAAGGGTTAGAACCAAGAATTAAATTGGGACAGTTTGTCTCTAGAGCAATTTTTTTTCCTTTTTTCTTTCTTTTTACCACTCTACACATGCTCTCAGGAAATAGTACCAATTCTCCAACACCACTTGAAGGATTCTTAGTCTTAATTGAGAGAGACAATGATCAAACTTAGGGAATGATTAGAATTAACTGGCTCAGAATATTTCCAAGATCATATTCTGCCAGGTGGATGACTTTTTTCCAACATTCCTCCTTTTTTATCACCTCAAAGACTGCTTATCCTCAGATTTCCACTAAAACATCATTTCATTAGAAAAACCTTTCAGCTGTGTGAACATGAAGCAAAAAAACAATGTATCAGAGCTCAGGTTTTCTTATTTATAGACTGAAGAAAATATTATTTAACCATAAGAAAATACTATGAAATTAAGGAATATATGTGAAAATGCATTTTAAGTTTTAAAACATTAATTATGTGCTTGTAATTTGTCATACTATTTTTCACACACAGGGTTTTAAGTGCTTATTGATTGGACAGTATCTACTTTAACTGATCTTTTATACAATAATTAGCACTGTCTTTATAAACTGTTTACATAAAGTGCTTTTGTGCTAGCAATTCATTTATCAAACCTCAATATTTACCTTCCATCCCACAGTAAAATGATGTTTTGCAAACTTTCTGTACCAAAAGATTACCCTGACATGCTTTTTAGAAAGCTATATTCTTTGGTGTCTTTCTGGAAATTCTAATTATTTAGGTCTGGCTTGGTAGTGCAGAGTGACAAATGAATATTATGCAAACCTTACAATCTCTGCTATAATCTATGGTCTACTTTAAGCCCAGTAAGTAAGTATCCTCAATAATCACCTATCTTTAATCAATTTAAAGCTACCAAGTAATCTGGGAAGAAGAGAGGCGTTCATAGGATTGGTCTCTTGCCCAATAATTTAAAATTTACTTAAGGCTGTAGTAAATAACTCATTAGATAACTCATTAGATAACAAGGAGTATACATTAAAGAACTAAATGATGTGATACATGCTTTGCTTGCAAAAAGTGAATACATTTAGTAAGGCAGAACTTCATGAAATAAATTAGATCAATTAAGACCACAAGATTCAGAAAAAAAAAAAACCTGGGAGTATGCAGGCAGAGAACCTTTATTTGAGGAAACAATCATAAGAAAACATAAGTCATGCTTGTGGTATTAAAATAATCATGGAATTGAGTACCTAATTTAGGAAAATATATTATGCCTCAACATTATAGAATAGGGATGAAAAAACAATGTTTTTGAGAAACTTCCATATGCAATGACTCTGCTAATGCTTTGCCTATGTTATCTCTATTTCATCATCAATAAAAACCCTTAGAAGCAAACATTTCCATTTTACAGATGGGATCAGAAATACGAAACAACTACACTGAGATCACACAATTAGTAAATAGCAAAACTAAAATTCAAACCCATCAATGGGGGTCCAATATTTGTGTGGGAATGTGTGGATTTTTTCCATTATACTAAATGATACTTAGCCTAGGGCCTCCTTCACTAGAACTCTGACTTTATAAAAGAGAAAGAATACTTCTTCTATGAAACTACATTAGGGATTTTTAATGAAGTTATAATCTACTCACAGCTGTACTCAGTGAGCCTGTGATAACTGTATGTATAACATTTCTGTAGTACGGGACCATGGGCATGCAAAACAAATAGGCAGAATCAATTGAGGCATGCTCCTTTGAACAGCCCTTCTCTGCCTTTTCCTTCTAAATTGCACAAGAATTGGCAGCTAATTAGCAGTTCATTAGCAACATTGATAAACCATGTGACAATAACAAATTCTGTTCTAACAGAAGGGCCCGAGCTTTCCAATGAGTATGAAATAGAATATAGGGATAAAAACAAGTTACTGAAACTAGCTTCTTATATTGTTTCTTGTATTTTATCTTTTCTTAGTCATTTATACATTCAAATATTTATTATTTTGCTATGTTCAAGGCAGTGTGGTAGCTTTTGGGGATGAAAAAATGAGTCAAACACAGTCCCATTCTTCAAGGAACTCATGATATAGCAAGATGATTAGGGAGTTTGTATGTTTATTCTTTGTAAACAACCTTCATGAAGCCAGAATATGATCTTTTTAGATGAAACTTGGCATTGTATTGATGTACCCACACATGCACATTTGTGCTACATCCGACTACATATGTGTTGGTTAGACTGCTGTTGATGTAGGCAAGAAATCTGTGGCTAAGAAACTGGGCAAAACATTCAGTACGTATGGGAAGTGGATCTCAGGCATTAGTTTGAACTGTTTTGAATGACCAGACTTAGTTTTCATGCAAACCTGAACTGCTTCTTTTCCAATTAAAAGCTATCAATTATTCTGTGTTTCCGAGAAAGTCTGACTGCTTAAAATGGTATTCAAAATCTTGGCATATCTTTCCATTCTCATTGTGTTCTCTCCTCAATTATTTTTGAATCTCAGAATGTGCCACACTGTATCACATATGTGCTACCTCCTCCCTTTACATTGAATGACCTTTACCCACCCTACAAATTTGCTTTATCTTTGTAATTTCTCTCCCTACTCCAAGATTCAAGTAACATCATCAAATATAGAAAACCTTTCTTAAACTCCAGCTGATTGTATTCCTCCCCCATTTCCTTACATTGAACTCATCACACCATATCACAGATATCTTGTTTGACCTCTATTTCTCCCTTTTGGCCTTTGAGATCCTCAAGAGTGAAAGTCTTGTCTTTTCATTTCTCTATATTTGGTGGCTAATACTGAGCTGGGATAAAGTATCAATTAAACATTTTATTACGTGAATCAATAAATGTGTGTGTTATTCAAATTCATACCTACAGTGGGACTATAAGAATGCTCGACTAGTATGTATCAGTCACAGGAGAGACTGCTTTAAGCTATAGGCATAGTTAAAAGAAAAACATACATGTAACTATTTTTATCCTAAAATAAATTCATCTAAATTACATCATCATATAGAACAAAGCTTTAAATAAATGTAAATTTTTTATGGTTGTTCTCAACAGAATTTGTACTTGTTATGATCATAGCTTAGTGAAATGATTATATCTACAAGACTATTAGAATTATAGTACACATTTAATTCTCTACTTCCACAGATAGTAGTTATCTACATTGTGTGAGTTCTGGCTATAATCTGCCTTTGAAAAAGAGCTAAAACTTAAAAGAAGTATATCACTTCTTCTGAACTTTCTTCAGTGCAAATAGTGAAGAAAAAAAAGAGAGAAACAATTCGTAGGTTCAGATAACTAGAACCTGAATTCAACCTAGCAATTGAGACTAAGACACTTGTGAAACAAATAAGGAAGTTGAGCCATAAAAATGAAAGATGACTTGGGAAAAAACCTGTGAAAATCGCCCTGGGAATATAGTTCTCTTACCTCGCGGTTCAGGGTCCTTCCCACTAAGCATCCTTTCTAATTCACCTGATTTATCTTAGGAGTAATTTTCTTCCCAGAATTGAGAGATCCCATGGCTGTAGGACTCAAACCAATTGATACAAAAGCAATAGTTTCACATCCAATTTAAAATGGCATCTAACTAGCACCCTTTGACACATCTTCCAACTTCCTACTCATTTTTATTTTGATGACACAAAAAAGATAAATGGAGAAAAGATTGATAATGATTGCCAAAATGAAGAAGCAGGTGGTATTAATTTGATAGTGTGGTGGGCAATCTGTGCCTTGCCTTATGAAAGAAATTAACTCCTCTTGCAGAAAAGAAGGAAGATAATTTATATTAGTATCCCATTAACCTATATACTCAAAGTCTATTAAAATTATAAAAAAATCTTTAGTTGTTATGGTGGTGGTAGTTTCTAGTGACAGTAGGAAAAAAAAGCAGTTGAGAATGAGAGATGATTTTATCTTAGTCAAGAAAAGCCATTCCAAAAGAATTTCTATGTGCATATCCAATTGTCTTAAACTGAGAAAAGGTTCCATAAGAATTAAAATGTTTGAGTAGAAGATTTAAGAGCAATCCTCAGACCCTGCCTGTGCAAGTTGCCTTGGGAAACTTCAAATTTATATATCTCTATCATTGGCTTTATTTGGGAATAAAAAAACAAACTTTTATAACAAATTCTAAATATAAAAAGGACATGTGTTCTATGAAAACCAAATAAATTTTAACACAACATGCTTTTTAAATAAAAGGCAAAGTTATATTTCCTATTTGAGAAAGGATCAGAAAACCAAATATTTTTAAAATTCCAAATAAAAGGGCAATGTTTTTCCTACTTTTAAAATACACTAGAGAACAATAGTCAAGAGCATCAGACTTATTTGAAAAGGGTACATGAAATACAAAATTGCATTGCCAGTGTCCAGAAAGCCAGTGTGAATCTACAATAAGTCTAGTCAATATTTCAGAGAATAGGCTGAGAAGTCTCCTGAGAATATGGAAGAAAAATAGTAGTGTGGAAAAGATTAAAGTAATGACAAAGATAATAGAAGACAGAAGAGTGATATAAAATGTCAATCTTAGAATTTCAGGAGAAATGATTAAAATTGTATGAAATAATTAATAGTGACAAAATTGAAGAAATTTCTCAGGAAGGAAAAATATGAATACATCTTTAAACTTTTCAGGCAAAATTAAATAGAAATGTTCCATACCAGGATGCATTTTAAAGGAACAAAAAATGTTGAATTTCAATGATAAAGATTTAAAAAGACCCAATCCTTAAATTAGTATTAATATTTAAAAATATGTGAAATTAGTCTGATTCAACCATCCCCTGTAATAATAAATTGCAAAAAACATTGGAATAAAACTTCAAGGAATTTGAGTCTTTATGTACATGATGTTCCAAAGTTAATGAATATAGTGCAAGATAATGATATACGAACCTGTATCAGATAGTTAAATATAGTTAGAAAATGTTGTTTAAAGAGTAACTTAAAGTTAGTTTTTATCTATTTTAAAATAAAAATCAATAAAAATAGGAGTGGGAAATTACAATGTAAAAGGGAAAATGAAAAGAAATAAAATGTGTTTAGAATAAGTTTAAATGTTTAACTTTATAATAATTAATATTACAAATATCTAAAAGATAAGCCATTTATATAAAATTATTGATCCTGACAATTGGGTAGTTCATTCAAAACTACAGATGCACTCTTAATAGGACATTTGAAATCAGTTTCTTTAACTTGTACAGTTATTTAATTATTGTAGAAAACAGAGAAGTAGAAGGAAACGTGTGTGTGTGTGAGAGAAATTATATACAGATGGTCTCTGATTTAACTATGGTTTGATTTAGGATTTTTCTGCCTTTATGATGGTAAGAAAGTGATACATACTTGCCAGAAATTGTACTTTGGATGTTGAAGTTTGATCTTTTCTTGAGCTGGAGATATGCAGTACAATACTCTCTGGTGATGTTGGGCAGCAGTAGCCAGCTACAGTCACATGCTCATGAGGGTAAACAGCCCAAACAACCAATATAGTGCACTATATTCAATAAATTACATGAGATATTCAACACTTTATTATAAAATAGGTTTTGTGTTAGATGATTTTGCCATTTAAGGTAGGCTTGGCTAAGCTATGATGTTTGGTAGATTAGGTTTATTGAATGTATTTTCAATTTATGATATTTTCAATTTATGGTAGGTTTATTGGGACATGATTGCATTGTATGTCAAGGAGCATTTGTATATATAGCTATGAAATGTGATATTTTATTCATTGGTAAGTGTTATGAATTTACAGTACAGGGTAGTTTGAAGGTGGTCACCTGTGATCAATTCTGGTGGGCAGTAATCAGAGGTAGTTTACTTAAAAAGATATTTCAGCTGATATTTGAAGAATTATTAATAGTGAAAAGTATGATTGTACAGTGCGAGAAAAACATAAGTTTCATGATTTAAGTTTTTCATTTATGAATAGTTGTAGATATCTTTTATTCTCTTACTTGAAAATTCCTTAAACAAGTCATGTTGCCTCTGCCTTCAAAACATTCAAATCCATCCATTTTTTCCATCTCCAGTAATACCTCTCTCCTCTAGCTTAACAAAATCTCATGTGAACAAAAATAACAAAATAAGTGTTTCATCTCTACACACCTGAACTCTGACTCACTGTGTATATGTACAGATCTAATTTTTTAACCATTTGCATACAAATTAAATATTTCATAGCTCTTTATCCTTAAATGCTACAGAATGAATCTCCTGAGGATAGTGACATTCTCTTACATAATTGCAGCACAGCTATCAACTTCAGCAAATTTTACATGAATGCACCACTTTTGTCTAATCTATTGTTTGCATTATAATATTGTGAATAGTCTCAATAATGTCCTTTATAAACACTTTTTCTCCTACAGTCTAAAGCCAGGAAGATAATCACTTCTCTTGTCTCTTTAGCTTTCTTTAATCTGAAATATTACCAGAGCCCTTCATTGACTTTTATTTTACTGACATTTAAAAAAATATTTTAGTCACCCCTCCTTTTTAAAAATACAACATTCTTTATTTTAGGTTGTTTGAGGTTTTTTTATGATTAATTACAGGTTTTATATCCTTGGCAAGGACACTACATAGGTGATATGTCCTTTTTGGGTTTGGAGAAACATGATGGCCATTGGTCCCTTACTAATAATTCTCGTTTTGACAATCTGGTAAAGATTTTGTCCTCTTAATAGATATGTTCTCATTGATTATATATAACAGGTATATATTTGAAAATAAAATTATACAATTCAGACTATCGAGATTTTTGTGGTCATATAAATCTCTACCATTACATGTTGTGTTTGTCTTAGACTATGAGTAGCTTACCATGATTGATGTATTTTATGGACACTAATAACTCTATTATACCCTCTGATTGTAAAAGAGTAAAAGTACAGCATATACTCATAAGAGAAATATACTTAAAATATAATGTTCAGATGATTTTTTTTCATTGAAAGTGATAAAAATGATAAATATTGCACATGGGTATTAATTAAATGCCTCAGAGAAGAATCAAACTCAAGAAAGAACAAATCAAATGAGGCAACAAAAGAAAATGCAGCAAGAGAAAAATGATTGACCCACTAAATAGGGTAGGATCAACAAAAATGTCGGATGTCTATATGCCAAAGACTAACAAGAAACCAAGTGTAGTAGATGTTGTAGTGTGCTGTCTAGATCTCTCCCTTGGGCACAAGGCCCTCCTTACCCCACCTGCCAGGGACAGTGGCTGCTGATGGCTGAAAGTCATGCTCCTCCTAGGACTTGCTGATGCATCTGTGGCAACTTCTCCCACACCCAGTCCTGCTTTCCTTACTCCCTTAAAGTGGTATTCTTGGATAAACACCCTTTTCCTTTCCCCACCCATGAAACAACTTTCTGCAGCAAGTAAATCTTCTGAGAGCACTCAATCTAAGGCAGGAAAGAACCATGTTACATGTGCTACTGATAAGGTAATATTGCAAGCTATAGATGATGCATGATGTTCAAATTCTTGCTTGAAAATAAAATCCTGTTTGAATACAGCCAATAATGTATTATCTGTAATACATTTGGAGACCACCAGAGTAGAGTTTTACCTTCCTTGATATGTTTTGACTAAAGATAAATCTAATTTACTTTGGAAATGATGCCTAATAGAAATATATATGTTTAGCAAGAAAGACCAAGTGAATGGGAAGTTTCAAAGTATAAGCTCTCACTCCTACTTCATAACAATGTGTGTGAAAACTTCTGGCCCCAAACAAACTTCTTTCAACTTCCAAATGAGTAGACTTATACAGCATTTTCTCATAAGCATGTTTAGGTGTTTTCTCATCATCAAACAAGACTCAGATAGGCATTTAAAAAGGAGAAAATGAATCTTGATGAAGTTAAACAACTGTTTTAAAGCTACTTGGCAGCAAGTGGTAGAACTGGGATTTTAACTGGTACAGTTGGCTTCAAAATCTTAATCTTTCACAATGTCACTGCTCCAAAATATGACTTAAAGATTACTTAAATTGCTGGTAGGAGGGGAAAATCCATACCGCATCAGTAGTACTTCCATTCATAAATGATTCTTTCCCTTGAGGAATCAAGAAGAATATATAGTATAGTGTGAGAGGTCCATATCCAGAGATACCTTGCTCATGCTTGGACTTTGCCAGTAAGTTGCTGGATGACTTTGACTAAATGACCTCTCCAAAACACAACTTCTTCATCTGAAAAATCAGGATAATAGTAACAATGTCGTAGAGTTTTTGTGGGGATAAAATGTAGTGATCAATTAAAATGCTTAGCACAGTACGTGGCACATAGTAAGCATTCAATAAATGTTAGCTATTATTACTATTAATAAACCTACTCTAGGTAAAATGTAAAAAAAAAGGCCATTGAAAGATTATTTGGTTCTCTGTTCTCTATTTGTGGTAATATGATATTTATAAATCTCAACAACTGACAAGGTATTTCAAGGTCAAACACTTAACAATAACTCATTAATTATATTTCCTTCTTAGTAAATCATTATCAGAACAAATCATTAGTTGACCTTTTTTAGGTTACAGCAATCCAATAAAACTTGCATTAGCCAGTGTTTCAGGAACATTAGTCTAATGTGCTTTCAGAGATTACCTTCTCTGAGCAGTATAATAAGTTTGTGTGAAAAGCATAAAGCATGTAATACATAATAAAATTTGGACTTTAATGAACCATCTTGGCAAACTGACTAGTACTATAATTCAATGGTGAGCATTCCTTAATTAATGAATTAAAACAGTTGAGAATATTCCCTAAATGCTACATTTGATTATAGTTTCAATTATTTTCTGTGTTTTCTATATACTACTGATTTTTTGAGTAATATAAAATGAATCTTAAGTGACCTTGGTTATGAAAGTAGGAGGAAACAATAGGACCAACTTAAAAAAAAAAAAAAAGGTGGCACAATTAGCTAGTAGTACAGCTTCCAATGCTTTTTCTAAAAATATTAGCAATTTTCACTTATATAGGAATATAAATTGAATCAGATGTTTTTTTCTGAACTGTATCCCTACTATAAAAAAATAAAGTATTACTAACCTACTGAGTTAGAGTTAGCTAAATATCCACATTGAAAGATTTCAGGAGCTTAGACTAGTAGATCATTTCAAAGAATAGCTTCATCTTTCTTCTTCCTATAGCCTTTGAAAATAGTTTATGACAATTTATTGTAATTGTATGTACAACTGTCCTCCAAGGAAGGAACCCCCCAAGAGTAGGAGCTTTTTTTACATGTGTGTAATTTTCCTAATATTGACTTAGAATATACTCAATGGATTTGCTGATGAAATGAACATATAAATGACCAAATGACAAATAGCAAATAAAAGTTCTTTATTTGGACTAAAATATTTTTCTTATAATGTACTATAATTTTCTGGATTATATCCAGAAATGTTAGCATGCTAGCATATTTCTATAAGTCTAAGATGTCATGAGTTGTAAGAAGAATTGTTATTTTTTGTAATAATAAGAAGTAAAACCCAAACACTCTCAATTTAACTGATGTGCCTTCATTTCTAAGACAAATTCAAATTTCAGTGATATAAAATTTGGGAATAAATTCATCTTAGAAGTAATACTGCTTTTTTTTTTTTTTTTGGTTTTTGTACTTTAACGTGAGTAAGCTTCAAACTGTTGCTAAAAGAAAAATTAGAAAGAATAAAATAAAATTGTTTACCACCCCTTAATAAGAAAAAATTATTTAGAAAGAGGCCACTGAGGAGATTGCAGATAAATCTCTGCTCTTTTAATACATTTTTTTAGAACTAGCTCAGACACAGTAAAGGCATTCTAGAACATTTGTGGAAGAAATTAAACTTTGTATTGCACTTAGACTCAGCAACTGTTAGAACTGTCATTTTGTTCCTCCTAAGGTTGTTATAAGGAGCAACAGCATGGAAACAATTGTAATAACTATTTCAAACCCCAGATGTTGTAGTTAGTGAGTAACAGAAAGGATTTTGCTCTAGAAAGAAAATAAATTTTAGGTAAACTAAAGTTTGTTTACATCTGCTGTAACTAAAATAGCTACAATTTGTGAACTTTCACTGTTTCCTAAGCTAGCCATACATCATTTCTTTCTACAACAAAATACATCATAAGCATAGACACTTCATACAGACTTACAGCATATGATTTATATTTTAAAGTAAATAAAAAGATATCTACACATATCTGAAAGGGCTATTATCTTTTTGGACCTCTGGTGTCAGGAAACCAATTAATGGTGAATTTGGGAAGAAATAATACACTTTGAAAAATTCAATTTGCCTTGCAACTCAGACCTTAGCTTAACAAAAATATATAAATTACATTATAACTCACCAGCTATTTTAGATATTTTGGAGGTAATTTAGTACATTACATTGAGATAAATTATGTCTTAGTCATTGCCTCATTTTTTTTTAACATAAAGTGTGATTTCATTTAAAGGGGGAAACATTCTGGTTTCAGCTATTTCCTTATTGAAGAGGAGAATTATATTATTTAATTCCATGCTCTTTCATGTTAAGCCTTAAAAAGTCAGGGGTTGAATAAATAGTTGTGCAGCTTTCTCCAGTCTTCATGTTCCTCATCTATAATAAGAAGATACCTTCCCATCTCCAAGTGATATGCTGAAAATGAAACCCAGTTGTGAGGTCCACTAGGAACATGCTCCTGTCTCTATGTATCTTCTCTGTTAGTTGATCACAATGGCTGGCAGTCTTGTAACTAAGCACTCAAAAGTTTAGATTGTCACATTGTTTTACCTGGAGGTCCCTATTAAATGGCCTAATTGTAATAGTCATAAACTTTTAATGAAAGTATTTTTTTTGTCTTTGTATCCTCTACAGTCCTTTGGAGTTGGGCTATCCTACCTCTTGCCATGTTAGTTCATATATGTCCAGCAACCACGAGACAAAGTGTTGTTATTCTTGTTCATCAGAAATTGAAATATTCATGAGTCACATCCTATTAGGGGAGCTGGTTATGTTGCCTTACAAGGAGTTGACAATACTCATCTTCTCTGACTGTGTAGCTAGGCACAGTTGGCTTACCTACACCTTCTCTCCCCTGTGATAACCATACCCAAGACAGTGCTTGCCTTCTTGTAGTATGACCACACTAGTGCACTCCAACCAATTTCTTCCATTGGCAAATAGGTAAGCTCAATAGCCTGGCAATGCCCAATGCCTGTCCTGATTGTGACCGCCTGGTAGTGTTGTGTAGATTAAATTAGTTAATACACACAAGGTAGTATAAACAGTATCTGGCCCATAAAGTGCTTTCAGTACTGTTTTCTAACATTATCATCATTGGTAAGTGAACTTGAGTGTACACCATATCTCAGGCCTTTTAGATTCAAGGGAGCAGGGTGAGAAAGTCCAACTTAGCCTTCCAAACACAAGCCTTTCATAGTAGCAAATTTTACTAATGTCACTAACACTTCATTTCTCATCTGGCTTTTAGGCTTTTGTCCTTATGAGGGTAGTCCTTTTAGCCTAGAACCTAAGAATAGGGGGATGATAGGATATTCAAACAACAAAAATTGCAAGTCTTGATCAGTGATTATTATAGAATTCCTAATAAATATTTGGAAAAAATATCTCTAGATTTTATTGGCAACTAAAGATTGTTACTATGGATGATAACAACTCATAGGTTGCCAGACCACATCTCCATTTTCATAATTAAGTTTTGTTAAAGGAAAGAGGAAGTCTTGATTAGGCATAATTTGGGGTGATGTTTCAAAAAGAAGCTATGACCAATTGGAATAAAAAACAAAACTTGGGCCAACCTCATGCCATGTGTCTCTTGATAGTGAGGAGACAGTCTGAGAAACTATTGCAAGAGGCAAAGAAAGATACTTTAAAAACAGTTTATACTTTTGTTTATGAATAATATTTTTCTATCTCCACATTTATTACCATAAAATTATAATACAACTAATCTTCTGGCTGCCTCACTCCAGTATGAAAAGTAGCAAATTGGAAAGATTCAACACTGCTTATGAACATTAATAATAAACACATAGACATGTCAGCTACCTATTTCTTGTTGTGAGATACACTGACCTAAGGCAGAATTGAGCAACAAGATAAAATATTCAGAGACTGGATGGTAAACATTCTTGTGTTCTATGTACGTTTACATATTTGGGTGGATAGATAAATAGGTACTCTATATCTGCATATCTATATACCTAAAGTTGGGGGGGGCATGAGGAGAGAGTATTTCATGTGAAAGAATATTCTAGAATAAGAGTTCAACTACTTACTAGCAGTGTTGCCTAAAGCAGATCAATTAATGTTGTTGAGTTCCAGATTACACATCTGCAAAATGGAATTATTATCAGCTGTTCTCCTTACCTTTAAATTGTTCTTTCAGTTTGATACTTTAAGGTAATGAAAGTCCTCGGTATACTGCATTGCAGTATGCATATGTAAGAGCTTATTAACTGTAAAGTAATATGATAAACAACAAAGTTAAACTTTCTAGATCATGTTGCACTGAGTATAAGGCATCTGTTTCTTCCCCAAACACTAATCCCATTTGTCGTACATAATTGCACAACTTGGAAAGAAAAATGCTATGAAAATCCCAAGAGGTTTTTATTCACCTTCATGAGTTATTTCTACAATTACCACAGAAAATGAATTGTTAATGTGTGTACTACAAATAATCGCATAAATAATAACTGTGCCAAAGAAACAACCAACCATTATCCATGCACACTTTACAACAGTCAGTTCCAAGTGCAAATGTTTGGCACCTTAAAGGAAGGAGTTGACTTTGTTAATTTGCTAGCAAAAAGGTTAAATAGAAAGCAAGCGATTCAAACATACGTGAGCAACAGAGCTCCCTTGCATTTGAAATCCCTAAACAGCTGGTGGAAGAGCTTACGATTGGGGTTACAGTAGGGCTGGGAGGATGAGAAGAATAGGAATGGGCAAGAGAAGGCATTATAGATGTTTTCCTGGAGATTTGTTTGATTTTTCTTTAAAAAACTTTTCCAATTGAGATTAGAACTTCTGCTAAAATTCTATAGCTATCATTTTCTGAAGACCTATGTTATGCGACACATTGTTAGAAATTTTTATATGTGATTATATCATTTAATCTCCACAAACTGTGTAGTACTATGATTCCCATTTTTAACTAAATAAACTGAGTTTAGGAGGGTTAAGTGATTTGACCAAGGCAGAAGGTAGAAAAATGCTTCAAATCTGTCTGACTCTGAAGCCAACTTTGTATCACTTTGTATCACTCCATAGCATGCACACACAGAAAAGCCAAAGGAGACCTTTACCTGCATAAGAATTCCCCACTTTTTATCACACACCTTCACTGCAAACGAAAGGGACATGTATTATATTTTATATTAGGTTGAACCATATTAAATTTCCAAAATTAGACCAACTTTGGCCACCAAAGTGACAATTTCATATATTCAACTTAATATATATACCAAAAAATTCAGCTTCTATATTCCAATCTAAAATGTGTCGGCCGGGCGCGATGGCTCACGCCTATAATCCTAGCACTCTGGGAGGCCGAGGCGGGTGGATCGCTCGAGGTCAGGAGTTCGAGACCAGCCTGAGCAAGAGTGAGACCCCGTCTCTACTAAAAATAGAAAGAAATTATCTGGCCAACTAAAAATATATACAGAAAAAATTAGCCAGGCATGGTGGCGCATGCCTGTAATCCCAGCTACTAAGGAGGCTGAGGCAGAAGGATCGCTTAAGCCCAGGAGTGTGAGGTTGCTGTGAGCTAGGCTGACGCCACGGCACTCACTCTAGCCCGGGCAACAGAGTGAGACTCTGTCTCCAAAAAAGTAAATAAATAAATAAAATGTGTCATCCCTACTTTTACCATCTAGTCACTCCTCAATCTCCTACTCTACTCTTCACCTGCCAAAAATTCTCCCAATCTCTTCAGATTTACCTCAAACATTACTTCCTCCTTTAAACTATTTTTCAACCTCTTTAAAAGAAAAGAATCTCAATGACCCTAAATAGTCATTCTGCCTCCTCTAAGGTTCTTCATCCAAACCCTTCTTAAAGCACTTTTCTCTTTTGATTTTGGATTGTAAATATTTAGGTCCATATTTAATTATTCCAACAATATTATAATCACCTTGAGAGGAAAGACCAGATTTTCATCACATTTCAATTTCTTAATGCTGGAAACATAGTATTCAATAAATATACTATCAGTGGCACCAAGCTGAACCTTTGTATACCTGGATCTTATCACTTTTTTGCATAGCTTTGAAGTTGTCTATTTATAAATTGCATACTGAACTCTAGAACCTAAAGTGCAGGAACTTTGTTTTGTATATCTTTGAAGTATCCAAATCTAACCCAGAGTCAGGAGTATAGCTGGTGTTCACTGAATGCATATTATACAGTGTGCCTCCCTGCCCCAGTCCCAACTGTACACATTAACTAGGAGAAATGTAGCTTTTGTTTCTGTTTACCAACTTTGTATTTAATTCGGTACCCTCCATGTATCTTATAGTACCATTTGGTTTACCAGCTCATTCTTCAATAGAGAGTCTTATACACAGATGGCAATGGTCTTTATTCAATTGTAAAGCTTTGGAGGCATTAGGTTTCAGGTAATACACTTGAACCTGTCTGTCATTATTAATTGTCTACATATTTCTCTGTGACTGAGGACTCAATATCTTAATCCATAGCTTAATAATTTTAAGAGCAATAATTGTCAGCATATTAATATGACAAAGGTATAAAATTTTAAAAATAGTAAAAAACAATGATATCTACTATGTTCTATGTACTTATTAGGTGCTTTGCATCATAATTAACTTAATCATTATAATAATTCTATATCTGCCACACTAGTAAATCATGTTAACTATAGGATGAGGCTTAAGAGAAGATAAATAATTTAGTCATGGCTATATAGTGAGCAATTGGTAAAGCTGGGATTTATGCCAATTTTCTCTGACTCCATAGTCCATGCTTTATTTCATAATATTTTCTGAAAAATACAACAAATTCCAAGAACAAAGCTGACTGAAAACACTGAGTGTTTTTATAGCATTGTTTACGCTTTCAATCATGTGTTCATACAACACAATTAGTCATTAAATAATCAGGTATAATTTTGAAGAATCAAGTCACTGTGATAGCAGACAGGTAACCAACATTTTCTGTTTCCAGAAGGTGCCATAATTGCTACAAGAGTTTGCTCATACATTGTTTTCTATGGTCATCACAATAATTCTTGTAAATACCTACAATAGTCCCATCTGAGT
The DNA here is from genome assembly GCA_028533085.1 of Varecia variegata. Lineage (NCBI taxonomy): Eukaryota > Metazoa > Chordata > Mammalia > Primates > Lemuridae > Varecia > Varecia variegata. The sequence continues at coordinate 131,724,572 of CM052438.1, read as the reverse complement.
CTAAAATAAGGAAAGGAGAGCTCAGAAGTTAATGACTCCCTCAGGTCTATAGCCAGTAAGTAAGAGAGGCTGCACACAGAGCCAGGTCTAAGTGACTTCACACTCATTCTCTCCCCCAGGAGGTCATGCTTGCCCTCTAAGAGCAATGAAAATTCTTCACTGTGGATAAATGCACATCAGGCATTTTTATGTACCACAGTCAACTAACTACTAGACCTTGTATTGCCAATTCTGAGACTTTGCAACATCATGAGGAATATTGGTTTTTTAAACTCATTTTGTACATTTACTTGCTTTGATTTTCTTTTTTAATTAAAGCCATTGGCTGCCTAACAGCCAAATGCTTTGCACAGAGAAGTTGTTAAGGATATTAACTGACTTGTAAAAATCTTGAACAGTAAAAATTCTGAGCATCAGAAATGGTTAACATATATAATATATTTATTTATGTATTTTCTTACTCATTCCTTAGAAGACCTATTTTTGCAGGAAAAATGCTAGGTACTGAGAACACAGCAATAGCCAGCTTTATTACTGTATGAATTCTCAAGGATGTCATCCTCTGTCACACTGAATCCCAAACCTGGATTGGCCTCAGGACCATTAGGGATGTTTGTAAAAATACAGCTTTTCAGGTCCTATCGAGTTAGAATCTTTGGAATACAATTTGTTATATTAAATAATAACTGTAAAATGAATTTTGGCATTAAAATGATGTGGAGGATTTTTGTTGTATTATTTTAGTTAAGCTAGAACTAAATTTCTCAGAATTCCCTTCCATGAATGATTCCTGCTTAGCTTGGCCACATTTTGCATGAGAATTGGAAGGAAGTGGTGAATATCAAGCATCTTATTTTTACCTTGGACAGTGCAGCACACAAGGTCTTGGTACAGCTTGTGCATCCATGACTTAAATGCTAGCAGGTTTATCTTGGTGTTGTGAGGCAACAGCTAGGCCTGTAGAATCTCAAATTTTGTTGAATTTCCTCCTTTAGCTTCTCTGACTCATGGGCCAGGTACATATTTGAAGGGCACCAAAAAGCTTTTTTTGCAGAATACTCCAATATTAAAATTGGAGCTTTGTAAATGATAAGAGACCCAGAAGTTCCAGTTTGACTTTGAAGTTTCTAGTTGTTTTGCTTCCAACACTTCATGTACATATTCTTTTCTGAATTGTCAGTCTTATTGACTTTAGGTCCCAATACCAAATGCAAAGACAGCAGCTTGACATAGATTGTGTAACCATATTCCATAGGTGCATATTGTCAAATTCTTCTAATAAATTTTCATATGTATTAGTCTGCGTGTGCATATATATACACATATACATATAGATGTGTATTAATATATACACACATATACATCTATCTATATATATGAAGATATAGATATATAGGCATAGATAGATACAGTCATGCACCACATAATGATGTCTGTCAACAACAGACTACATATATGACACTGGTCCTGTAAGATTGTAAAACTGCATTTTTACTGTTCCTTTTCTATGTTTAAATGCTCAAATACTTACCATTGCATTACAGTTGTCCGCAGTATTCAATGCAGTAACATGCTGTACAGGTTTATAGACTAGGAACAAAAGGCTATACCATATAGCTCAGGTGTATAGGAGGCTATACCATCTAGGTTTATGTAAGTACACTCTATGATGTTCGCACCCATTATAAAATTACCTAACAATGCATTTCTGAGAATGTAGCCCCATTGTTAAATGATACATGAGTGTATATACAAATATATAAACATACACAGACATCTGTCCATCCATCCATCCATCCGAAAGCATTTCAATGGTTCTGCTTTTCTGATTTATCCTTGAATGATACAGAATTTGAAATGCAAAACTTTCTTTTGTGTACAGAGGAAGGTACTTAGAGAATGCTAGAATGAATTTATCATATAAGATCTTTTCACTCACTGCCTAAATATGTCTTCTGGAAGATTCTAAAGAACACTCCCATTATCATGACTGTGAAAATGCATTTGTGAGGGGACTTTCATCATCCTTGAGCAGCTCTGTCTTGTTCTTCTCAATAGACCAGAAATGACAGCGGAAACTGCTGCCATTGAATAAAGCTCCCTAAATTTAAAAAATGGAATCTTGATATTGCAGGGGCCAAGTTTCAGCCTTTATTGCCAAAGTTAAAGTCAGTAAGGTTGCCAAAGGGTAGAAGAGCTGAAGCAGTTATCAGAGTAAACAACCTCAGATATATTTGGCATTAACTAATCGTGCTGTTCTCAGCACTGAAGCAGAGTAGACTTCTAAAGTATTTCTTGATTTGTATAAGCAGGAAAGCTCCAAGCTTGACTTGGTAATGGAGAGTCAAGGCTTGTCAGTCAAATCCCAGACATGACCAAGGTTCCAGACACAGGTCCAATTGAATAAGGACTCAGCTATATAATCAAAAATGCATACTTTAAGTCTTTCTCCTAGATTTCCCCAAAGGAAGCTGCTAAAATTTATTGGGGGACTGTATTGGGGAGGGGAAATAATCAGACTTTTGAGGAAATTCCAGACACTGACTCTGAAATGGCACTAATTTCTACAGACCCAAACCTCCATTGCAGTTCCCCCAGTCAAAATAGATTCACAGTGGAATTTTGGGTCAGGTCTGTCTTATGGTGAGCACAGAAAGTCTCCAAACACATACTACAGTTTTTCCCCAGATATGGAATGCTAAATGGGACTAGATGTATTCAGCAAGTGGATAATTTCGACATTGGTTATCTGATCTATAGAGTGAGGTATCTTGTGGTAGGAAGAGCCAAGAGGAAGATTCTAGAACTGTCTTTATCTACTGAAAAAGAACATCCAAAGCCCCACCACATAGTTTGGATGGATAACGGAAATTAGTGAGCCACCATGAGTGACTTGAAAGATGCAGGGGTGTTGCTTCCTCCCCATCCTTCCCACACACCTTCCTGGCTTGTGTAGAACAAAGATGGATCTTGGAGAATGACAGTGGTGTATCATGATATTCAGCCTGTGGTGACTCCAGCTGCAGCTTTTCTTTTAAATGTGATTTTATTGTTGGAGCAAATCAATGTATCCTCTCTGTCATTTGGTATGCAAATATTGATTTTTATCTCCTCCCCCCCATATATTTTCTTCTCCTCTACAGTTGTTAATAAAGCTCATCAGAAACAGTTTACTTTCAGCTGGAAGGGCCAGCAATATATTGTCACTGTTCTACCTCAGGGATATAGCAACTCACCATCCCTATTTCATAATCTAGTCTTTAGGGATCTTGGTTAGCTCTCCATTCCACAGGACATCAAAATATTCTATGACATTGATGATGTCATGCTGATTGGACTTAGTAAGCAGAGTGCAGTTACTCGTATAGACACATACTTGAGGCATCTGTCCCAGAGAATGGAGGAAAAAAGTCCACAAAAATTCAGGACCCTGCCAAGAGGTGAAATTTCCAGTGGCCTGGTGGTCTGCAGCATGGTGAGAGATACCTTTGGAGGTAAAAGAAAAATTGTTGCACCTGAACTCTCCTACCATTAAGAAAGAGCCATGGTGCCTAATGGATCTGTTTGGAATTTGGAGGCAATACTTCCTTTGGACATTACACTTTGATTCATTTACCAAGTATCTCAGAAAGCCATCAGTTTGGAATGGGGCCCAGAATAAGAAAAAGTTCAGTAACAGCTCCAGATTGCTATGCAAACTGCTCTGCTACTTAAGCTGTATGACACAGCAGCTTCAAGAGTGCTTGTATTCATGGAACATGGGAATGTTACATGGAACATTTGGCAGGCCCCCATAATAGTACATACTCTTAGGATTTGGAACAAAGCTATGCAGTCTTCTGCAGATAACTCATATGCTTTTGAGTAACATTTTCTGTCTGGGTACTGGACCTTCATACAGCCTGAATTCTTGACAATGATCCATGTAATCTGAGTTGCTTTTCATGAACTGGGTATTTATTTTCTAACCCACCAACCTTAAATTGACTATGTATAGCATCCCATCATCAAATGGAAATTTATATAGAAGATTGAGCTTAGGCACATTCTGAAAGAACATGTAAGTTACATGGGGAAGTGGCATAGATGTGCATGGCCTGCACTCCTGGTATATCATCTCCTCCCTCCTGATCTTTTCCTATGACCTCATGAAGAGTTCCCTGTGGCCAGTTGGCTGGTGAATAAAAAGAAATCAGGCCAGCTTTAGATGGTTCTGAAATATGTGATGGCACAAGCTGAAATTGTATAGCTAGAACACTATAGCTCTGCAGCCCCTCTGTAGACTTATTCTGTGGAAGCCCCAAAAGACGTAGTGAACTAAAATTCTCCCAATGGGTAGAAATTCAACCTGTTTCCTGGTTGTTAATTTTGCAGTGTCCTGGTTAAGTCATATGTAATAGTTAATAGTTTGGCTGGATGGACAGGAGCTTGGATGGGACATGATTGGAAAATTGATAATGAGAAGGAATGGAGATATGGACTGACTTTTCTGAATGGATATAGAGTATGAAGATATGTGTCCTTCATATAAATATTCACCAAAGAGCAGTCTCAGGAGAGGAGGGTCTTAATGATTAGGTGGACGTTATTAAGTCATTAGTCATCTTTTTTATCCAAATACTCCAGTATTTATTCTCAGTAGGCTCATGACAAAAAAGTGACATGGCTACAAGAATGAAGGTTATGCATGGTCTCAGTAAGACGGACTTCCATTCACCAGTGATGATCTGGTTACAGCTACTATTAATTGCCCAAACGGCCAATAGCAGAGATTAGCACTGAGCACCCCTTACCCCATGTGCTCTGCTGGTGGGATCAGCCACCTAGTAGCAGGTTAATTAGACAAGACCCCTTCTATAAAGGAAAAGGAAGTACTTTATTCTCACTGAAAGACACTTATGCTGGATACAGATTTACCTTCCCTGCCAGCTATGTTTTTGTTAAAATAACCACCCGCTGCCTTATAGAATGCCTATTCCCCATCACGAGATTCCATACGGTGTTTCTCTTGACTGTGGAACTTACATAGTGAGCAAAGTATGACAGTTGGCTCATGCTCATGGGATTCACTTGTCTCACCATCACCTAGAACCAACTGGCTTGATGTAACAGTGGAATGGCCTTTAGAAGACTCGTTATAGACCTGGGTGGAAATACCTTACAGGGCCAGGGTAATGTCTTCCATGATGTGATATATACTCTAAACAGTAACTGAGAAGTCCTAACCAACAGGGAATGTTAATGGAAATGCAATTAGAACTTGTGATGCTAGATGCCCCAGGAATATACACACTAACTTACATTTCCAAAGGACCAGTAAAGTGTGTTCTGAGTTTCAAACTATCAGGTCAGAGATAGGATTACCCTGAATTGTGGAATCTAGATTATCATGTATATAGAGTGAATGCTCCCTATTCCTAAAAATATAACAAATATACCTACATGATGAGTGCGATGTGCACTGTCTGGGGAATGGACACACTTGAAGCTCAGACTCGGGGGGATGGGAGGGGCATGGGCAATATATCTAACCAGAACTTTTGTACCCCCATAATAAGCTGAAATAAAAAAGAAGCATAGTTTTCACTATTAAATAATTTTTAGTTTAATTATCTTTGAGGAAAGGTATTCTTTTTGAAAAAAAAAGGCTCCAATATGGAGTTTTAAAAAGAAAAATGAAATTGTACCATTTACTTTGATGAATATTCAAACATTTAAGGCTCTCAAGTTTATCATCTGAAGAAAAATTCTCCACTTCCCAGCCTTATCCAAAGTTATGACAAACATAACTGGGATTAAAATATATCAGAATTATTTCCCACTATGTTACATAATCTAAATGATTCACAGGAACTTGGTAAGTTAAACAGCCACATGAGCTACGAGATTGTTCATCATTCCATAAAAATAAGTATAAAGAAAGAGACTATATATTATTTCAGCACTATGTATAATCTGCTGTGTGTCTACTATTTTAATTACTGATGAGAAAACCAATGGAACTATCATAACTCCCTTTTTTAGTAAAGGAAACTGAGACCTTTATTGAAGTTGGACAAGTGCAGGGTAGAAGCCATGGAGTATGGCAGCAAGAATCCCAGCTTCAATTCCAAGCCCACATTTTCCCCCTCATCCCTAACTGTCCTAGCTGTGTGAGAGGGCTGGGTCAGTGGGTGAAGCTCATTGGCACTGATATTATAGGAACACATTAAAAACTCTGGAACCTTTATTTGCTTCATTTCTTCAGCTACTTATACTTAACAATTTAAAAGTGACATATTTCCTAAATGCCAATTCTCAGTGCCTATCATGAATTCTTACAGGAAAGAAATAATTACAAGTAAGAAATCTTAAGGATGAATTGTCTGTGAATGGTAGAGGTATCCGCAGGCAGAGCCCCCACGACTTGTTTCCCATGACATTTCTGCAGTCCTGAGTAAACAAAACAGATGCAATGCCTAGGCTGAAACTTGGGTTCTGCAACTATTAGTTAGCTCGGTGACTTTGGGTAAGGCATTCGACTTCTCTAAATCTCAGTTTTCTGATCTATAGAATGATATAATGTTTAATATTGATCTCTTGCAATGCATCTAAGAGAACTGCATGAGAAAATATTGTAAAAATCTTACTCTAAAATACTGCTTGGCACATAGCAAGTACTGGATAAATGGTAGCTATAATTATTTTATAAGACATCCAAACTTGCAAATTAAATACTGCGGTGATTTGTTACATTTTGAGTATGAAAAACACTAATTATATAACTACATTTTTACCTAGAAACAAAAATAGAAAAGTGACAAGTAAGTGTTAGAAATGGTGCAGATAAACTTCACAATTTTTTCAGAATGATTTTTTGCCTCTGTCTTTCCAACTTGAAAACAAAGGAAATCTGTTTCCCAAGTGTTTCAGCACCTTCCCTTCAGTCCCCATCTTTAACAATGCCTTATTTACTTGTTTTCTAATGACTTTCTGCTGCGTTTTTCATCAAGTTGTCTCATCTGGAACAGAACATATGTACTGCAGGCCCTAATTAAGGCTAACTAAAGTACCTCTTGCTTTCAGTTTAATCCAATCTGCCAGCAATCAAGAGAAATGACCCTGCAATGGTAGGCTGGGGCTCAGCTTAGGCTGTCTTGCAGAAATGGGACAGAGTGCCCCAGTCAAATGACAGTCCAAAATAATACTGGATGGAAATGAAAAAATTATGCCTTTTAATAGCAAAAGGACAGCAAGAAATCGTAGGAAAATCTTAGAAACAATATTTGGCAGGAATTTGGAAAATAATCCTTTGAAAGCAAGAAAACATGCAATTGCCTGTTGTATAATTTTCCATTCTCAGACCTCTGTAAGCTCTAAAATTAAATCAGACTTCAGAGGAGATTATTTAATTTTGATTTATTTATGGCTTGCTTTTACAATGAAATGAGCTAATATGGTTATTGTCTTTTCTGACCTTTTTCTGATCTGAGGAACTTTGAATCCTTGCTGAGATACACTCTGAGTGTTTTCTTTTTCTGGCTAGTAAGGGGTATTTGTTCAACATGCCCCTCAGAACCAACATTGAGATTCAGATATAGCAACTTATATGGTTTGCACCATTCTGTTCCCTTCAAAACCATCATGTGTTTCTCTCTCTATGGCGAATCTGTGCAATGATGTCTGCTATCAAGCAATCTCTGTGATAGTGACAATGTACCTGAAGAGGCTCTCCAAGGATATTTTCTACCTGTTTACAAGCATATGTCTTTATCTGGACCTCTTTGTCACACTATTTTCTTTCTCTTCAGTCTTTTTCAACTTTCCTCCCTAAAGTCTGAGGAATTTCCAGTGCCAAGATAACAAGGGTATTTGCCCAGGAGGTGCATGCCCTTTGTTAAGGAGTGGTTTTGTGGTAGAGGGAAAGAGGATGAATGTTGGCCCCAAACAGGCCTGGGTTCACCTCTGGCTTCCCTGACTCTTGTCTGTGTGATCCTGAGTAATTACCAGTTTTTCAGTCTGTTTGCCATCATCTGGGTTTTTGTTTTGTTTTAAGACAACATTGTATAATACTCTAAGGATGGTTGGGGATTAAGTGAAAAAAGCATAAAGTACCTACAATGCATGGTATACAGTAGGCATTTAACATGAAGTTTTCCTTCATTTGTTTCAAATTATATTCAGTTTTGTGGTATGGAAATTATATCATTTATATGTCTTCCAATATTAGAACCCTGAAGGGTAGGGAACAAATTACTAATTTCTGTTCAGCTATCCATGACTATTAGCTTCAACAGACATAGTCTCTGTTGCTCTATTAAAGGCCACATATCTACTGCCATGGTGATATCTTTTAATGCTAAAAGACAAAAAGGCAGGGTTTAGGCCCTTAAAAGATTATTTCAGCACATATCTTTGAAGTCAGACAAATCCTTAAGTCATGGTGTATCTTTCAGGAACTCTCCTTTGTGCTTAAAGCTCTCCTTCTCTGGCATCTTATAAAGCTTTTTAATTATCTAATTCCACAGACCTCTTCCTGATCATCTTCAGCCAGTCCTCACCTCTCTGGTCCACTTGTATTCACCACCATCTTTCAATATTTGCATTTGTATTTATTTCTCCCTCAGATAGAATACACTTCCCATCCTCTTTAGAGACTACTAATTTCTCAAGACTAACATTAAAGATTCCTACCCCTGAGAAGCCTTTCCTTATTGGTTCAGGTCCTTGGCCTTTCTTGCTCTGTATTCTCAAAGTCAGGTATCACTCCAGCCTAGACCCATATTTGCCAGAGGGATACCACTCAATAAATGTTTCTTAAATTACTTAACAATATTTATCTCAGTGTATTATCATGACTTGACTATTTATGTGTATCCATTAGAAACTTTTTAAGAATAGAAGATGACTTTCTAGTCTAGCCCCAACCCTGTCACATGATGAGCAGTCAGTACCTGTGTACTGAGCAAACTAGCTACATAGCTACATAGGTAGATATTAACTTCCTCTTATGTACAGTTGTGCTGCTATACAAGTGAAAAGGACAGGGACACATAAGGTAATGTGGGAATGAACAGGGTTATCTTTATAGGAAAGATACATTTTTATTAACAATAATTAAAATATTTATTTAATATTACATGCAAGAGAATGCACTACGAGCTATTCATGCAGTCTTTTGCAATCATTATTACAACTCTGTAAGGTAGTTACTATGATTATTCTCATATCAAAAATAAGAAAATTGGAGTTTGGTGTATTGTCAAATGTTCCAACTCTAGACAGTAATGAAATTGGGATGAGAACTCAAGTCTATATAAAGCCAAAGTCCAAGTTTTCAAAGATCTGCTGTACTGTGACCTCTGCTCTTGTGGATAATAACCTCCAGATTGTCAATAATATAGTAGTAATATCAATTCTGTATCAGAGGTACCCTAAAAGTGTAAAGAAATCAGGTAGCAAATGTTTGAAAATTAGTCCTAGGGAGGACTTCAATCTTCAGGAAACTTGAGCTTTTTAACTGGAGTTTGATTAACATGCCAAACCTCTGGTACAATGCATGCAAAAGCAATGCAGCAAGGGTTTGCAGCATGGTCAAACATATATTGTGCCCAATCAGAATGCTGTACACTGTGCTAGATGCTTTGAAAAGGTGAGAACAGAACCTGTCTGTCAATTTCATGATATGTGGCATTTAATTTCAATTTCATTGGTTAACAAATTAGTTCATTTACCTATGGCAAGTTAATTTTTTTTTAATTAAAAGTTTGCCTTGTTCTCATTGTTGTAGGAATAAGAAAGAAGTTATTTCCCTTACTTTCTTATTTTCCCCAGCAACTCTCAGAGTTCTCTTATCAAGGTGAAGGTAGAATACGAATTAATATCATTGTGTTTTCATAGACCACTTTAAAGGCCATTATCCCTGTGCCCACATGCTCCAGGCCTTTGTTTTGCAGGATGTGACAACTGACAATCTCAGAAGTACAGGGTTGCCACCCAACCAATGAGGGGAATGTTGGCTCCCTATAACCTGAGAACACTGAGTGTTATGGGTTCCTAGTGGAGCTTTCTGTGCATCACTGGTGTATAGTACCCCAGGTGAAGTATAAACTTGAGGCAAATTGATTTCATGGGAATTTTGGGAGACTGGGAATCAGAAGCTATCCCTGTGTCCAGCATGGGGAGAGTAGAATGCCACATCTTTCAATGTGTGGTGAGTAAGGGAGCCCAAGTAGTAACATCTGCAATGAATTTAAAACCAATGTGCATTTCTTTAGTTTTTCTAGACTGTGTAGCACAGGATTTTCTGCATGATCACAGGGAAGGATTTCTTGATTGTTCCCTTATCCTTGAATAACTGAGGTTTGATTTCCAGGGAACATTAGAAATGACTCCTAGTATAATTGGATATAGAAGAAAAAGGAATTAGTAATTTCCTGAAACTTAAGTGTCTTGGTATATATTCATGTTGATTACACACTTATTTAACAAACCCACGTTGATCACCAAAATGTTCTAGGTATTTTGCAAGGAGCAAGGGGTAAAATAATGATCAAGACATCCCTCCTGATTTTGTAGGGTCCACTGCACTGGCCAAGAAAATAAAGGTAACTTGCTATACAACATAGTACAGAATAATTGAGACAACAGTAAGCATAAGCAACCAATGTTGAACCAAAGGATCAAAAAGGTGAAATTGCTTATTTGATCTTTCAGGATCAGGGAAGGCATTCTGGAAAAAGAGAACAGCAGAGCAGAGATCTAAAGGACAATGAGATGTTCAGTATGTCAACAAAGGTTGAGGAGTGTGGGTTCAGATTGATTAAGTAACGTGCACATCTAGAAAATGGCATAGTTGCAATCCAAAGTCTATGCTATTTCCACCAATGTACACTGTTAGAGGAAGTCCTTTGTCTGATGCAAACAGGAATGGATCCACCAAACAAACTACAAATAAAAGCAGATTTTAACCAGTAAGACCAACATAGAACTTAACGTTAATGCCCCATCCGTGGCCCAATATCCAGAAACAGATGAATAGACCAGATGTACACATTTAGTCTACTACCTTGCTGGTTCAATAATTCTCATTACACTGATTGCAATCTAATGTTGGTAAGATCTGAAGCTCAGAGAGCCTTCCTTTCTCCCTTTAATTCCACCACATGGAAAAGAACTTCAACTGAAACTCTAGACCAGAGAGGAGAGGCCACCTCCTCTCTGGATGGACCCCTGCAGATACCATTGACTAGAAGATGCTAAAAGGCAAAAGAAAGTGCTAGCAAATCCCTAGGCTCATCATATCTATTATACAAAGTACACAGGAATTCCATACACGAGGGGCTAATACATGCTGTGTAGTAGCAGCAACAGCAGCAAGAGCAGCAGCCATAGACAGCTGTGGAACAGACACCATGAATTTGCATGAGATGTAATTTTATTAGATAGATGGCCCTATTTGATTAATCATAGCAACTAGTGGGAAACATTATTTGCATAGAGCATATCTTTTCTGTCCTAGCATCCATTTGTGTGTAAGACACATTCAACAAAAAGCAGTTAGGAAATAGGCATCAGGCGCATAAAAGGTTTATGTTGTTTTTACGAACAAAATTGCTGTTTACAAATATCACACAGCAGGTTCTCTGTTTTATGGATAGAAATAATTCACTCTTAAGCTATAAAGGTCCCAGAGAAATAGATTTGCTTATCTCCATCCCATTTTAAATTACTAGAAGCCCATGCTCCATCCCAGAACTTGTACCTTTCCTGGCCATGCCTTGAATATTCACACACACCAGCCAAATGATGAATATTAGCTGAGGAGGCTTGCCAGCCACAGTTCATTTATAGCATGTTAGCTAAATGCCATTATTCTTTGCATAGTGCAGGCAAACACAGAGGTTTCTATAGGAAAAAAAAAAAAAAAAGGCATGTTCCTCATTTTTCCAAAAGGGGTATGTTTTAAGCCATTTCAAGGTGATAAGGAGAACAAAGATTGTAGGCAAATAAAAAGTAATTCCCACTGCAAAATGCTTTTGAAACAATCTTCCCAGACACATTTTATTTTACTTTTTTAAAGAACTTAAAGCACATTTTTTGGCCCATTTTAAGTGTTTTTATTCTTTTTTACTTGAAAGAACCAAGTACTTCATTTGGAAAATGGGATTAACTTTTAATCTTATTATTGATATCATAAATTTAGTAGGAGTGGGAGGACATTTCTCCTTTGCCTGATTGTTAAAGGTATTTATAGGACTTCTGGTTTGAAATGGCAACTAAGCACACACTTTGGCCTTCCATCTTACTAACGACAAAAAAGTACTATTATAACTAAAAAAAGAATAAAATCCTAAAAAGACTAAAAAATATAAAAGACTTTTATCAATTTAAAAATGGAGAAAATAAAGTAAATTTTAACTTTTTAAAATTAAAAACTAGAATATATTGCTGTAATACCAATTATTAAACAACAACAAAATTAAACAAGGAGAATATTTCACATTATCTCCATTTGTATTGTTTTAAAGTTTTGTTCCATATGCACATATTTCTCCTTTAAATTAAAACACAAGATACTATCTAGCTAACCTTTGGTAAATAATACACATAAAATTGATTGCTGTGTTATAGCTTAAAATAATGTAAGTCTTTCTCTAGGGAGATGTCTGTAATGTATATTAAATAATAAAAATAAGTCATAACAGTATATATAATGTGATTCCAGCTATGTTACCAAAAAAAATGCAATTTAATATACGTACAATGGAGATGAACTGAGGGTAACAGATACAAAGGGAACATGGACTAGACAAAGTGAGGAGGGTGGCAGGAATAGTGGACTTTGATTTTTCCATTTTACCGTCTACTAGAACCAAGAAACCAAGAGAAACCCACTTCTCCTTTGTCCTTATCACATCAAATGGTGGGAGTTCAGCATGTTCAGGTGCTTTTTCTCTTTTCTATGCTGTATCATTCAAATTTCATATGCCATTTCCCACCCCCTCCATACATGTACCCATCTCAGGTGAGCAAAAACACACACTAAGCAGGGACCCTTCCTAGGTTATTGCTTAAGTACCCAATAACAAGGTTTCTTGGTTATTTGGGGATAAGAAACTGTTATTAAAAAGTAAAGAGGTACATGTGGCGCTTGTTTTTCCATTCTTGTTATACTTCATTTAGTAGAATGGGTTCCAGCTCTATCCAGGATAATACAAGAGGTGCTATATCACCATTGTTTTTTGTGGCTGAGTAGAACTCCATGGCATACCATATACATAACCTAAACATTTGTACTCCTGTAATACGCTGAAATTAAAAAAAAATTCAAAAAAAAAATGTAAAGAGGTAAATAGGACTAGACTTCCACTCCAAGATTTGAACTCAAGCTAATGTGGCCTATTATTTGAGGATCTGGTGCTTCTACCAGCAATTGTAAACTAGTTGGTAGGTAAAGCTCTGTGAAGACAGCTGCTGCAATGTTGCCAGAAACCCCTTCTTTGACATTTTCCTTGAATTAAAGTGTGGATAGGATGTCATGGAAAATATGAATCCTGTCTTTAGATGAATAAAAACATCCTGCATGCTGTATTTTAAAAGTTATTAAGGAAAACATTTCAAACTTGGAACCTAGAAAATGTTATTTTCTTGCTCTCCTTAGCTGGATCTTTGAAATGCATCTTGGTCATACCAAGAGAAACAGCGACAGAGCTAAGTCATGGTCTTGTCCTAGTAAATGATTATAGGCAGGGAATTGCATTAGAAAATGAGCATTTCATTGCCAGGCATGCAACAACCTCTAGGGCCAAAATAACTGAATGAGTCTTGTAATATCTCATGCATAATATTTTAGTGGCTAAAAAAGCTGATATCCTCACATAGCATTTTGAGCACCTTTAATCCATAGATCAATAAATTATTACCCTGTCATATTGCATCACAGCAGATGCACACAAAATAAATTGCTTTTATGATTGCTCAGTTCAGTCATTATAAAATATCGAACACAGGTACTATGTGATTCTTTTTGCTAATTCGGATGCTACCCTGATTTTTTTTTTTTTTTTTTGAGTGTAGAGAATCACTCAGTAAATATCTTTGGCCAACATTTTCCCTCATCCTCCATCTTACCCTCCCTAGGCCTTTGTATATCTAGCAGCTAGGATGTGCCTGAATCACAGTAGGATGGAGAAAGAAATCAAAGACTTGCGATTTCCAACTTAGTTGGGGAACAAAACTAAAACAGTTAAAGAGGAGGAACTATGATTACCAAATTTCATGATCCAGCCAGTAAATACGTGGAGAAGCTGTTGTGGGAAGCTAGGGATCAATAAAGACTGTAGTGAGTAGTCACATCCTTCACAGAGCCTGCGTGGACTCCTGAAGAGTGGGAATGATTTTACTAGGCAGAGGGGAGTAGAAAGATAATTTCAGGCATAGAGGGAATAGCATGAATTAATATTAAGGAATTAGAGTGCCTTATTTTGTGTAGGTATTTGTGGAGAACTCATTAAGGAAAATTATTTTACCAGAAGAGAAGGTTCCTTATTATTGACTGTCCACTATTTTCGAGATTCTTCTTCCTTTGCTTGTATCATAAAGCTTGGTTTCTCAGAATTTATTTCAAGGCCCCTTTTATTTCATACTCTCTCCTTGCACAGTCTTATTCACTGCCATGACTTCAATTCTTATGTTTAGCCTTATTAATCCCAAATTAATATCACAAATATAGGCCTTCTTCTGATTTTCAAGACCCATATTTCCAACTGCCTGTCTGTACATGGACACTTACTTCTAGGTCGATTATACAAAACTTAACTCATTATCTCCGTCCACCCCCCAACCATCTTATTCTCCATAAGTTTATAAATGACCCCACAACCCACCCAAATGCCTAAGCAAATAACTTGAAAGTGATTCTTGGTGACTGACCCCTGCTTTTTCATACTCCACATCCTATTGATTATTATGTCTGAGTAATTACATCTGATAATTAGCTCAAACTTGTTACAATCTCTCCATACCCACAGACAATAACCTATTGAATTTACAACCTAATGGCAATCTATAGCTGTAAAATCTTATTTACATAAAATAAAAAAAATTACAGTTTCATAGGATTAAGGATAGAGATAAAGCAACTATTTGTGTTTATTTGTGACTATGGGATTAGTATGCAAATGATGATGATAATTATTAATATTAAAGCAATTCTTATTATTAATATATTATTAATATTATATTATAGCACAACTATCATGTGGTTATTGTTAATAATAACCACAATGTATTTATTGGTAAGTACTGAGTTTCGTAACAAATATACCATGTGTGAATTTCCCAAGCAACAACCGTGGAGATGTTTTAAATGGGATTGGTGCAAGAGACATTTAAGAGAAAATTTTCAAGCTTTGATTAACAACTAGAAGGGTGAAGAGAAAACAATTTAGATAGCTGTTTGAGATATTGAACCCATGCTAGAAGAAAAAGAGCTGGTACAACCACAGCTATTTAACCTGGTTGAGCATGAGTTCATATATGTATATTAATATATATATAGGTATGCAATGATACATATCATGATAGTGTGGAATGATTATAAGAACAACTGAGACAAATTTAAATTCACTGTAAGGAAGGGCTTTTCATGGGCAAAGCTGTCTGGAAATGAAACAGCTCCCTTAGGCAGTAGTTCTTCAGCCCTGGAGGGAAGGAATGATCCAGAAGATAAACAGTCACAAAGCAAGAGGACTCACAGGGGATTCAAGCAGGGATGGGTATACCTTGAAGATCATCCAGACTAACTCTCCCTATCTCTGACAAACATGTCTAAAAGATTCTTACTTTTTTACTTTATGGGTCTTTTAAGCATTTTGAACTTAGTGTGAATAAACAGTACTCTGGGTTTCTCTAAATCACATTGAAGCTACACTCAAGCACAAATACATATCCTGCTGAGATGTGAGGAGAACCATTCCCTACTGGAAGCTTCAAAGATAAACACATTTTTGTTGTGGTGCTAATTGGTCACCTGTTGATATTTCTCCTTGTATGCAATTTAATAGCTGCTCAACTTACTGTTTGTACTATTAAAGAGAAGTGTGTGTGTGTGTGTGTGTGTGTGTGTGCGTGCGTGTGTGTTTGCAGAACATACAGTTGGTAAGAACCACAGTATGCTCTATTTCAGAAATGTAAACTAGCAAACAGCTGAACTGGACTGTGATTCATTTGATAACATCCGATCTGAAAAGATCAATTATTCTCCTCCTCTGGAGCAATTTCAAGGTCCCATAAACCAGTCACATGGACAGAAAAAATTAGTAGGACACAGCTCATTTACTCATTTATTAAAAACCATCCTGAACATCTACTGTGGACTAACCTTGTGCAGACTCAGGACTGAATAGATGATCACATCAGAGGAATTCACAGCATAGTGAACATAATAAACATGTGAAAATTTAATTCTAACCTGACTTTTTGCATAGCATACAGACTTATATAAGCTTAGAGGGAGTGATAACTCTATTTGGAGAAACTGAGGAAGGCTTCACAGAGTTTACATTTCAAGTGAACCTTATAAAAAAGTGTTCATTTGTTTATTGTTTATTCATTCATTCATTTACTCATTCTTCATTCATTTATTCATCCACCCATCTTTCCATCCATCCATCTTTTCATTCCATATTTACTATGGTCCAGGAATGCTCTTGGCCTGAAAAGATGAAGACCTTGTGATGTAGTCTTGATCTTAAAGGAGCACACATAAATAAAAAGAAAATTCAAATACCAAACAAGTTTTTCTAATGACACAGGGGAAGAAGATAGGCCATAATGATGGGATAGACATAGGTTTTGAAAGAAAAAGTGATATCTGGCTAGTGGCAAAGGACCAGTGGGTGTTTACTAGGTCTGTGGTGTTGGGAGAGGGAAGAGAATGGAAGTTCTTGACATAGTCACGAACACATAGTTAGTAAAGATGACATAAATAATAACTGAGTAGTAATGCTCAGGTGTAGTGGGGCAGAGTGAAAAATGAGACTGGAAAAGAATCTCTGAACTGGTCCAAAAGGTTTTTTGACAGCATGCTAAGAATATTGAATTGAAAGGAATTACAGAAGCAGTTATTTATTTACTTTTTATTATAGTTATGATGCCAATCTGGAAGATGAATTGAGTCCCTTCAAAAAGGGACCAAAAGCAAGCTTTTCAGCTATTCCAATGTGGACGAGCTACAGTCAAGTGTCAATTATTTATATGGGTCACATTATTGGTACCTACCTGACAAAAACTGATAGCTTAAAGTGGGTTTGGATCAAAATTATAAAAGTTTCAAATTCAGCAAAAGAAAGAGCATAATGTATGCAATATTTTTAAAATAATGCATCATGTACTGAATGGAATTTTTTTTTCAAAAATATTAGGAGAAAACTCCAAATAATAAATAGCCATCTAACCAAGTATTAAATATACTCACTTTTTTTACCCATTGAGGTATATGGTTTTAACCACAACAAAAGTGAATTTCCTTAACAAGGCATTTCTCATTTAAGACCTGTGTGATTTATCATTTCCCTTTAGTTCTAATTGCTGAGGGTTATATGTAAGAATGGTTAAAGATGCACTCAAGTGCCATCAGTTCAGCAGGAGTTTGACCAGGTAATCAAGTTGACGGGCAAAGGCAAATAATGTATAATGGAAAAAACTTAAGCCTTTAAGAGAAAAAAATCACAGTAAACATGGAATACATTAAATAAATATCTCCAGAGAATAGAATAACTATTGAATGTATAGAATTATTTGAAATAATAGGAATAGTCATTAGAGGTTTTGATAACCAATATCCACAATAATCAGCTGCAATGTACCCATAATATAAAACATCCAGACAAAATGATGGTGTGTTGTTACTTGGTTTGAAGAGTTTTGCAGAATTGTGACATATTAAAGATTCAAGGTTTGAATAATAAATGTGAGTTCAAATATAGTTGCTGGTCTTACTATTTTTAATGTAGTCATCAAGATGAAGTAGAAATTAGCCCCACTTTGCAAAGGAGAAAACTGAGGCTTAGAGAATCTGAATAACATATGTTCAATGTCAAGATTGCCTAGCCAATTCAAGTGTATCCTTAAAAATACTCACACACATACTGCTCTCGTTACAAGTCAGACACTGTCCTAAGGGCCTTATAATTTTATAACCCTTATAACAATCCTACAAGGTACATATCAATGATCCTCATTTTACAGATGAAGAAAGTGAGACATAGAAAAAGTTATATGTATTAACATATTTAATTATTTAATTCACACACACATACACCCCACCGATATCATGAGAACTGTTGTTATCCTGATTTTTCTGGTGAGAAAACTGTGGCATAGGGAGGATTAAACAACTGACCCAAGGTAATACAATTAGTAAGTGACAAAGCTAGGGTTAGAGGGAAGTCTGGCCACAGAGCCAACCACACCTCCATCTCCAGCCAACCATTCTGTAGGGGCCCTGTAGCTTTTCCAGAGCATTTTCATATAACATCATCTGGGGCTGCCACAATTTTTAAAATTCATTTTCAATAATGAGAAAAGAAATCCTTACTAATGTTCTTTCAGAATTCATTTAATTTTTTATAGTAGTTTCCCTTCTCAGAAAGACTTCCCTAGATTATATTGTAATGCTGCTGGGCTATGTTCTTTTGTTTTGCTGTAAACTCACTCTCTCTCCTTCTGTGAGTATTAAGTAGCTATTTCACCCTCTACCCCCACCTTCTCTAGAGGGTTCCCCCATTCTCTTCAATGAAGGCTTCTTCACTCAAGTCTTTCCTTTGACTTGCATCCAAATATAATAAGGTCCTCGTGGGGCTTATTAGACTGCTTCTAAGTGGAATCATGGGTGTTCCTAATGATACAGCCTAAGGATTTTAAGTATAGAAAGATCACATAGCATGGAATAATGTAAGGTAGGGAATCATATTAGAGCAGAGTTGAGCTTGGGGTAGAGTGGAAAGTAGACGGATGAGGGGTTTGTTACACCATTCATGTCACTACCCATAAGCCAGTCACCTTACTTCTCTGAGATTCAACATTCATCTGTAAAAAGGTTACTTAATCTTATTTCATAAAAATGTTATAAGGATTAGAGACAATGTATGTGAAATGCCTTCCAAGCCAATAGCAAAGGCATCAGGGGTTTTTAGACCCCTTGGAGGATTTGTGAATAGAATTCAGAATGTTTGTAAACTTGCATGGGAAAAAATTTACACCTCTATTTTCACTAATATCAACTAAAATTTAGCATTTCCTTCAATTATAAAGATAGGAAATGTAGGTAATAAACAATCTTCACAGTATCTGTGACTTTGTTATTATTAACAGAAATAATTGTAGGTACTTTCATATCATATTAGAGATATGATAGATACAGTGAAATATTACAATTGGTTGATTGAATTCCAGATTGAAAAAGGAGTGCACAGCATAAATAAAGTTAAGAACTCAATTTCTTGTTAACCTTTTCATAGCCTGTTAAGTGGTATTTAAAAGTTTCAGTTGCTAGCAGTTGCTCATTATAGACCATGGGAACCTGGCTGGCAGTGTAAACAGAAGAGAAGCAGGGAGATTTCTTAGCACCGGGAAGTTCTGAATATTTGAGGTTAGAAATTTAAGATGAAGTTGGAGTTGTTTACTTCATACCTGTTCATATTATGTCAATACCAAAAATCAGACAAATTTGCCAATCATCAAACAGGTTTTCCCCCTATGAAGACATTGAAACCTCCACTGAGTTCAGCTGCTAATTCCATGAGTTCCTCATTCAACAACATGAATCTTTTGTCTTTACCATGTGTCCCATGATTTCAAGTGAGGTTAAAGATCAATATATCAGTTTACATGTGTCTTAGCTTTCATTCAAATAAGTTGTGAGGCACCTTAACTTGAATCAGGGAAATTGGAAGCCATTTGAGGCACTCATTTTCCTAACAGATGCAGCTTATCATAGTGGATAAGCACATGGCCTCCAATATCAGAAAGCGTTGAGCATAACACTCTGCTCCACCATTTACTGCACTGCCAGGGGAAGTTGCCTGATGCTCTGGGCCTCTGTTCACCCAGCTGTAAAATAAGAATATCAATACCCATTTCATGGAGCATGTTAAAGACGACAGACACTCAATGATTATTATCTCCCTACCCTACAGATTGGGCTTTATCTAAAGTATAGCCAATGGCTTATTTCAAAACCCAATTATTTAATTTTTATTTCCTCTTAGGGTTTATTTTTTTTCTATAATTCTTACCTTCTGATTACCTCATGGCTTAATGACTATATGAAAGGTGACCTTATTAATAACCTATCAGAGGAAAATAAACTATCAAACAGAAAGTAAAAGAAATAAACTCACAGCACATAATTGCCCCTTTGAAGAGGAAACTCGCAACACAACTACTTTTATTTTGTTTTAATTAAAACACCTGTGGCCTAACTTGGTATCTCTAAGAGGGTTTTCATAGCCTTAAGGAGCCCTAAGTGGAAAGTAGGGATATGAACTCCCTGCTCCAACTCTCTGCCTCAGTTCCTCCCAGTACTATTAATAGACTCCAAGGACTCAGACAAGCCAGCCTCACTTTCCCTCTCTTTCCCTCCCAGAGAAAAGGGAGAAAATAAAGAACACATGCAACAGCATCACTGCCACTTCTGTTATCAGTCTGCTAAAGCAGAGGGGAAAAAACAAAAACAAAAAACATTTTTACCCTTTAAAACACCAAACAACTTTCCCTCAGAGGCCTAGCATTTCTAATCCTTCATTCATGTGTTGTGACATCTCTCTCTCTCTTTCTCAGAGAAATAAATAAACTCTTACTTCTATGTATCCTAAACTGTGTGTGAGAAATCTTTCTCCACCAGCATATGAATTTCACATCCTTTCATTATATTAGGCTTTTTCTACAAACAATCTCATGGACAGCTAATGCTTCTTGGAGTTAGTAAGCCCTGAATTGAAATTCTACAATCACTGCATACTTGTTTTGTTGCTTTAGACTGTCATTTCCATATTTGAATGTCCATTTCTTTATAAGTAAAATATTTAATAGTTTTAATAATGCCTAAGCCACAATGTTGTTGTAAGAATTAAATCACGTATGTGAAGGTACCTGCCACAAAGTGACTTTAAACGCTAATTTTCTGGTTTGGGAGCAACATGTATCAGGGGTCAATTGTAGGTGGGGAAGAGAGAGAAATGGGGGGCAGATAATGACAAGTAATCGCAAGTGGTCTGATTGTCACTACTGGTTGTGGGGTGGGGGTATTTGCTATTTTCTCATAATATGAAATTATGAAGGAAGAAATGTTTCCAAGAATCATTGGATTTAAGTGTCTGAGGTGGGTGAGGGATGAGAAATTACTTAATGTGTACAATGTATACTTTTCTAGTGGTAGCTACAATAAAAGCCCAGATTTTACCACTTCCCAGTATATCTATGTAACAAAACTACACCTCTACCCCTTAAATTTATACAAAAAAAGCATAGCAATGGCAATTATTCACCTATATTCTGGATATCTCTATCAAATAATCCATGACAAAGCAGAACTCCATTCTCAGTCTGACTAATGCAACCAAGTCCAAATCAGCAATGCCAAATACAACCAGGAGATGACAATAATACTCAGATTTACAGTACAGTAAGTTTCACATGATCTCATTGGGGTTTGTGACAGTCCTTATGGGTGAGCTTTATTATACTCATTTCACAGAAGGATAACTGAGGCTCAGAAAGGCTGTTATTAACCCAAAGTTATAAAACTAGTGAAACTAAACTCAAATTGTATCTGCAGACAGCAAAAGCAATATTCTCCCATTTTGTAGCAGTACCTGGGCAAGAAGGATATGTCATGAAGTCCTAGTATGTTGATGAACAATTTCTTATATTTATTTCAGATTTCTGTCTCCTTTTTTTCCTGTTCATTCTCTCTTCCATTCTTATTTTTTTATTTTTTATTTTTTTTGGTCAGTGGCCTACATGAGGTCCTCTATAAAGTAGCCTTTATAGAGGGAAACAATTGATTTAATACAATACAAACAATTGATTTAACATAGGGAAATAATTGATTTAATATTTTGAATATGTCTGTGGGACCATCACTAATAGCAAGAAAAGCATATTTTGACATTATTTTTTAATATTTTGTATAGTCAAAAACAGGGTTCCACTTAGGAGCACTTTAGGACGGAGTGTTCCCAGGTGGGAGCTAACCCAAAGGCCTTTGTCCTAGTTTGCACCTGATTAACTACTCCAGTAATAACACAGAGTACAATTAAGTTTAAGTACCTCCTCAGGTGCTTTGCAAAAATCGATTCAGGTGTAGTTAAGCCCATTCACACAGGGAGGGGTAAATTGAACCACGTGAAAATAGCATCCCTTTTTTTATACAAAGTTCATCTGCCCCTGCTGTTTATTACCCACCTGAAGTCATAAGCTTGTGCTTGTGACACCCCAAGCTCTTGCTGTATAAATTATGATTAATATGGAAAATAAGGAGTACATTCGCTTTATTTTTTCTGCACAGGTGTAACTATCAACTGGAGAGGGGCTTATGGAAAGGGGGAGAGATGAGGATGGAACTCAGATTTTTTTTTTAGTTAGGTTAAATGGAAACCTTAAGACTCCTGCTGTAGATCACTGGTAATTCCCTGGTGCTGCAGAAGAGCCTCATAAAGAGGCCATCTGGCAATCAGCAGCATCGTCTGACAATTTGCTGGGAGGAAACCTCATCTATTTAGTTGTTTTTTTTTTTTTTTTGTCACTTTCCCCACATGATGGTAATTTTAATAGACAGTATGATTCAAAAGATTTGCCTCAAGTTGCTAATTATTACAATCCAGACTACTCTCTCCAAGGTCCAATTACAGCCATGCCCCAGAGAGTTAATACCCATTTAAGTCTGTGGAGCAGTATATCAGCTCTTTGTTTTATCCTCAGTTTGTCAAGATATGATTATTTCACTGGATATTTTACCTGATAAAGTCCTTATATCCACTTGCCAGGCCAATTTGTGCTGCAGTATTCATTCATTCATTCATTCATTCATTTATTCAAAAATATTGATCAGATTCTTGCTGCATGTGAGACATTGTGCTGAACAATATGGATGGAAAAAAACACTCCTTACCACACAGAATTTGAGCTCTAGTATCAGTGATGTTAAATGCAATCAAGTATTGCAGGTGATTGACAGCTAACAGTGAGACACAGAGGGAGGCAAAGTGGTGGGGAGATTCATTTCCAGAGGGCAGGGAAGAGTCAGGAAAGGTGTCTTAGAGAAGGTGACTAAATTTTAAAGCTGAAAATTAAAGACTATAATCTGTTCATGACGTAAATGGGTGAGAGGAATGGAAGTGCACATATAAGTTATTTCCTAGGATCAGAGGTGTGATGGTGAAAATTCACTTGGTGTATTAGAAAAATGGGGCTAGGTACATGGCTAGAAATAATAACAGCTAACATTTATCAAGGACATACTATATACCAGACACTATTCTGAGCACTTTAGATGTATTAATCTACTTAAAATCTACATGCTCCTTATGAGGCAGAGACAATCATTATCCCCACTTTTTTAGATGAGTAAACTGAAGGTTGGGACTGGCCCAAGATCAAATGTCCAGTAAGAAACAGAACCGGGCTTCAGGTCAAGTAGTCTGATTTCAGAGCAATGTTCTTAATCATGACAAGCCATTCCAATGACTTTGACAGGATCCAGTTTAGGGGTTTAATCAGAAAGATTCTACTATCCAATTTTAATTTCAGTGAAAAACACAAATCAATACACCAACACTTCAGTAGAGCACACAAACAACTAGTCAAGAAAAGGTTATGTCAGCAGTCCGGAGAAGAGCTGATGGGGTCTATAATTATGGTAGTAATAACCATGGACAAGTGTTGTGCAAGGGGCTGGTTGAGGGAAGGTTGAAGAGAATGAGGGTAAAAGAGAAATTCAAGGTGGCTTGCAAGTTTCTGACTTGGATCACTAAGCATAACTAAGTTCGTTATTTAATTTTAAGTGCAGCAATTCTGGTGATTATGATATTTTCAGAATTTGTGAAGCAACAGTCAACACCTCACCTTACATTGCAACTCAGAAATATTAGTTTATACCCATGGTGTAAGATTTAACTACTGGAAGAATCCATTCTCTATGCATTAAGTTTCTTGCAACACATTGTGTTGCACAGATTTTTTATTCTCATAATATATACAGAAAATAATTCTCTCTCATCAATCTCACAAAACCTGCTCATCGTGCTTTCAGCGCTACAATGACCTTTTCTTATTGCCTGAGTAATGCCTGCCTAGCCTATTTTGTAACAAATACAGATTGCTTTCCTTCTCTTTCTGCCTGGCGATGGGCTGATTAATAGCAGCACAAGTGGCTGCTCCTTGAAATTAATTAATCACCTGTCATAATTGTTCAGCAGTTAAATAACTATTAATCTGGACGCTAGTCAGAGTGAAGGTTGACAGGGTTAGGAAAGAGAGGAGAGTTCTCACTGTGAAATTAGGGTTAAGCTTTTGCTAAAATGCTGCTTCTGAAAGTCAGATTGTGCTGTTTGGGAAAGTATCCCTTAAGGGCTTTGTACATATGGACGATTAAGGGATTGCAGGTCATCGTGTGCTTATTATTTAACTATTATAGTGTGTCTCTTGGAATAATATTATAATTAGCATCATGTTAATAAGAGATGGCATTAGTCTGAGAGCGTTGTAGGTCAAGGGCTATATCTGGAAAGGGAGGCAACCCATAGGACACAGGAAGTATCAAAAGAAAGAGCTTCATTGAATGCATGGAGACTAAAAATAACAAAAATGCCCTCACTTTTCCCCCCACACAAAAGCAATACAAAAAAGAAATATGAGGCGAGAGAACACGTTTTTGCATTTTCTTCCATTTTTCCTACCCCCAATAACAATGGAGTAGATTTAGTAACAATCATTCAAGCGGCTCAATGTACAGAGGAAATTTGCTTCTGGGTCCCAGAGAACACACTACTACTGCTCATCCCCAAGGTATGGGGTTGGGGAAGGATTTGGGAGGATTGTTTTGAAAGACATTTTACAGAAACTACCTCAGATGCAGAGGGAGAGAGAGACCAACTGCTTCATTTCCATGGTAAAGGAGGTAAAGGATTTTTTTTTTTCCTTAAGATTTGGGAATAATGTGGGAGGGGGAATTTTTAGCTCTACATGTGTCAACCATTGAAAAATATTAAAGTTATATTATCAGGTTATCTTTTGGCATATTTGAGCCTGTTTCCTACTCCAGATAATGTTAGCAGAGCTGAGAGAAGAGAGTTTTGGCAAGTGAATACTTGGGGAACTTCCAGAATCATGAACTACTATAGGGATAATTAATATTATTAATTTTTAATACTTCTATTATTGTGAATAGAAGTAAGACCCATTATCAAGACAGGCTATTGATAAAATGAATTTTTTTTCTGCTTGGCTACTATGTCTCACCCAATGTTTTAGTGTAATGCAAAAGTATCCCTTATAATTCATTTAACAGTTGTTTAAACAAATTGATTATGCCATCTGCTCTGGGAATACACCTTTACATAGTAAAGTAAGAGACTTGGAAGAAATTGTTCTTTGTCATTTATTCTAATTAGATGACAATCTCCTGCATATTGCCTGCATTGGTCACTTTTCCAGCTATACTCATCCACTGAGGGATCATGAGGCATATCCTATGCCATCTATTTGTTTCTTTTACCCAATTCTGTTTCCATGAAATATCTACTCATTGTACCAAGGTCTATCCCTCTGAGCTTCAAATGTACTGGCCTCTCATTTTTCTTCTCTTTTCCCTTTGTCTACATTGTAACAATAATCTCAACACCATATTAAGACTAAACACTTTGCCTTCAACCTATTTAAACCTCAATGACCTAGGATTTGGAGCAGGTCATTAAAAAAATAGAAATAGACTGAAAGAGGAGGTAAGAAAGAATATTTAGGGGGGATATAAAATGGAGGGTGAGAGTATGGGTTCTTAGAATTATGCTAAGTTTACTTCCTGACTCTAACTCTTACCAGCATAATTGCTTTGGTAGTTACTAAACCTCCAGGTGCCTCTACTACTTCATCTATTAATATAAACCAGGTATAAATTTTCTACTTCATAGGGCTATCATGAGTATTTAGCTTATATAAGATTAAATACTGTTACTGAGCTCCTAGTAAGCATTTAATAAATCAGGGGTGGGGAAGCTTTTCATGTTGGAAGGCCACATTAATTTAACTATAATCAAATAAGGCCTCATTCAAGAAACTTCAGTTAGATATACTTAAAAATGTATGTTATTTTGTAAAAATATAACTGCTGTGTACTTAATAATTTCAAAAAATGAAAGCTATTTGTTAATTTTAAAGTTAACTAACCTTTTAATGACTTGGTTGTGTCTGCTTTTTGTTGGAAAGCATTTGAATATTTGGTTGCAGCATGGAGGTCCACAGTTTCAGTTGATCCTCTAAATGGGAATCAATCATTTGTGACCAAGATCATCTTCATTTGTGTTAGGTAGGAGAATGTAGATTCACAGCAATAAGTGGTTGTAAAGCAAGAAAGCATTTTCCGGGCATGTTGCTAAAGGTGTGGGTATTCTACTGCAGTTTTTCATACTTCAGTTGGATCTTTCTTAGCATCAAACAATGACTTTAAAATGTCATCTACTGAGAGCTCAATCAATTCCATCTGTTGTTTTTTTAGGTGCCTTGGTGATATCAACTAGGTGAGGATGAAATGCTAATTTGAGTGTGATGTCATGATTCTCAAAGTCAGTGAAGCTTTCATTGTATTCTTCAATTAAGAGGTCTAAAACATCTGTGTATTCTTCAAATGATTTGCATATATCATCCTGCTCACCAATGATCTTTTCTAACTGGGAAAATGGTCATCATCCGAAATTTCCTTTTGAAGAAGAAGCATTTTGAAAAAAAATAGTTTTTTATAAAATGTTTGGATTTTTTTTGCCACATATCATATATACACTTAGTTTTACCTTGCAAAGAAATATTCAAGTTTTGATTTGACATGATAGCACACAAAAATGCTATATTCCTATAGAACTCTTCTTTCAATAATTCACAATGCTGATTTTCTTCTTCATAAAATTTAACTATTTTTACAGAGATAAAATTTTGGCTAACACAATCCCTGTGATAGCAAATGCACTTTAGAATGATATAGCATATCCACACTGAATATCTTATGGTTCAACTTTAGTTGTTATGAAACTGACAAAGTCATATTGCATTTGCAAAAATATAGTTGACTATGCTTATAATTTGCTGCAAAGTGTCACTTAAAATAGTAGCTTTAGCATAGAGATTTTGCTGATGAAAGATACAATGAAAAGAAATGAGAGCATCTGGATCTATTAATACTTTTTTAATCTGTGCAATAAACACTTCATGTTCTCCTGTCATGGAAGATGCAATGTCTGTACATACACTCACTAAATTTACCAAGATGGGACCTGATCAAATTAAAAAGCTTCTGCACAGCCAAGAAAACAATCATTAGGGCTCATAGGCAACCTGCAGAATGGGAGAAAATATTCGCATGCTACACATCCAATAAAGAGCTGATAACTAGAATCTATATAGAACTCAGGAAAATCAGCAAGAAAAAAATCAAACAACCTGATTAAAAATGGACAAAAAACATGAACAGAAACTTTTCAAAAGAAACCAAACTATAAGCCAACAAATATATGAAAAAATGCTTCACATCTCTGATCATCAGGAAAATGCAAACAAAAACCACAATGAGATATCATTTAACCCAAGTGAGAATGGCTTTTATCAAAAAGTCCCAAAACAACAAATGTTGGCATGGGTGTGGAGAGATAGGAACACTCTCTGATCATCAGGAAAATGCAAACAAAAACCACAATGAGATATCATTTAACCCAAGTGAGAATGGCTTTTATCAAAAAGTCCCAAAACAACAAATGTTGGCATGGATGTGGAGAGATAGGAACACTAGTGGTGGGACTGCAAACTAGTACAACCTCTGTGGAAAGCAGTGTGGAGATACTTCAAAGAACTAAAAGTAGAACTACCATTTATTTGATCCAGCAATCCCGCTATCGGGTATTTATTTACTCAAAGGAAAAAAAGACATTCTATTATTTTATCTTTCAATCTGAGAGGATTATTTTGTTGAAACTTATCTTATAATTTGGTATTTTAAATACATTCATTTTAAAAATAAAATAAAAATAGACGAACAAAAATGTATTAATAAAAATAAAAGGATTTGTTATATAAAATTTGAATTCAGTCATAAGGCTACACTTAAGGACTTAGAAGACCACATGTGGCCCCAAGGTCGCAGGTTCCCCACTCCTGTGATAAATGTTAGGGACAGAATTAGTTTAAGAATAGAACATTGTGAAATATCACTACAAACTACTCTCTGGTTTGACACCAATCAGTAATATTTACTCTTTGTATTGTATACAAAGGCCCTCTAATATCTGTCTCTAACCCCCAAACCATTCTATACTCTAGCCCTATTGAGTTGTTATATAGGATTCTCTAAATGTATTTGTTGTATGTTTGGTTGTTTCCCTAAAATTTATATGTTGAAGTCCTAACCCTCAGTATTTCAGACAGTGATTTTATTTATAGATAGAGTCTTTACAGAGTAATGAAGTTTAAAAAAGTGAAGTCATTAAGGTGGTCCCTAATCCCATATCACTGATACGCATTTGAACACAGATACGCACATAGGGGAATCTGCATATGAGGATGAAGACAGTGTTGGGGGTGATGCTTTTACAAGCCAAGGAATGCCAAAGATTGCCAGAAAACCACCAGAAACTAGGGAAGAAGCATAGAACAGTTTCTTTTTCCCAACCATACAAAGGAAACAACACAGAGGATGCTTTGATCTCAGATTTCTAGCCTCCAGAACTGTGAGACAATAAATTATAGTTGTTCTATGTCACCTAGTTTGTGGGACTTTGTTATGGCAGCTCTAGAGAACTAATACAATGTTGTGTTATGTTCTTTCTACCCATTCTTATTTCCTTCTTGAATATTATTCTCTTTTGTTATCTGCAGAAAAATGTGATTTTTTTTTCTTCCCAGTACATCTCAGGCAGGAATGTTATGGATGTTTTTTCTTTTACGTCACACAGCGAAGTCAAGACTGAGATGAGAGGATCTATGAAACAGGAAATATTGATGGTATGCAGCTCTTCCTCTTATAAAATATTAATACATATTATTTGAGAGCATTGGCCTATTTTAGAGCCATAAGTTCTTGAGGGACTTTGTTATTTGTACACTTGTACATTAAATTTCTTCCTCTCTCTATTTCACCTTGACCCCAAAGTATTCTGTGCTGTACAAGGCCATATACAGAATCCCAAAGGCCAGCTGCTGGGTACATGGGAAGAGAAAAGCTAAGTCTGCCACTTAGAGTGGCTGATTGTTTATGTGAGAGCTGGCCAGGGTTGAAATCCATTTGAATTATGACAGATGTGTAGTCATCCTAGTTAAGGTTTTTAGTGAACTGCAGATATAAGCAATACATCTTTCAGTAAAGCCTCAGTTATTTTGCACCAAGCATTTGTGAGACTTGACCTATAAATTACATGTTCAAGAACATCAGAATTTAACAAAAGAATGTATTATGATTAATGGCCTGGTGCCAGTGGAATTAATGATTTTCTATTAGGAAATACTACACTCATGAGTCTTCGTCATGAATGTATGAGAAATTCCATTAAACCACTTATCCCTAATAGATTGCTGTTTTGTGCATGCATCTAGGTACTTCTAACCCATGAGTTGGACCTGAATGCAGGGAAACCTTCTAAATGCCCACCCCCCATATGCTCTAACAAATATTGGGCAGGGAAGATTGAAAAAATTTTTTTCATGTTCCCACTTACCTTCAGGATAAAATCAAAATTCCTTAAAATGGCTTAGTGTCCTGCCACCTGCCTAGTCCACCATCCTCATGTCTTTTGGGATTTCCTCTGCATAACACTCTAGATATTGAAAACTTGTTCAATTTAGTGAATGGGTCATTCTGTTTCACATTACTATCTGTCCATAATTGCTGCTTTCTTGCTCTAGTAGATTCTCCTTCTATTTGTATGCTAGAGCTCCTCAGTTCATAAGCTCCCTCTTCTAGGAAACCTGTGATGATCATGCTGTTAGACAATATGCTCTTTCTCTTTCTCTCTCATTCATCTTTTATGCACTGTCATTCTAGCATTGTAAATATGTTTAGTATTCTCCAGTAGACTGAAGCTTCCTATGGACAGGGATTTTGTTATTATCATTAGTCTATGCTAAATACCCCACATAAAAACTTATACAGAGAGACCTTTCAGTAGATGGGTAAGTGAATAAATAGGTTAATGAATGGAAAAATGACATGGATGAGTAAATTACTGGGAAGATAAATAGGTACATTTTAAGTAATTTCCCTAAAATAAATATCTGTGTTTTTATTTATTGTATTAAACTCTGGTTGTATTGATGGGCTGTCAGGATGAACCCTTTACTATGTGTACAGGAAGTTTTGTCTGAGCTGCAGGGCAAAGCTTTGCCTAGAGCCAATTTTTTGAGCAAGTGTTAGTCTTTGTAACTTTAAAGCACAGAGGGGAGAGTCAAAGTAGAGTAAAACTTGAATCTCTCTGTCTCTGTTTCTCTCTCACTCTATTTCTTGCTCCTACACAGGACTATGAAAGAATCAAAATGACTGATCAGAACATTTGAGGGTGTAGTCAGTGCTGATCAGTGTCAACATATTGCTAGTCCTGGGAGATAATCTCGTGCTAGAAAGTTAGGGACCTTGAAATGGAGTCTGTCTCCTCTCCTTGGAGTTCATGTAGGACACAAAGGTCTCACGGGCATTGGAAGCAATCTGAGATATAATAGGAAATACAATCCTATACTTGGATGATAGGCTATTGTTGTCGATTCATTTTTTGGTTATGTTTCTATTTTTATTACCAAGTTTTTAGTAAGGATATTTTGAAAGATACAGGCTACCTCAGGGACAGGGATCTAACATGGAACTCTGACCTTTATGATTCCAAGAGAGAAAGACTTAGCTTCTATGGTAAATGAGAAGATCCTAAGAGTTGGATAAACTTCCTGAGAGCAGCAATAGATGTCCTTGGTCCAGCTGACATTCCATGGAGCTGTCTCCTTTCAGAGCCTTATATCTGGATTTTATATCCTGGGAGAAGTTTATCTACTAATATGATTTCAGGGTTACCATTGACTCAGTACCTGGCACAATGTAGGTACTCATCAATACATGTAAATGTAACTGTGATTGTGAAATTATGGAGAATTTTCTTAATCTTTCAGGAACTAACAAAAATGTCTAAAAACTACTATTTTAGATCATTGAAATTCCCACTCTCCATATAATTTCAAGGACAAAAGCAAAAAAAAAAGTACAAATCAGAAAGTTTGTTAAAGAGTTCTTACTCAGTATTTTCCATTTTACCATAGTTAATAACTTCATATTTCTAAGCTTCCATTTAATTAAATAGGGAAAGTAAAATTTATTATTCTTGTATTAAAGTTTATTGTAAAAATTAAATGAGATGAATTAGCACCTTAAGCTAACAATAAATCTAATTGTTAAATTGACATTTGGAGCTAAGATGGCTAGCTGACCAAAGATTCATGCTCCTTTTCTATATAATGTAGATATTTTCTGGGGTTTAATTTTCCAGACAAGAACTGCAGGTGTCAGTACCCTTACATCAATGTGGGATCAAGTGAATATCACTATTTCGTGTCAACAGGATGTGAGTGGAAGTGATCTATGTTACTTCCATGTGTAGGTGTTTCAGAAGCAGATGTGATTTTTCTCTCCCTCTCATCTCTGTGTCTCAGTTAGCCTGAAATCAATGTCACTGTCAACCTTCACAGCTACTGTCTTCAAAGGAATATGATAGAGCTGCCATCGTGCTGAATCACTGAATGAGTATATGGAACAGAGCCCTGTGGCTTTATAGGAGAACTAAACCAGATAAGCCAAAAATATTTGTGTCAAACCCCAGAATTGAGAGATTATTAGATCAGTTTTTATTACTCATAGTAGCCTAACTATAATCTGAGGTAGACTAGAGCCTAAACAACAACCTAAAATATATGGTATTGGCTTAGCAGCCAAGTAATAGGCATCAAAGAAGCAGATAGAGCAGTTCGGAAAGCTGTAGGGTTCTGTTTTACTATAACAAAATATTTGGCAAAATAATGTCCCTGCTGGTTGTGGCTCTAGGGGGAAATGGTTAGATTAAAACAGAATGTAAAGTATGTGGCTACTACTGGCTGTCCAGAGTATTCTAAAAAAAATAAATAAACTTGAGCAAGGAATAGAAGATTTTCAAGCAAAGATCAAAGGAAACAGAGAAAGTCTAGAGATCAAGGGTATTGTAGATTAAAAAATTTTGCTGCTTCTGGGCCCTCAAATAGCAACATATAATGTTGTAGAAGACTTTGACCAACAAGACCCACTCAGTCTCCTTAATGTGTGATATATTTTCACTTAAGTCCATTGTTTCAAATGACTTCAAGAGAGGTACTATTAAGTTTAAAGAGAGAGACATGTGAATGGCATAGTCAAGAAATACAGTAGATTTGAGAAATGTGTCCACTTAACAATTTGTGATGTGATTACTGGACCAGAGAATTGATGCAAATACATAGTTAAAAGTTAAATTTCTGAGCGAATTGTATTGCTTAAGAAACCATAGCCCAGATTTATAATGTCTCTGGCATTCAATTATTAATATAACCTGAGGACCTCTAAATTTGGACACACATAGAGTAGGCTGAGAAAATTTCAGATATGTAATAGAAGGTAATGAAAGAGGAAGAAACTTTGAGACAGTGAATCCAGGAACAATTAAGAACAATGGATAAAGGAATTCCTCCCAGAGAGCATTGTAACTATCTAACCAAGAAGTTTTTCCTACCATGAGAAAAGGGTTCCTTACAACGCCAGTCCTGGAGAAGCTCGTTATCGCTATAGACCAGTGACTGCTAAGTGTCTCTTATTCTTTTATTTTCCAAATGAGAGTTCTCAATTTAGATATTCTGTCCCTGTTTTCTGCATTGTACATTGGATAATGAATGTATAGGCAAAATGTCTTTAAATTCATAGTTTAGCAAGTGATAAAGAGTTATATCTGACTTAATGGAGAAGATGCTGATCATCTAGAGATTTAGTCTTTGAGATGAGTGCAGAACCTGGAGGGTGTTTGAGATTTTCTTTTTGGGGGGTGAAGGCAGTGAATATGCTCTATGTTTGAAAATAAGGGTGCACAAAGAAATTTGATGGCCAAGGGAGAAGACCTTAATAGAGACAGCAAACTATCCACCAAAGATCTGTGTCCCCTCCATAGAGTATAGATTTTTTTTTTTCTGAGAAGCAGCTGTCCAGTCTAGAATTATAACTTCCAGATATAGTTCTTTCATCAACTCAGGGCCCTGAACTAGACAAGGAGCAGAAATGATGTGTGTCAATTCTGGTCCAAGGTGAATAAAAAGTATGTGAGCACCTTCTCTTGTTCTTTTTTTTATCTATAATAGAATGTCATGTGGTAAAGAGAACAGATGCTGCAGATATAGAAGTTTTACGACTAAGACAAAATTCTCAAATCCTATAACCTAGAAGAAGAGGCAGAACAATAGAACAAAAGTAGCAATAGTATGTAGTATGACAGAAATTTGTACAAGAGCCTATGGTATCAAAAGAGGACACCAAACTCCACCAGAAATACTAGGAACTGATGTGATTGATGTGTCTCTATGACAACCCGATTAAATGGTTCCTTTATTTCTCTTCAATATTATTGAATGGTTTTTAAAAATATCTTTTGGTCAGTTTTGTAAGGCAGTCTAGAAATGCCACCTTAAAGACTAGGAGAAACAGAAAGTAGACATTTCAGAAGAGAGAGAAATAAGTTATGGCAGCTAAATATGACAGGGGTGATAGTGGAACCAGCTATAATAGGTTATCATGAGAAAACAGTGGCAAATATTCAAATTTTACACATAAAAGGTAAGACCTTATTTTTATTGAGATATTTAAAACAAGTAGGATGGGGAAAGCCTATAAGATAGAAATTTTCTACCCAACTAAAAAAGGAAGCAGGAGACAGAATGCATCATGAATCATTTTCAATCTTCTGATAGGAGTTTTGGAGTGAAAAGAACCTAGGGTTGGAAGCCAAACAGACGTGGATTTTGGTCCCCAATCTGTCACTTTCTAGTTTTATGGCCCTCACAAAGTGACTTTATTTTCCTGTTTCTGTTTCTTTGGGTATAAACTGATGGTTAATAATATCTGCCTCACAGGAGTATGACAAGGTTTATGTTTATCAAGGTCTCAGTATCAAGGAGATAGGATGTACTCAATATAAGGTAGCTATGATGTATTGATACACAGGTAGTTCCTTGTTCGGGGACATTAGTATCACTTAAGTTATTTATGTAATACAATAGAGAACAATCTAGTCACACATTTTTTATTAATTCCTAAAGCTTATTCAAGTGAATTTTAAAAAATATATTTTTTCCAGTGTTTTTACATATTTTAGATATAATCTAAGAACTATATACTTAATACTTCCCAATTTTATCAGTAATGCAACAATAATTTAGTAAGTGTGATTTAACAGATATTTTAGAGGTAGATCTTTAATACTATGAACTCATTTTCCCTTGGTAGAGGGCACTCTGCTATAAAATTGTGACTTTCCTTAAAATGCCATCCTTGGTATATTTTACAAGTGGATGAGAAAAATGCATACAACGTTAAGGAGTTAGTGCATAGATCTACACCCTACCCTGAAATCTGTATGTTTTTCATTCTTGTTTCCCATACCATGCACCTTCTTCATAGACTATTGATAGATTAAAAATGTATACCACTTTATAGAAAGAATTAAGAAAAAAATAATTTAAAAAATCTTATTTTGTTTCCTAGGAAAGAGGAAACTTCTTTAGAAATCTTTTAATTATTTTAACAAATTTGAAAACTCCTGTTCTTGGTGGCAACCTGCCTTTTTGCTAACAGCACTTGTTTTCCTCTCTCTCTCTCTCTCTCTCTCTCATTTCCTTTCCATTGTGAAATTATAAGGAAAGTTCTCAGACAGAGGAAGGTCCAGTAAATCTACCTCATAAGCTGGCATTGGACACTGATGATGTTAGAAGATCTTTTCACGCTGCCATCCTTATTGAACAAACTCTGTCTTGGTTATCTTTTCAAAATGATATGAAAACTCTTTTCAGTTTTGGGGTCTCCGAGAACTACTTTATATATTCTCATGTGACTGGAGCTTGGTTCATCAGCCCAGCAGATGGCGACAACTGGCCTTTTGCCCAGCTCTGGAGACACAGGTTCAGTTTTCCTGAAGTCTTCTGAGCCTCTTTCATTTACAACTCCTTTAGTACAAACATACCAGCTTCTTTCAAGTTTTAATCTGTGCCTATTTCTATAACTGTTATAGTTTTGTGAAGGTCAATTTGAAATTGTAATGGGCAGTTTGGGAAATTTTGACATGAATAAGAATATTCATTTAAGAAACACTTCAGAAAAAAATGAAAATTAAAAAAAAATCTTGTGAGAAGATATGCTGTCCTGTCTGCCAGAAAAAAGAGATCACTTTGTTTAATTTCTGAGTCCACCTCTTTCATTTTCATATGTCAGGAATTAATAAGTACCATCTTTTTAATTGTAGGCCTTGGTGGAATAGTCAAGAGCCTGAGTTATTATTAAAATCAGTTATAGAAACTCTCTCTCTTTTTAGGGTATATGGGATAAGATGTGTTTTTCTACATTGAAGTCATCTCCTTTCCCTAAAGAAGGAAGATAATTAACCTTTTAGAGTGATAATTTTTTACCAAGAAATGGTAATACAGAAGAATATGTTTAACTATGGGTTTCAGTAATGACCTTTGTTCCTAACTACTGAATAAGAAGAAAAGCCAGGCACTTAAAGTTTTGGATATTAATTTAATAATCTTTTAAAATCTGGTTTATGAATAAAGTTTATGTTATATTAAAAAGGGTTTGTGTTAATTCCCTGATGATATTTTAATTGAACCAATTGAATTGATGTAATTTAGTTTAGAGACCAAGATACAAAAATTGAGTTGGCACAGTATTTTAATTAGTAAATGACATGAGTTTAATTTTTCATGATTTAAAATTGGTAACTGATATAAATAGTTAGACCAAAACTCTATGGAATAGTTAATAAAAGTATGAGATTGTGAATATGACCTGTCCTTTTGTTTATTAAGGAAATTTTTATGGTTTATTAAAATGGTAAATTCAATGTAACACGCCTTGTTTTATTTGGTATGCTGATAAAGTTAATTATGTGCTCTTTCTAAAGTTAAATGCTTTAAATATATCACCTATTTAAACTTAATGACAGGGATAGGTTCTAAGAAATGTATTCTTAGGCAATTTTGTAGTTTATGTGAATGTCATAGAGTGCATGTATACAAACTTAGATGGCATAGACTGCCACACGTTTAGGCCATATTTGGGATCCCATTATTTCTAGGGTATAAACCTGTACTGAATACTGTAGGCAACTATAACACAATGGAAAGTATCTGTATATGTAAATATATCGAAACATAGAAAAAGTAGAATAAATGTACGGTATTATGATCTTATGGGACCACCATCATATCTGCGGTCTGTTGTTGACAAAAATATTGTTATGTGGCACATGACTCTGTGTGTGTGTGTGTTTGTGTTTGTGTTTTTGTGTCTCAGCATTGTTCTTCTTAGGCTGCCATAACATAATCCCAAAGACAGGGTGACTTAAGCAACAAAAATTACTTTCTTACAGATTTGGAGGCTGGAAAGTCCAAGATCAAGTTTCTGGCAGGGTTTGGTTTCTGGTGAGGAATCTCTTCCTGGCTTGCTGACAGCCAACTTTTCGCTGTGTCCTCACATGGGAGAGAGAAAGACTGAGAATGTTCTCTAATGTTTCTTCTTATAAGAACACTAAGCCCATAATGAGAACCCCACCCCCCTGACCTCGTCTATACCTAATTATCTCCTAAAGGACTTATCTTCAAACACCATTACATTGGGAATTAGGCTTCAACATACGGATTTTTGGAGGATACAATTAAGTCCTTAGAAATTCTTATTTTAGAGAAAAAGGTAAATGAGAGTGAGAGAGAGCTGTCTCTTCTTAAAAGGACACTAATTCTATTGGATTAGAGCCTTACCCTTATGATCTCATTTAACCTTAATTACTTCCTTACTCCAAATACATGCACATTGGGAGTTAGGGTTTCAATATATGAATTTGGTGGGGATACAATTTAGTGCATAGCAATCTGAATATATACATATAAATATACATTCATGAATGCTTTTTTAAAATTGTGACAAGAATGGTATTCAAATGGAATAAAATTAGGCTTTCTTCTGTATAATGACTAAATCATTCTTTGATTAGATAGCAAAAATATAACACATTATGTTGTGTTACATTAATTTTGACATAATCTTCATTCATCTCACAAAACAATTCTTTATTTTTGAAAAAGTTATATTTCTAATTATATTTTATCATATCAATTTTGTATATATTTCAAATATGACATATCTTGCCTTGAAATTATAATGATATGTTTATACCTTGTCTCCTTTGACAAACTCCTGATTCAAACCCTAAATGCAGAATAATAAATTAGTTATTATTTATGCCTAAATTATCTTTGCTAATATTATACAAAGGTTTATTTTTACCTTGTAAAGTAAATGACCATAGAAGTAATTAGATTTCTTTGGCATTCTCTAAGTTTTAATTAACTAAAAACTATTGTGAGAGCTATTTTATTTATCAACTTAGAATAAAGATCTGATAAATCAAAAGAGGAATCTAATCTTCCTAGGCTAATTATATGTAAGTAAACTATATTCATATGAATATGATTCAATAATTATTTACTTCTTATATTAAAAGAAACCTAATTATGTTCAAAGATAAAGTGTGGTACCATATTTGTTTCCAAGTTAATCTTTCTTCAAGGTTCTATAATACTTGTCAATCAGGACAATCAGAGCATAATTTATGATATAAATCAAAAGCCCATGGAGGTTTGCAATGTTCTTACTGTTTGTAATAAATCTTTCTCCCAGTAATCATTAACTGAATCCTTATTAATTAATTTTGTGTCATTCCATAAGAAAGAATAGCATTCTCTTCCATTCTGATAATGCCAGTTAACAGAGCATCCAGAGCCATTTGTCTTACCACCGTAACAGAGATCAATTAGACATGATATTTTTAAAAATAAATTTTATTGTGTATATTTTATATATACAACTTTATGTTGTGAGATACATATATAGTAAAATGGTGAAAGAAATTAACGTACCATTCATCTCACATCCTTACCTAGATGTGATCTTAAGCCAATTCATATGGAAACATTAAATATATAGCCAAGAAGGTGACTAGTGTATGTCTTACTTACCTATAACACAATATTGACCAAACTTTAAAGGTGAGACAAGAACTGGGGCCAAAATCTATATGCCCCTTTTATTCTCTCCAAATGGATTTCATACAGTTACCCTAGAAATGGACTATGGATTTGTTTAGGTTATTGCATGTCTATTCTCAGGATAGAGCAAAACTTTTTCTTGTTGGAAAGCCACAGCTTTAATAGAAAAAGGATCACCTGACATTTTTTTTCCACCTGGGCACGAACTATCCCTTCAATATTGGAAGTACTCATTTTAATAAAGCTATTTTTAAGGTATTTTCTCTTATTTAAAACTCCATTGCCCATATGACTCTCAATATTAAGATAAGGTAAAAGGACAAAATTCTGATACTTAAATTAACTAGTATATACCTCAACTAATTTAAAATAGGGATTCATACTTCTACACATACTTGTTCATACTGGCACTATTTACAATAGACAAAAGGTAGAAACAGCCCAAATACCCATCAATGGATGACTGGATAAATAAAAGGTGATATATTATTATAATAGAATATTATTCACCCTTAAAAAGGAATGCGGTACTGGCACATAATGCAACATGGATGAACCTTCTTTCATTTGTAAAAAATGTAAGAAGCTAGTCAAAAAGGTCATAGTTTGTATGATTTTATTTATGTGCAATATCTAGCATGGGTAAATCCACAGCAGCACAAAGCAAATTAGCGGTTGTCAGGAACTGGGTGTGGGGAAAATAAGGAGTAACTGCTTAAGGGGAGAAAGGTTTCTTTTGGGGTTGATGAAAATATTTTGTACTAGATAGAGGTGATTGTTGCACAACATTTTAGAGGTATTAATTGCCATTAAATTTTAAACTTTAAAATACTTAATTTTATGTTATATAAGTTTCATGTCCAAAGAAATATAAAACAATAACAATAAAATCCCAGCAGCTTAAATTATTCAAATTTTCAAAAACCTTTGAACTTCCTTGGCCCAAAGTGTTGCCTTTGGTCTTAAAAACAATAATGACAACTCTTTTGGAATCCCATCTGCTCTCTCTACATGAACTAAGTATCCTAGCTATCTGGGAGCATTTTCAGCATTCCTAGACACTGCTGTATTACACGGAGATATAAGTAGCTATTACAAAGGACTCATGTGATACATTCAGTTTTATTACCAACAGGTACAAGCAGCTTTTCCTTAAAATCTTCCCTTCATAAAATTTCTTCATTATTTTAAACCCAGAGTCTTTGTCTTTTGGAGTAGATCTCAGAGAAAATTATTCTGAAGCTTCCATGGAAAGGACCTTACCAGGTACTCTTATCATCTTCCTCAGTATTGGAACCCCAGAGTACTTATTCCTGGATCTCTGTGTCTTTATTAAAGACATGTCGCCACTCTTTAATCACCAAAAGACTTTTTAAACTGGCAACTTCAAACTAATGATTCGTAGGAATCCTTAAAACTCACTCCATTAATTACACAGTTTTGTGTTTGTCAATTCTAATTATTATATTAACTTTTCCCACTTTCAACCAGAAACCCCCCCCCCACCCAGTGTGGAATGATGCTTTGAATTTAATTTTATTCTTATTTTATTTTATATTTCAGCATATTACAGGGGTACAAATATTTAGGTTACATATATTGCCTTTGCCCCACCCAAGTCAGAGCTTCAAACAAAAAAGATCCATCTTAAATATAGTTAAACACCAGACTCAAAAACCCTATAAATATCCTTCCCAAAGTCCCTCATTTTAGACAGTCCAAAGACCCCCTTTGTGGTGTTCCCCTTTGCTATAGTAGGTTTAAGGTAACTCAGCTTCTGTTGATGAACAGGTTTCTCTTCTGAGTCTTTTATTATAGCTTACTAATTATTCAATATCTACTCTTAAATGTCTAATAGATGTCTTACATTTAACATGCCTAAAACAAAATTCTGTTTTACACCCCCCTGTTTTCCTCCACATCACCATTTCCCATCCAAGTAAAGAGCTACTCCCTTCTTCCAGTTATGCAGGCTCCAAATCATGAAATCATCCTCTATTTCTTTATTTCAGTTAAACTCCACAGACTAAGAATCTATAAATACTCTCAGGTCTTTCTGGAACATATGCAGTTTTGTGAATCTGACCACTTCTTCTTCCCACCTCTGCTGTTAGCCTCCTGCTACAAGGTCTCCTCTTACATGGATCATTGCAGCACCTCCTACTGGCTTCTCCCTGCCTCCACCTTGCCCTGTCCCTGCCCCTGACGGTCTGTTTAGAGGTCTCCTATTGTCAGAGCATGTCAAGCCTCAGCTGAAAAGCCTCCACTGATGTCCCATTTCATTCAGAGTCACAGCTTGATCCCTAAAGAGTAGCTTGCATTATTTGCCCTGCCCTATTATCTCTCAGACCATACTTCCTACAGCCCTCCTCCTTGCTGGTACTCAAATACAATA
Source organism: Varecia variegata (assembly GCA_028533085.1). Lineage (NCBI taxonomy): Eukaryota > Metazoa > Chordata > Mammalia > Primates > Lemuridae > Varecia > Varecia variegata. The sequence goes on along the minus strand of CM052438.1, from coordinate 131,683,594 downwards.
GGACTACTCCGGTTTGAACAATTTGTTCTTTTGGTTCCCTGTAACTAGAATGTTGTTCCCCTCAGATATCTGTGTGGTTTTCTCACTTCCTTCAGGTGTTTACTCAAATGCTACCTTTTCAGTAAGACTTTAAAGATCATCTCATCCCAAACTATCAGAGACAAGGCACCTACCTCCACCTCCACTCACCCTATGCTTTTTGACTGCTTTGTATTTTCATTAAGCATATATCATTCCATAACACTATTTTTTCAAAAAATACAGAATGGTGGGGATTTTGCCTCTATTTTTAATTTTTCTTACTCTACTTTATCCCCAGCACATAAAGCAATATCTTAATCACATCTAGACATACTATAGATTAATTAGTGAATCAAAACATACTCTCTATATTAATCCATACTGTATATTGTGGAGGGCAGACTGTGGGCTTGTCTCTTCAACCTGCAAGTTCTGATCTTAGACTGTCCACTGCTGGCACTGTTTAGCAAAATACCTTTTGATTTTGTTTTAGAAAGTAATATTGGCTCATCCTCAAATTTATTATAACCTTCAAAATACCATCATTTTGATCCCTGTGCTTTGTTTAATCATTCTATTAGTAATTATGACTCAAATATACCCAGTTCTGCTATATGACCTTATATATGAGCCTGTGGACTATCTAGACTATTTATTACATACTTTCTTGCAACAAAATCAGCTTCTTTTCCTACTTGCCCATCCCCATCTTGCACCTTCATGTTTGAACCTATTTCCCCCAACGGCCTGGCAATCTGGAGGGCTGACCCACTGACTCCCTGGCACATAGTAGGTACTCAAAACTATTTGAAAGTTTTCAGACAGTGTTATAATTCCCTGCCTTTCCCCTGTAGATGCAAGCCCTAAATGATTATTCTGGAAGCATTTACCCTGATATTCCCTAGTTCAGTGCCTAATACATAAATAGGTCCCAAATAAATATATATGCCCTTTATATGTATAATCCCTAAATCGAGTATTCAAAATAGAATCTCTTCATATAATCAGTGTTGGCTTCCCTGTCTTCTATCAGGTACATATTGTAAGATTGGGATGTCCTGGTATCCTTCATAACTCTCACCATGTCTTAGCTGAAGATAAATATGTCCCATATGATGTAAATGTAGCCAACACTCACATCTCTTAGACTTGTTATTCTTACTCTGATTTTCTTGTTCTTATGTGATACCCAGGTGTGTCCTTTCACCTTTGTACCTCAATTCTACTTCAGATTGTTTCAAACTGAAAATTTTCCTTGAGTTGTTTGCTTGGGTTTCAGCATCTCTCTGAACATGCAGGTACACAACGTGTGCTGCTTCTCAGACCAGCATGGCAGGCTCCCTTTGTTAGGGAAGGGATTCAGACAAGAATCATGGGTTCTTTGTTGTTGCAAACAAATTATCCCTATGGGAAGCATTCACCATGGTATTGTAAACTACAAGCGTGTGAAGACTATTTTTCATGAGACAAGTTATCCCCATGCAATGAAGTTTTAAAATTTCATTCCACTACCAAAATGATGCTCCTGACCTTTCCAGGCTTTTAATATAATTACCCAGAATGATATTTTGACTAATAGTGATATAAATAGGGGCTGCCATAGCCCATAGGAGATCAAAGACATTGACCTTGTAATTGGATAGAGATATTCCCTACCTTCTATATTATTGTAAATGTATCTATTCTTCATTTTGAGAGGAAAGGGCTTATGAATCATTTTCATAATAATTAACCCCAAGCTTTCCTCATCTCATCCAACTTCGGAGTTGCACTCTATAGCTCCATAAGAACACTCAGAATTTATAAGATCATCCAATCCTGTCCTATGCAGGGGACTCAAAAGCAAACCTACTATGGTCCCGCAGTACAATAATTATAGCCCACACTACCCAGGACCACTGAGAATCGGGTGTTATGAGTGCTTGATAAAACCAGAAGTAGTCATTTGCCTGAAAATTACTTAAATAGCCCATCATGTTCCCACTAATGCATAGCATGAGTAAATAAAAAATAAAAGACATATCCAAAAATTCACATATTTTTCCCTAGATGATTTCTGAAACCAAATCTGTATCAGTAGACTGATGTGACCTGTTAACTTTTTTCCCAAGGAACCCAAATGGCATAGGGGTTCCCATGCTGAATAGCAAAATATACATGTTACTGAAACAATTATGTTCTAGAAGCTGGGATCGATTTTTAAAGCAAAGGTTATATTTTAAGGCTTTTTTTCTTACTTCAATGTAAATTTTAATTATTTTATTACAATTTTGAAAATATAGATAAGCAAAAATAATAAAATGGCAAAAACCTATATTCTCAACATGTAGAGATAATAAGTTATACTGTATCTACTCTCAATAATTTTTCTTTATTGTTGGTATGTGTGTTCATGTGGTATAAGTATATATACACATATACACACATATTTGTATTTTTAATGTAATAATAGTATAATATTGTAAAATAGTTTCAATATTATATATGTCATGACATAGTCCTATAATGATATACCTTTTAAGAACTGCATAGTACTCCTTACTAAAAATGTATTATAGGATATTTAAATAAGTCTCTAATGTTTGGAGATTAATGTTTTTGTCAAATTTTTCTCTCCTATGATAAGTATCCTTGTTGTTGGGTTCTCCATGTGTTATGAATTATTTCTTTAAGTGTGAATGGCTAGTTAAAAGGCTATAGATGATATAAAGGGTTCAGATAAATATTGGCAAAATGTCTTCTAAATGGTTGTATAATTTATATTCGTGCTATGACTATAATTTATACTTCTACTAGTTATATACTTTATATTCTTAGTAGTAGTGGGTGAACACATTCCTATTCTCTAAATCACAAACAACATTTGATGGATGTCATCACTTAAAAATAGTCTCTACTTCAATAGGAAAATGCTACTATCTTACTGTTGTTTTTCTTTAAATTCATTTGATTATCAGTGATGTTACAAATTTTCATATGTTTATTATCCATTTCAATGTTTTTTTTAAACGTTACTTCAGTTCCCTTGTCTATGCAGTTTGGGGGTGACTATTTTTTTCTATTGATTTATAAAAGCTTTATATACATTGAAGATTGAAACACTTTGTCATCTACATGGAACTTATTTGCTGTTTGCCTTTCAGTTTATTGATGATATCCTTGACATTTACAGTTTAAGTACCTTATAATCTATATTTCTTTTGAATATATACTTGATATGCTAACTTATGGAATTATTTTAGTGTATGCTCTAAGTTTGTGGTTTATTTAACCCTAAGTAATCAGTTATACAAAGATGATTTCTTAGTTTTTTAAAAAAATCCATGGATCCATGGAAGAATATCAAGGATTTAATTAGAAATTATAAATGTGTTCAGTCTTTCCTAATTTTTCACATACCAAAAATTGACCTCACTTCCTTCAATAATTTTACAATATTTTATGTTACAGCCACAGTAGACCACAGCATGAAAATACTTGCAAGTTACATGTTTTTTCTTGCTATTCCTTCCATCTCAAATGTTCCTCCTATTCATTCTATCAAAATTATGTGTATCCTCTCTAAGATCCAATTTAAATATGACTTCTTCCACAAAAGCTTCCTAATTACCCTAAGCAGAATTAACAGTTCCTTTTTTCTACATTTTCACACCAATGATACCTCTGCTTACCATATATTTTTAGGCTTTATATTATACATTATTTGCATATTTATCACTTCCCATTTAACTCTAAGGTCCATCATCAGACTTTTTTCTAGTTTATCCCTAAATCTTAAGCAGTACTACCTAGAACACTGACAACTATATTGTATGCACTTAACAAATATTTGCATCATGGACAAATTAATGAGGTTTAGAGAAACAGAAGTAGTCAAACAAGTGAATAAGAAAAGGGATTAAATACATTTCAGGTGTCTGGTATGTAATAAGTGCTATTCAAACATTCTTGGTTAATATTCAGAACTCCATGAGTAAGTATTATTCTATTGATTATTTAAAATAGAAAATATAAGAGAAAGACATACTTTGTCCAAGATCACATAGGATGTGGCTGAGCCAAGATTCAAGATTCAACTTGTGTATCTCTTACTCCAAGGCCTGTCTTCCTTCTGTGTTTCCCATTCAGTCTTTACTCTCAGCTTTCCTGTCGTATATTAGAGAAGCAGAGTAATAATAACATATGCCCCAAACATTATTAGTCAGGTCTCCTAAAATTGCGCACTGGGCTGTTTTTAGAAACTATTTGAATTATCCATTTGTGGAGTTTTCCGAGGAAGAACTCACAGTCATGAAACAAAGAACATTTCAACACTAGGTGGTGTTGGCCAGAAATATTACAACAGGAGTTCAGAGAGCCATGTGGACTGGAATGATCTGGAAGACCTTGAATATTGGCTGGAAATCAGAAAGATAAGTAAGTCCATGTGTCAGGGACAATGCTAAGTCTTATCATACCACGCTGAGGTCGCATACAGTATAATACAACATATCCTTTCTGAGGATTTAGAACCATTCGAGTTTTGGAATGTCATGCATAGATGTAACACTTCATAATTTAGAGTATGCTTTTACTGAAAGTTGTCTTTTATAATCTTCACAACCCTGCCGAAACAGCTTATTCATCTCTTCATATATTAATATTAATTTTCTCAGAAGTCACAGACTAAAAAAATCAAGGTGCAGAGGTATTTAATGAGTGTCAAAAACAACACAGAGAATGGAGAGTGGAGCTGGGATGAAAACTTAGTTCTATCTGATTCCACTTAATTAATAATACCTTTTCTTAATCCTTGTTATTACTTTACCATCATGGACTACAGAGTATGAAAGATTTTATCATCTAGAGAAACTATTTATTAAGTAATGATTTTTTCATTTATTAATAAATCAAAATATAATAATGATAGTCAAGAATTCTGATCATCCTAAGATAACCTGCTCTTCTACGCTGATATGACATAATAATTATTAAAATAATCACAATGTCTTTATTTATTCAACTTTATATTGGGATTAACTTTCTATGATGCTTTAAAAGTGACAAAATCTTAAGAACAAGTGTTTCTGTCTTGTCAGAACCCCAGGGATCCAGGTCTTGGAAGGCAATAATTTAGTGGTAGTATATTAAATGCAGTATACCAAGAGGTGACTGCAGTGAAAGACTCTTTCTCTGAACTAAATGAGGTAGGGATGAGAGAGGCATATTCTACTTTGGCACATCAACTCTTGACTTTACACCTTTTCAGAGGTCCTAAGAGTGGGTCAGAGGAAGAAGTAGCTTTCTAGAGATTCAGGATCCAGGATCACCTCCTAATCTACATCCAAACAGAGCTCCCTTCCTTACCCACTCCCTCCCTCTCTTCCTCTCTTGAGCCTGACCGTGCAATTAAGGCTTTGCCCCACCTTGTATAAAACCTTCCTTGAAGATAAGGTCCCACATTGAATTTTGTGTTTCTCTGAACATTTACAGCATTTGTAACTAAGTCATAGATTTCACTTCGCTGTTTATTAATCAATTTAAGTAACTGAGTCTCATGCACCAAACCATACCTTCTGACCATCAGGAAACTGTATTTTCAGTAGGTCCCTTCATTCAACTATTTCTGAAATTCCCAGACACTAAAAATCTTTATATGTTGAATATTCCTTAAATACTATCAGTTTGTGTGTCCTTGGTAAGATCATTTTCCTTTTGGTATGGTCACTGTATAGTATATTATCTGAAATTGGACACTTTTGAAAGTGAAATGTGAATTTTACCAGATGAGATGTCAGTAACACATGTGATATGGCAAACTGTCCCCTAGAGGTGGGCAGTATCACATCTACCCTATTCCACATCTACTCCCAACCCAAAGCAGTGCTTAAGGGTCCTTGGTGGTTTTTACGTAATCTATAGCCTCTCATTCCTGGAGCATGAAGTTATTCCTCAATGGAGAGGGGTGGTAGAGAAGCACCAAGGTGAAAAAATTGTCCAGTATTGTTAATTTCCCCCCCTCTGATACAGGGTCTTCCTAAATTGCCCAGGTGGGTATTGAACTCCTGAGTTCAAGCGATCCTCCCACCTTGGCCTCACTAGTAGCTGGGACTACAGGCTTCTGACACCACACCCAGTTTATAGTCTCACTTTTTGCCTTTGACCCCCAGATCCTAGTCCTTGGGCAATGCACTTCAGGTTGAACTTCTTGAGGTAATTATTTTTAGTGGCCCTGCGGCCATCTACCTCCCTTCTTCTATAAACTCCACAGTCTGTCAGACATAGAAGCACATATCTGAACTGTACTTTTAGACATGCTTCAAGCACTTTCCTATTAGTCACCTAGAACCCATTCAAGTATCCCTTAAAATCTGATAGGTTCTGAAGTTTCTAGAATGTTCTTTGTTTGTTAAAAGGGTGATCAACCAAGAGTTCACGAAGCGCCCCTTGTGGAAATTAGTGTCTAAATCCATATGCCACTTAAAGGAATTTTTTCTAGAGCTCAGCTGAGATAGCCTGCTGTATTATAATTACCTATACCACACAATATAATTCATAATGATTCCTTTGCCAGCTGTGTTTCAAAAAAGATTTGTGTTGTCAATATCACATAGGATGTTTAGAAGTTGTATTCTATTTCAATATTTTCTTAATTTCTGTTCTTCCTATCCTCCTTTAGCACATCATTTTGTAGACATTATTAATATTATTGATACAGGAGGACAAATTTAAAACACAATTGTAAAAGTTCACATGCATTGCTTCATTTGGGATGCACAATTATATGAAATGAAGAAGTATTATTTATTATTTCCATTTTACTGTTGAGAAAACTGAGGTTAAGAGAATTTAGGACATTTTCCCAGGGCCTAATAATTAAAAAGTGACTGAACCAAAATACAAAGTATTTGTTTCCTAGAACTGTATTTCATGCCCTTCAACCACTACAAACATAGGCAGAGCACCAAGGTGAATGCCAATCACCATCCAGCAGTCCCTCTTCATAAAATGCCCATTTATTTTTCTGCTTAATGGATCTTGATTTGCTATGGAATCAGCTTGACTTTTTTTTTTTTTTTTTTTTGCAGCATCTCCCTCTGGATTGAATACTTCAGCTTTGACCTTAAGTTTATGTCCCTTCATATTATCTTTAATAAATGCCAACCCTAGGGAGACATAAGGGGTTGCCTGACACCTTTCTAATCATTAGTATTGCTTTTTAAATATCTTACATTATCTTGCTGATGCTAAAAACATCAGAGCATCATTTTACACAGATCAGCAAATCTGTGTACACCAATTTAGTTACTTTGCAATCTTGGCAGAATAGCATTGCATTTATTTCCCTTTTAGATGAATTCAGTTGCATTTTAAACCAATTCTTCCAATCCAGAGACCACTCCTCCAGTGCTGCATCATAAAAGGCTAGACATGTGTTTTTATATCTATCTATAATAATTCTCTGAATACTATTAAAACAGGTATTATATTAAAATTCTGACTTCAACTCTCACTACTCATCTGATGATGGGCAAGTTACTAAACTGCCCTAAGTTTCAGTTTTCTCTTTTGCCTAAGTTATATGATAAAATACCATTTATATAAAAATGCCTGACACAGTCTAAGTGCTGAATAAATAGTAGCTATCATTAAAATTAATAGTAATGACTTCTAGTAAATCAGTAAGTAATTAATAATTTGTTTTGTTTTGCTTTGTTTAAAGAAGGTAAAGCTTAATGGCTTAGAATCTGTATTAGTCAGGATTCTCTAGAAAAACAGAACCAATAGAGTGTGTATACATAATATATATTATATTTATATATATTCATTATAGGTAATATTTATATTATATATATATGTATATATAAAATTCTCTCACACAATTAAGGAGGCTGACAAGTAAGTACTAAGATCTACAGTCAGCAAACTGGAGACCTAGGGGACCAGATAGTTCTAGTTCTAGTACAAATGCAGGCAGGCTCAAGACCCAGGAAAAACTGAAGTTTCAGTTAGAGTCTGAAGGCAGAAAAAAATGATGTCCCAGCTCAAAGTCAACCAGACAGGAGGGATTCCTTCTTTTGCGGGGGAAGGTCAACATTTTGTTCCATTCAGGCCTTCCCCTGATTAGATGAGGCCCATCCACATTTAAGGAGGGTAATCTGCTTTACTCAGTCCTTCAATTTCAATGTCAAATTTATCCAAAAACACCCTCACAGAAATACACAGACTGTTTGACCAAATATCTTGGCAACCTATGGCCCAGTCAAATTGATAAATAAAATTAAATGTTATAGAAGCTGTAATGGGTAACAAGGAGAGCTGGTGTCTCATATACTTGCCTCAAGACACATGAAATATTAAGAAGTAAACCAACTCAAAGGCAAGTGGTCTTTGGGTAGCTAAGGTCCTTCACAGACTAAAACCACATCCCCATGAGATGCAATTCAAAAAAAAAAAAAAAAAGACAAAAGTTTATTTTTTTTCTTTTTAAGTAGTTAAAACAGTTATGCTTTCATTAGATAATCTTTAAATGCTTGCTTAGGCATTCCTTTTTGTTTCAGGCATTTTTTGAAAAATCATACTCTCTTAACTGAATCTTCTCCAGCACAATGAAACAATCAGCTAACTTAGTTATTCATCTCTGGTTGGGGGAATTTTATTTAATGAAGGTAAAAATGTAAATGTGTAAGATCATGGTGGGTACCATGGGATGGAACATTCATGGAAAGGCTATAGGAAAACAAAACTTTCTCAAGCAGAAATGTCACACAGTACAGAAAAGAGAGCACTGAACTGGGAACTGGAAGAACTATCATTAATGATACATGACCTTGACAATTGATCAAATCCCTCTGGAGTTAAATCCTCTCATCTGTTAAATAAGAAGATGGTATATTTGATGGTCTCTGATGTTCTTTGTTGAGTTCTGATCATTAAACATTGAGGGAAATTTTCTAAAAACTTTTATTTTCCTTTTTCTTTGTTTGAAACTCAGATATAGTGAATTAAGTTAATCATGAAACTCTATAACCCTATATTATCACTCATCTACTGAACCTTATTATGTTTATAATTTCTTAGTTAAATAAACTCTCCTTTACTCAGTCCATCTCTGATCCTTATACCCATTCCAATTATTTATAGCACAGATACCTGCTCTAATACACTTAATACATGTGCTAGGATGATTTTGTTTAGTATGCTTCTTTTTTATTACATACAGAGCTTTTGGTTACACATGTCATTCTTTTTGTCTCAATACAATGTTACTATTTGTCTCTCTAGTTCATTTTTTCTCACTGTCACAAGATATTACACATTTAACTTGTTCTCATAGTTATCCAATCCCCTGGGGCAGGGCACCTAGATTGCTTTCATCTATTACCCCAAACAGGCAGTCTTGGCTGAGACAACTCTAAGGTAATTTATAGTTTTGTTGGTATAATGAGTGGTATTCTTTTTCCTTTTCCATAAATTTTCAGATTTTTATATCTGGTCAGGAAAAACACATTGATTCTTGGTTATTATGTATTTTAACATCTTGCTTAATCTTCTTATTAGTTGTAATGGTTTATAAGTAGATCTTGTTTGATTTTTTTAATGAATGATAATATCTGAAATAGATTTTTTTATCTTTTCATTTTCCATCCTTGTGCTTTTTATACCTTTTTGTTCCTTATTACAGTGGCATAAACCTCTGATAGTAGTGATAGCAGGCTTCTATCATTCAAAATCTTAAAGGGAATGAGTCAAACTTTGTCAGTTGATATTTAGTGTATGTTTTTGGTATATAACATCATTTGAGGTAAGGAAGCAACATTCTATTCCTAGAAGTAGAAGCACTTTCAATATAAATGAGTAATAAACTTGATCAAATGCAAATTCATCTATTGGTATATTCATGTATTTTTTTCTTTTTTAGTTAGTCAAAATGGGTAATCATATTGATAGTTTTGTGAAATTAAAAAAATCCTTGCATTTCTGAGGTACAACCTATTAATATTAATACACAGATCTAGTAAACTTTTTTGTACTGCTTTTTTTCTATTATGGAACCAAGGCTATACTGGCCTTGTGAAAAACTTAATGAGATTTTTAAAAATAGTTATATTCTGAAACATATAAGATTATCTCTTTTAAAAATGTCGTTAGAATATATTATTACAGAAACTCAGGAAACTTTTATTTCCTTTTTGGTGGGGGTTGTTAAGATGCATGATGGAATGTTCAAAATTTTTAATGGTCATTGGTCTATTCAAGTTTTGTATTTTTATTTGTAGTAGTTTCAGTATTTTATATATTTTTGATAATGTATTCATTTTACTAGGCTTTCAAATTTACTGTCATACATTTGTTCTCATTATTATTGAATTTTATTTAAATTTCTGTTTTGTCTATAACTAATTTCCCATTTTATTCCCATATTTTACTTATTAGAACATTCTTTTCTCTTTATCTCACTTCCATTTCCAAAGAAAAGCTTTCAGATTTGTGAACCTACATATACTTCCATATAAACTACACATTCATCACACTGTCATGTTTATGGTGGATCATAAATATTTGCTGAAAGAATGAATAACACAGTTATTTCTTCCACCTTAATAAGATCTTAGAAGTGACAAAGAATTTGGTAGAAACAGTATGCTATTTTCTGATCAAGTTACGTAAAATCACAAAGACTTAGTTTCCTCAATACAAAATTTTATGTAGGTTCATCATGGAGTTTAAAAGAGCTGAATGAGAGCTAAACTATAGTTAAACATAAATATATATTTAGAGGAAGGATGGAAAAGAAGAAAGGAAGAATAGTTTTACATAAAAATGGCACAAAGAGAATTCTGAGGATAATAACAACCACGGGTGAAGTAGAACAAAATCTGAATTTGATGCTGGCAGATGGAGATTTTTGACCCCTCTCTGATTCTTACTATTTGTTTGATTTTGGAAAAATCTCTAAGCCTCCCATGTGTAAACAAGAAATGACACTTAACACATAGACTTCTTGAAAGCTCACATGAGCTAATAGATTCAACATTTTTATGTAAACTGAATCATTTTACTTATATCTAGTCATTTAAATAGAAACATACTGGACGTATGTCCAAAATTTTTATATTTCCATTAAAAAGCCCATTCTTACAGGATCCAAGGAAGGTACTATTCTATACTGATTTCCACACTAAAATGTTGTAGAGTATATATCCAATTGATTAGTCTGTGGCATGCATTCCTTCCAAAGATGATTGCTGAACATTTACAATTAGCACAAAAATAGGCAATGTGATGCTTACCAACTCCATCATAAAGAAAATAAAAATCCAAAAAGAGAAACCAATTGTAATTTCAAATAGAATAATAAACAGAAAAACATGCTAAGCTTTATGAACAAAGCACAGGAAAAAGGGCTATGGGAGTTGATAGGAAAGCAAATGACTTTCTAATACAGTGGTCTGAGAAGTCAAGGGGGGATATACAGGGGGATTGTGAAATAAGAGTCACTTTAATTTGTGTTTGGACATAGAGGTAAAGAAAATTATGTACAGAAAGAAAAATGAAATGCAGCTATGAACCAGAGAGGGCTCAGGTTCCATTGAGAAGTAGCAAGTCCCTTGGGAGAACTAAGGGTTCATGGCTGGGGGCTTGGGGCTGATGGGGAAATTTAAGTTTGGATAAAGTCTCACGTGCTGTGCGAAAGCATGTGGACTGTAATCAGCAGGCAATTTGAAAACAAAAATAATTTTGAACAGAAAAATAATGTGATCAGAATCAAATTTAAGCAAAAAAAGTAATGACAGGCAATTAGATCTGTAGCTTTTTGAAATAATCTAGATGTGATCAAATGAGCAATGGATATGACGTAATGGCAGTTAGAAAGAAAAGGGTATAAAATATGTGAATTATTAATTAGAAATATTATGTGCAGAAGAAAAGGAAAGGGAGAAACAGAAGATAACTTAGATATTGTGAACTTGTACACACGTACAAACATTTAAATTGCAGCTAGTACCCATCCAGGACTGAAAAATAAAAAGACTCACAGAACAGCCCTGGAACTTTTTAAAGACTTTGAAACCAGAAACAAAAACAAATTAGATATAAAAAAGAAAACTCAACTTCTTTAAAGTAAACATCATGAAAAATGTTTTGAAATTAGTACAACCTCTGTGGAAAGTAGTATGGAGATACCTCAAAGAACTAAAAGTAGAACTACCATTTGATCCAGCAACCCAACTACTGGTATCTACCCAAAAGAAAAAAAGACATTCTATAAAAAAGACATCTGCACTGAATGTTTATAGCAGCACAATTTACAATTGCAAAGATGTGGAAGCAACCCAAGTGCCCATCAATCCATGAGTGGATTAATGAAATGTGGTACATGTACACCATGGAGTTCTACTCAGCCATAAAAAAATGGTGAACTACCTCTTGTATTATCCTGGATGGAGCTGGAGCCCATTTTTCCAGATGAAATATCATAAGAATGGAAAAACAAACACCGCATGTACTCACCATTAAGTTGGTAATAATCGATCAACACTGATGTGCACATATGGGAAGTAACATTCATAGGCTGTTGGGCAGGTGGGAGGGGTGAGGAGAGGATGCGTAAATTCATACCTAATGGATGTGGTGCACACTGTCTGGGGATGGGCATGCTTGTAGCTCTGACTGGGGCAGTGCAAAGGCAATTTATGTAACCAAACTGTTTGTACCCCCATAATACTTTGAAATAAAAAATAAAATAAAATAAAATAAAATAAAACTATTTTACAATATGGGAAGATGCAAGTTTGTAGGTCTTAAAACAAATAATTTTTTAGAGATTTGTCCTTCTTTAAGGGAAAGAATAAAAATAATAAACATGAAATAGTCTTGAAAGTGAATATTTAGATTTTAAAAATAAATAAATTTCTAAAAATTAAGTTTGATGGGGAATAAGACCACAAATATCACAAAATCCAGAAGACATCTAGAACACTGATTTCTTATTATTTGTAGCTTTTTTTTTGCTCAACTCTTCATATAACAGCAATTTTATAATGTAATTTTCCATAGAAAACAGATCATTGAGTCATTCCTCAATCTATTAGATTTTTATTACTCATAATGTAATTTAGTTTTAATTGTTATCTTATATGGTAAAATTGTCATATAAATATTCAGGATTTCTGTCAAATTTGGGAAAATTTCAATTTTCTTTTCATCAATGATTTGTAAGGTCTGAAAGAATTTTTCAAAGTTTAGCTTCTAACTCTAATTTCAAACCTTCTGTCTCCTCTACTTCCCACATATTTCTGCTCCTGGGTTGGATAGGGCACTTTGAGCATATCACTTTAATCTCTTTACTTTTTAGTCATTCCAGTGGACAATAGGAAATTATTCCTGGTGTTCCTGGGAGTTTTTCTGAATATATCACTGTACATGAACTAAACGTATCCCTAACTCTACCTAAACCAGATCCTAAAATTGCCCTTGGCAATTCTAATCCCATCTACCAAGAAAGGAAGTATGACAGAAAGGATTTTGGAGTAGAGAGAGAAAGCTGACCCAAGAGAGTGTAATTAATCTTTCTTTTGTAAATTTCACACACACAAAAAGCCATATAAGCACTAAGGCCTTGGAAAGGACCCATGAAAGTGAGGGGTCTAGAAACATATACTTCATTAGCTTCATTTTCAGTTGTCTCTGAAAATACAATAAACACATTTTAAAATATTTTCCATAAAGTAGTTTTGCCTTAGATTGGATGAGGACAAGAGGCCAGTAGCACACCCAGGGAGAAATATCCAGTCCATGATAATTGTAAATTGGAGCTTTTAGAGGGGAAGTAAAGAGGAGGGCACTCATCCTCGGAAAGGTAGTCACTGGGGGATACTAAATAATTGACTATTAAGACAACACGCAACACAACCTTTTTAAGAGAGATAGATTTGAAGGAAAGGCACGCTAATGAACTGTGTCGAAAAGTATACAAACAGCTATGAAAATGTGGCATGGGGCTAATTTCCTCTCCACTGTGACCATATGCTTGCTGAAGGCATTAATGGCACTAATTGCTTGGGGAGAACTCTGTGAAGTGCATTTTATCTGCTTTGCTGGAAATATCACAGAAAACATAAAATCCCAAGACTGCTGTCTGCAGCCCTTCACAAATCAGACACAATTTATCTGAGTAGGATTTGATATTAAGAGAAAAGCCTAATCTTCCATCTGCATGGTCCAAATAAATCTCCATTCAACCAAGTAGCAAAGGTTCTTCAAATTAACTCTTCATGGATGGGTTGCCTGACACTATTTTGAGTTAACACAGATGGGAGTGCATAGTGTAGTTCTGCTCTTTGAGTATGATACTCTGATTACTCCAAAATAGCAAATATTGGAAGTGTGATGACAGGCAGAAAATGAAAGACTTCAGTTACCTAGGGAGTCCCTGAATAAAAGTAAATCAGTGTTATTTCATTTCCAAGTAATTGGCTATTTAGGAACTTGGGTTTGACAAAATTAGATTATCCAGCTAAACTAGAAATTATGTTTAGCAACAAAATACATGTAACATAATGGTAATTAGGCGTGACCTACAGAGCTGACAGCTAAGTAGAGAACCAGATATGACTCTGAAGTAACATAGAAAAGGAGGTACAAGGATTGGTGAGAAAGAAATCTTCTATCTCCAAGCTCAGAAGCCAGAATTATTTGTCACTGTTGCACAGAGCTTGTAGCAAAGAGGGAAACCGATGACAAGCCTGCAAGAAAAATATGAAGGCTAGAAAAGAGGCACTAAGGTTTTTTTGTTTTTTATGTTTTTTAAAATTGTCAATGGACTCTCCCTGTATTCTGTAGGACTCATGATAGGCAACTGCGGCTGTACTAGAGACTTGAAAATTTTGAGCATTTTATTGCATTCTATTGTAATTGAAATGGCAAGGACAACACAGATTGCAAAGGCTGAGTGGTCTAAAAAGAAAAAACAAAAAACTTTACAATTACCATCTTTATAGCTGATTCATGATGTAATGACTCTATATGTCAATATAATTCTTTTCCAAGAGAATTTTGTAGGGTTCATCTTTGAGGGAATAAAAACACTACCTGGTTTAAAATATTAGCTATTTCTACTGTATATCATCTACCAAAGATATAGATATTCTTCTATAAAAGCCATCATTTGAAACTTCCATGACTGGCAGCCCGATAGAAGGTTATATAATGTGTATCGTGCCTGCCAGCAGCTAGTTGGTGGTAAAATTCACATGACCATAAACTACTGAGGCAGATGGAGAATTAATATTTCTAACAAAGATCTCCCCAAGGGATGCCACACATGGATATTCAAGGAGTGCCCTGTCCAAAGGTGCACCATCAAAGGGAGGCAAATGAGGATGGAAATCTTGCCAGGTAGGTTGCCCAAAAGGGAGCATGTTTTGCTAATCTACTGAAACGTGTATTTCCAAGACAGTATCTCATAGGCCACATATGAGCTGATCTCTTCATCTCAAACCATTCAGAGCAGTGATTCTTCATGATGGGGCAAGCCGAAAAGGACACTGTGATATCTGTCAGTCTTTCCTCTACTGGCAGCCCCGCCTCCTCTTAGTACCTTATTAGCAGAAAAACTGTGAAAAAGTATAGACTTTTAAGTGAACAAGTAGATCTGGTTCAAATCACAATAGCTCTGCCACTTAGGGGATGTGTGGTCTAAGACAAAGCATTTATCCTCTCTTATCAGCAAGTTTCTGCTACCTCACCTCAACTTTGGTTTATGGACTCTTCCGCAAGAAGGCAAACATTATGACCTAGATAAAAGTGAAATTTTAGAATCAATAACTATCTACATTGGTGATATTATTTGTCTCAACTATCGTTTCTCCATTTTGAAGTGATTTTGTTTTTGTCACAACTAGTATTCTTAAGCTTTCTAATTGAGCAGCACTTCTGTTTAACATACTTTAGTCAAAACTGTATGTAAAATGTAGTCTCCTAGAGCTATTGAAAAAAAAAATCTTGGCAATATTTATTCTCCTAGCTAAGTGAACAGTTGGGGGTAAAGGCAGTTCCACAAGTTGGCAGCGTCTCAAGAGAAAAATCAAAGAACTTACAAAATAATTGATAACACTTCAATTTTTTTAATTTAGGATTTGTCCAAATGTTTTCAAAATCCATATGTACTTCAATATATACATTTTACTTTACTGAAAAATCTCCTAAGGAATACCAGAATGATTCTTCCTGTCAAGGTGTTTTCAGGCCAGTGGGGGAGAGTGCCCTGTAAACAAGGGACTGTAAACCAAGTTCTTCATTTATTGATGGATTGATTGACTCAGTCAATGCATATTTATCAAGCATTTGAAGGTGAACCAGTTGCTAGTAGCAGTGAGATGCAGCAGAGCTCCTACATTAAAGCAGCTCACAGCCTAATGGGAAACACACATAGGTGTATCAGTCATCACATACCTGTGTGATAAGAGATTTGTGAAATAAGGATAGGTTCTTTATGTGTAAAGGTATGGAGCTAGGTTTCTACCAAGATATTAGTATGAAACTACTGCAAAATTTTTTGCCCAGTGCTCACATCTCCTCTTCTTTTCTGTTTCACCTGGCTAGAAAAACTGCCTAAGCTCTCTCTTGGCCAAGTTCTACACAACCTCAAAGCCTGCTTATCTTACTGTTTCTGCAATTAAATGTTCTCTTAAGCTTTCAGGCAGAATTTCTTGCTCTGCCCAATGTAAGTTCATATGCATTCATAAAGATAGTACTTATTCTATTTTATTAGAGTATTAAATTACATATTATTTGTTCACATTACTATTTCCCCCATTAAGCTGGGGACCTCTCAAAGGCTGGTTCCTCCTCCTTTCTTGGGACTACAGATATATAGCTTTACCTCATGCATATCTCCAGAGAAGACCTACACAATGAATGAAGGAATGTGTAAGTTTTACCAAGACTTCTGTCAACAGATGGAGAGCCCAAGTGTAGACTCCCCTTTTAATCACTTTGAAAATAATTTCAGTTGATCACATTTATGCATAAATTACTAGAAATAATTACATATGCTGTCTTTCCTAAACATAATGCAGTTTTAACACAGTTATGGAGGAAAGAGCATGACCTTTTGAGAGACACATATAGAGTTCAAATCTCAGTTTCTCATTTATCATTGTTGTGAGTTTATAGATTAAACTTTAATCTTCTACTTCACTTAACTAAAAATATTGGCCTTGCTGAGGCTCCTGTATGTGGAGATGTTAACAAACTCAGATAGTTCATTATTGTATAATACTACTATAATACATATTTTTTTTATTTGGGATTGTCCACAGCCTGGCATTCAGCAAACCTTGTATATTTTCTCATGCAGACACATTTCTTATGAAATGACTTTCAGATCCACAAATAAGCTGGTGCTCCACGTGGTACCAGTGTTAAAGGAGATGTTACCTTGGTAGCAGGGTGACCTGGAAGGTAATAGCATACTGGAACCCATTATCATGAGGCATAGGCAAAATGATTATTTCTCAATTTTCTTCCAAAATTTTAAATATGAATTAATGAAATGTGACTTTTCAAAATGACTGCAGCCAATACCAACTGGATTATTCAGTGAACAGTATTGTGGAGCCCAGGAAAATTTAGTAGGGCAATGACCTGATAGGCTTAGGATGGTCTATAGAGACCCTTTCATACCTAGATTCTTCTTGTTATACAAAGAATACATTATTCTGCTTTGATTTTTTCCGTAGGAGTTTTTATTCTACATCAGCTGCATCCCATTGTGACAGCATATTCTCTCTCTCCCATGTTAATACAGTATCCACACTTCATTGCTTGTCACCTCCTGGGCATGTGTATTTATCCTTTAAGACTTAAGCATCACCTACTCTCAGAATCCTTCTCCTAGGCCTCCAGATTGAATGAAGTGCCCTCTGTATATATCTTTTATCACACTTAGACCACATTTTATTTGTTGAGTTATAGGTCAGTATTTCCCTCATTAAGAATGATGGATTTGCTTCACTTATCTCTGAATCATCTGAATCTAGCAAAGTGGATGGCAAATAATAGATGCTTATTAATGTTTTATTTAAGAGCCCATGAAGAAAAGAATGAGATTATAATTGAGCAAGCTTTGGTTAATGTGCAATTCCATCCCAGGTACTAGATTACCCGTTGTCATCTGGGGATGTGTTACCTTTCCCTTGCATTTTACAGTTCAGCAAATGGTTTAAAATTCTCATTACAGTTATTATTTCCTAAAATAAAAAAAGAAAAAGTTAAAAATAGTCTTCTGCAATGCTAAAATCGATTCTGGTTTTGGTTGCTTATTCTTTATGTAGTCATGCTGAAGCCTTGTTTAAGTGTGTCCATGTAGTTATCTGAATTGGAGTTGATTAAGGCTTTTGTTTTTTGTTTTTGCACCAAAGTCAGGTTTTTTGTTTTGTTTTGTTTTGTTTTGTTTTTGTCTTCTCAATAGAACCAATTCAATCCACAAATCATTTATTGGATATATGATATATACTAGGCAAGGCAAGAACACAAATATGAACATACAGTTTCTGCACTCAGAGGGAAGGAAGAATATCAAGTGATGGATATGCAACTTCTTGTGTGCCATGCAGTCTTTTGGTGTGAATATATATGGGGGGATGTGTGTCCACATATTTAATTTTTTAGTCTGTGTCCACTCCCAGCCTCATACAGGGTGTTGTGGAAAGGAGAGTCCATTGGAAAAGGTACCACATGGGCAGGCTGCATTCCTACAGTCTATTTTGGACACTAGACAGGTCACCTTAAAGGATAAATCCTTCCCCGCTAGTGACTTTCTAATGTACCCAGAAAGATAAGACTATTTTGTTTTAAAATACAATGGGCTCACTTTCATTTTTTAGGAAGGGGTGTGTGTGTGTGTATGAGAGAAAGAGAGAGAGAGATTGATTTCAGATAGAAGTCTTAATGCTGTAAAAAGAAGAAAAACTAACAATGTACATCTGAGATTAGGTGTGGGTAATTGAGAACACCAAGTCATTTCACCTCCCTGGGGTGGATAGAGGCACATAAGCCTGCTCTCAGAATCAATAATCAAAACAAATCCCACCACAGCAGGACATACGGTATCTGTCCAGTTAATAAAAGCTAGAGCTCCTATTTTTAGATTTATTCTCACACTAGGGAGACTGCAGTGACACAAAGGAGTTTTGTACAAAAGCCACTAACCCTTTTCAGAAATGAGTTCTCCTTTAAATAGCTTTCTCTCCTTCTCTTTCTTTTTTCTCCTGTTCTAATTAAAGCAGTTTTTATGGGAGAGCTCACATTTTCAAAGCCAAATTTTCTGTTTTCAGGGTTGGCTCTGAGTTTTATTCTATTTGATGAATAAAACAGGCATTTTGTATGCTTGCTAAACAAATTATTTTTTGTTTAGTTTCCAGAAATCTTAGGGAAGCTGGGAATTTTAGATTCCTGTAGATTCCTTGCCAAATCCCTAAAAATCCCATTGTTTTTTTAGGGAGGAAATATAAGATATCTGGGCTGAAAATGTGGTAGGTTTTCAGAGTTTCGGTGAAATAAGTCTCAAATAATTGAGATCAGAGGTGACAGAGGGTTAAAGTTCTGTCAAAACAATGAGACTTGGCCATGAGTGAAGCAGCACAGAGAAAACTGCAGGATCAGAATTGAGTGTATTTCCAACATGGTTCTCTTATCAGCCCAGAACTCTTCTGGGATATCTGAGGCTTCAGGGTCTCGAGAGGAATCTAGATAGTCCTCTGTTTAGTTCATAACAAAGCTCCTACTGTGGGACAAGAAAAAAATCACATTTATAATTTAATCCAGTTGGGAAAAGAGTAGAGTTTATGATTGGATAGACTATAGTGAGACCAGCTTCCTAATCTTAGAGTGGAACCTAAAAGGAAGTCAGAGGGACACGAGAATAAGTTTTCATATCAGACAAAATGGACTTCAATCTTCATCTCTTCTACTTTCTAGTCCACACTGAGAAAATTATTTCATCTCTTTGACACTTGATTTGTTCATCTTTAAAGTAATACTAATACCTATTCTTTATTCATCATGCTTTTCATGTGTCAGGACTTTTACTA
Organism: Varecia variegata; assembly: GCA_028533085.1. Taxonomy (NCBI): domain Eukaryota; kingdom Metazoa; phylum Chordata; class Mammalia; order Primates; family Lemuridae; genus Varecia; species Varecia variegata. The sequence continues at coordinate 131,663,495 of CM052438.1, read as the reverse complement.
AGAATTTGACTTATGGTGCCTGGTTTGATCCTCAAAACATCTCTAAAAGGTAGATAATATTATATCTACTTTTCAGATAAAGAAGCTTAGCGAGATCAAGCAACTAAAATGCAAAGTGAGGATACCTTGCAAAGAGGTAGTTAAGATGTTAAAAATGTGCCATAGACAAAGTAATGATGGTAGTGCCGATAGTGTTACTGGTATTGGTGAAGCTGCTGATGGTTGGAACCATGAGCTGTTGACTAGGGCACAGGCTAAGGTGTAAGGAACCAGGAGGAGGGAGACTTTGAGCTCCTTCAAACTTAGCCTAGAGCCTTGCATAGAGCAGTGATGCAACAAATATGCATTAACTGATATTGTCAGGATAATGCGTACACTATTATGACTTTGGAGGCCAAATGAAGGCATTTTTATGGCGTGCATGACTCAAAGCTGACTTATCAATTCAGTGCACTATCAGAGAAGATGAGTACAAGGCTTGGGTAAAGACACACCTGTGGTGAGGAGTTATGGAACTCCAGGGAAGGTTCTATGTGGGTAGCATACTAACACATTCCAAAATGGGTTCAATGCTTATCTAAAATTTTGCCTTAAACATCTGGGCTGTTTCAAACTCAGGTTTCAATAAAACTTAAACCATCTGGACCTTTTCAAACTCAGGTTTCAATATTGCCCAAACAACCTATAAAAATGCAAGTAGAGTATTAATATTAAGTTTTTACTCTTGTGAGACATAACTGAATTTAATATGAACACTTGGCAATTGCACTTACACTGAATACAAGCTTATTTAATTTAAAAAAATAGACCCTTAAATGGCAGTGATTATAAAAAGCTGCTTTTTTTTTTTTTTAATAAAAGTTCTTTCAGGAAAAGAATTTAAGGTGGCATTTGATATTGGAGCTAGGTAGGTAGTTGGGGACAGTTTTCCCAAGATGTATTTTTTCTTTCGCTGATCAGCTACCAATGACGATAGAAAACTAGGAATTACTAAATATTGGTTATGCCCTTTACTAATGCCATTTAATTTAACCTCACGTAAACTCTTCAAGGCAAATACTGTATCTTCCCTTTTGAAATGATGAATTTGGAAAACACAGAAGTGAAAACTTTGAGAGGTTCTGCAGCTCAGTGGAAGGATTAGGATTGAAATGCAGGCTTAACTACAAAACCTGTGTTCTTGTTTATAGCAAAGAAATGACAGCAATACAGCCTCTAGCTCTAGGCACTTTATACAGTACAATTGCCTTGTCTTATTTTATTCCTCCTAAGCTAAATCGAAGCAAAATATCTCCTCAGCTAGAATCTTTATTTCTTGTCCTGACTACCTTGAGGAGTGGATTGTCTTCTCCAACCCTATTTCCTGCCATGCATTTGGAATGACTTCTACAAAAATCTGGTACACCCCTACAAGGTAGTGTTAGAAACTGCTGTTCGTGTATAAGAAAATGCCAATAAGAACACACCTATTTGGAACATGGATAGTCCCAGAACTGCTATAGACCTGATAAAGAGGAAATAGACCAGATCCCTGCCTTTGGGGCATTCAAGGTCTACTGAGAAAAACAGGCAACAAGCAGATGATTGTTAACCAGGCAGCAAATGAATAAGAGGTGCTATAGGAAAAGAGAGGAGAGCCACCAAATCCAATCTAGGGCCAGACTATAAGGAAGATTCCTGGAAAGGGGGTATTGGAAGTGTGTCTTGAAATCGAGTGTGAGGTAGACAGGATAATGGTGAGTAGCAGGCTAGAGGAAAGGTGGTGGTACAAGGTACAGAGTGAACAATCACTAAAAAGTCACAGAAAAAAGGGGAAATTCAAGTGTGTCTGTGTTGTCAGTACATAAAGTATGATGGAGGCAGGGATGGGACAAATGTCTGAAGAGATACAGCATGACCTGGTCAGGGGGGTCCCAGTATGTTGTATTAAGCATGTTGGACTTCCACCTCTGGGGGAGAGGAACCTCTGAGAAACTACGTCTCAGACCTGCATTTTAGATTACAATATTAACACTAATATAAGAGTCATACTGCTAATAATAATTCCATTGTTTCTAGAAGTGGCTCTTTCCTGAGTTTTGATCCCCAGCTAGCTGCCTCTGAAGATAAACTAGTTCCTTTAGCCCTTTTCTTATTTAGCTAGTACCTTATTGCACATCCCAGCCTGTCTAAGCTACTGCAAACCCAAACATACCTTGCTTCCTGGGCATAAAATATCATGACCACCTTTCAGCATGCATCATTGCAATCTCCAAAGGTACTCTCTTCACTTAAGTGTGAGAACTGGGTTTGGGAGGCAACACAGTCATCCAAGTTCATTTTTATGGGTTATCTCACTAAAATGCACATAACATAAAGTAGGCATAATTATTATTAATCATATTTTGCAGATGAAGAAAGGAAGCACAAAGACCATATGTGGCCTAGCTGAGATTTAAACCCTGGGCTGCCTGTCTATAGAGCCTGAGCTCCCATACACTATGCAACAGAGATTGTTAATAATGAGTCATTTTCAGCTCTAGCTTTAAACAGTAATACTTATACTTATGGAACCAAGATGTTGGATTTGCCTGTCAATTATATGACAGATTTTTATTATTTTAATTGTTAATAGAAACGACACTTTAGACTGTTGTCTTATCTTACAACTTTGAATCACATACACATCTCCCTTCTCTTTCCTTAAATGAAGGTACATTGCTAAAGTCTAAGAATCGATATATGCTGGATAAAACTGAACAGTCAACCCTAAAGAAGGATTAGCATTTTAGAAATTCCTCAGCCATCAACATGAGTGACAGCAGTCACCAATAAATCAAATGCAATGCCTGGAAGGTAGATTGTGCATAAAAGATGTTTCTCATGCCATTTCTAAACTCTTTTTCCTTATAGCTGAGACAGTAAGATAAACACACATTTCCTTTCTTAAGCCAGTTAACTGGTAATTGGGCAGAAAGTCTTACCCAACGAGAATAGCTTTGTGCTGTCTAAAAGCTAAGGCCTACCATTCTAGAAAAGCACTTTCCAAATTTGAAATCATATATAAAGTTCATATAAAGAAGGAGAGCAAAACATGGCAAGACCGGAGGGTTGGTTACGTCAAATCTTTGTGACTCATAAAGATGAATGCAGTCACAGTGGAAATGAAATTCTCTGGTCCCCAATTGCTGGAAGAGAGGGCACACAGTGAAGACAAACTCTGTCTTCGTAGCTAACACTATGGGCAAAAATCATAGCTTGTAGGAAATACAAACATCCATTTCCATTTAGAGACACCAAATCCAGTGTCTTTTGGTGGGGAAGAGAGGGAGGGAAAGCACACAGAAACACAAAGAAAAACACCTCTGACTAAACAGACCTGTTTAATTGCCCTCAGTGCTACCAGACTTGGAGGAGCAAAATTTTAGCCTACAGAGTTTCCCACGGATGTTGGAAATGTTTCTTTTGACTTTCGTTTTAATCTTAGTTCTTTTAATTACTTTAAATTTCTTGTTACTTTTAACTTGTTACTTGTTACTTGTAACAAGAAATTAGTATGAGTTGGAATCATTTCTAGTTGTTCTTGATTCTAACTTAGTATCATAAAACCTAAGTGACCTCCGGGATTTGCTTAACAACCTCATAGGTTCTCTTTCCTGTGCAATGGGGTTGATGCCATTCTCCTAAATCATGGGGTTCACATGAGGGTTTGATAAGATTGAAAACCATACAATTTAGTGCCTGACATATAGATCATATTTAATATATTATAGATTTTATGATTATTTTCTCAGTCTAGTGAATGTTAAGAATTACCAATTGTATTTTCTTCCTATGGGCACTCCGTGGTCAGGGTATTCTCCTTCTAGAGGTTTTCAAACATTTCAATCTCAAGACTCTTTTACATCTGTAAATTATTCAAGATCCCGAAAAGCTTTTTGTTAAGAAATGTGGGTTATATCTTTCAGTGTTTATCATATTAGAAACTAAAACTGATTTCTTAAGTTTACTGCTTCATTTAAAAATTACAATATTATACCCTTTAGACATTGAGATACTTTATTTTTATGAAAAATAATATTTTCTAAAACAAAACATATTTAGTGAAGAAAATAGCATTGAATATTTTTGTAGATCTCTTTAGTGTGTGGCCTAACTGAAGGCATCTATGTTCTCATATCTACTTCTGTATTCAGTTTGTTACTATGTATATGATATATATATATAATATATGCTATATATAGGTTATATTTATATATGTTATTATGTTTATTTGGGGGAGGAGCTAAGCATATGAAAAATCTGTCTGCACACAGATATGTACTTAGAAAAATGTAGGGCATCATTGACCCTATAAAAGATCTTAAGGCCCTTCTGAGACTTTACTTGGACAAGCTCCACTCTATTCAAAGCACACATTTCCACTACCCTCCTTTTCATTATCTTGTTGATAGCCCCTGAAGAACAGAGCCAGCCACTAGGTTACTGGTTATGCCTTCACTGTGGGTTAAAAGATCAGACACCTGGGCATTTCTCTCTCCCATCTATGTGATAGAAGTTGTAGGCTGGCTCTTTGTACCATCCAATTTATAATTTCATGTGTGACCAGAGCTGGTTCCACTTCCTCCCCTAATTTATACTTTGAAACTTTACAAAAGCCCCAGACATCTCATGTTCAGCTTTGGAATAGAGATAAACCATATACGTTCAATCAAGGCATAGTTTCAAAGATCTTATAAATATGCTTTTATCCCAAGATAAATGACAGAGAATAGATTAGATTCTATAAAACCAAAAAAGTATTAGAATATCATGCTTTTAGTTTTTTTTTTATTTAAGAATCAATCGTGTTAATTGTTGAACATAGGACGACAGAAGCTAGTTGAAAACTCACAATTCTGGGGCTCCATAATGTTTTGAAAGAAAAAACAACCAATTTCAGCACCAATCTGTTTATGAAAATATCTTGATAGAAAATGTATTAACATATATAATGTTTTATATGAAATGGTTTTGATATTTTTAATACTAGTATTGAAAAATAAGAGATTTATTAATGGAATAAAAAGTTTGAGAAAATTCTAAATGTTAGAAAGAAGATAAGGTCAAATCTGTGGTAAAGACAGAGCAGAGGAAAACAGGCCAAAAGTCTGAGGCAAAAGCCATCTTCATAATGCAACATTGGGAAAAGTCTGGTTCATCAAGCTTATTGTCTAAAGAACTACACTTGTGACATTGAGCTGGTTAGATCCCAGCCTATTTTCCATGAAGTCCATTAGAACTTTCTGTGGAAGATGGGATGCGTTATAATCTGGACTGCCCAATATCGGCAGCCACTAGCTGCATATGACTAATGGGGCACTTAAAATGTAGCTAGTGTAACTGAGGAACTTTATTTCTAATTTAAGTTTGATTTAAATTTAAAAAGTCTCATGGCTATAGGCTACTATACTAGACAATATGGACTTAAAAATATGCTTTTCACATGATAAATATTGACAAAATATATTTTATTTTATTCAAGTATTGGAAAGCAATGTTTTTGTTGGAAAGAATGAGGTAGGTCTATTAATTGAGAGAAAAATGTTTAAAATTTGATTTTTGCTGTTCTTTTGAAAAAAGATGGAGAATGCTAGAAATGGTATACTGTATATTTATAGAAAATTTTTTAAAGCATATATACCACACTTTGGGGGAAGAGTTGGACTTTTACTTCTATATATCTTTTAGTGTTCTGAAACCAAGATGCCATAATGTACAGAAAAATATAAACATGAAAACAGTCATAACTGTGCTACATATAGATAATCTTCAAACGATAAGTATATTTTCTCATTTGTTAAATATGTTCAGAAGGATTTTTTTAAAAAGTTAGATGTAAAAATTGAAACGTTATAGCTGTGATATAGAATCTCTTTTGTTCTCCTGGAGAGAGTTGGAACCCATTCTATTAAGTGAAGTATCCCAAGAATGGGAAAAAAAGCACCACATGTACACACCAGCAAATTGATTTCCCTGATCATCACCTAAGTGCACATTTGGAAATAACACCAATTGGGTATGGGACAGAGGTGGGGAGTGGGGGGAGGGGATGGGTGTATACCTACATGATGAGTGCAATGCGCACTGCCTGGGGAATGGACACGCTTGAAGTTCTGACTGGGGGGGGAGATTGGGGGAGGGGTGCGGGGATGGGTGTATACCTACATGATGAGTGCAATGTGCACTCTCTGGGGAATGGACATGCTTGAAGATCAAACTCAGGGGGATGGAGGGAGTATGAGCAATATATATAACCTGAACTTTTGTACCCCTGCTGCCCACTGTCCCCATTACTTTTCAACATAGTATTGGAAGTCCTTGCGAGAGCTATCAGGCAAGAGGGCAGAATCAAGGGACTCCAAATAGGGAAAGAAGAGATCAAACTCTCACTCTTTGCTGATGATATGATGTTATATCTAGAAAACCCCAAGGATTCAACCAAGAGACTCCTGGAATTGATCAATGAATTCAGTATAGTCTCAGGATACAAAATCAATACACACAAATCAGAGGCATTCATATAAGCCAATAACAGTCAAACGGAGAACCAAATTAAGGACTCAATACCCTTCAAAATAGCAACAAAGAAAATAAAATAACTAGGAATATATTTAACTAAGGAGGTAAAGGACCTCTATAGGGAGAACTATGAAACACTGAGGAAGGAAATCACAGAGCAT